>CAWUFW010015343.1:0-365834 GCA_963921515.1 Calotriton arnoldi
GCGTTAGCGGCACTTGTGTGCCGCTAACGCTTTTTTTTTATCGCCCTATTACCAAGATGTCTCTAACAAGCGTTAGCGACAGCTTTCCAGCGATAGCTACCGTTTTTGCTATCGCCGTGCATGGCAGCGATAGTTTTCGCTACTGATATGCTAAGTAGGCGTTCCCTCTCAAAATTCTATGAAAAAAGTCGCTAACACACCATCGCACTATTAGCAATGATGTCCCAGACCCGCGAAGCGATAAAAAAAGTCCCGCTAAGGCCCCTTAGCTGCAGGGAAATAAGACCTGAAAAATACAGGTCTAAAAATTGCAAAAATGGAGATAAATGGAGGCATATAAGGGAGACTAGCCCAGACCCTCACCTGAAGACCCACAGACGCCATGGAGGTACTAATCATTCAGCTTGGAGTCCCACGAAGGCAACAACCACCACCGCCACTGCCACCTCCCCCAGGACCACCACCAAGGCTGCTCCAAAGATGACAGCGGGCCCTGCACAGACGTACCAGCCTCGCAGACCTGACGCCAGAGGATGTCATTGCCCACTACAGGCTCAAAAGGACATCCATCCAAAACATCCTGAACCGGATAGCCCACAGGCGGACGCCACAAACACAGCGGATAACCAACATCCCCCCGCAGACAAAGCTGCTGGCTGTGCTGCATATGTTGGCCTCTGGGACCTTTCAACCAACAACGGCCAGAGTCGGAGGAGTCTCACTGGCAGCCTTTTCAAACTTCCTCCCAACTGTCTTGGATGGCATACTCAGCCTGATACCCCAGCACCTCCACTTCCCCAACACTGTGCAGGAACAGATTGAGACCAAGCAAGGATTCTACGCCATAGCCGGATTCCCACAGGTGTTGGGCGCAATTGACTGCACACATGTCCTATTTGTGCCCCCTGCGGACAGTGCACACATATACCGCAACAGAAAGCACACCCATTCCAGGAATGTGCAGGCAATAGTGGACCACCGGGGACTCTTCACCAATGTCATAGCCAAGTTTCCAGGGAGTGTGCATGATTCCTACATCTTCCGACAGTCCATCATAAACCAGCGCTTCCAGGATGGCACATATGGAAATGCAGTGCTAGTCGGTAAGTACTAACGTGACCCACCACATGCCTCAACTTCACAGAGATGCAAATTAGAAGTGTGAGAATGTACATGTCTCAATCACATATACATGTCAATTAACATGCACACATACCATACACAACAACACCAAGAACTGTGGGAACTGTGGCTAGATATGTAGACAAATCATCCACAAATGCTAAGCCCCTGGGCCACCCATACGCAAATGTGGTGAGAGGTGGGAACCATGTATGTGCGATGGTGGCACACGATCAATACTGAAAGTAGGAACACAAGGCCCAGTGTGTAGGTGTTGTGCTGGACAGTCGGGAGTAAGCTGACCGCAGACGTGCCAATGTTGGCATATAGCGTGTCACTGTAGCCCCGCCTAATGGCAAAGACTGTGTGGGTCACTGTCATACCCGACAATGGGGGGATCCATCTGAATCTTGCATGGAGGATGCATAGGCTGGCGAAGCAGCCGCAGGCCACTGCGTACACCTGTAGGTACCTGGAGATGGAGGAGTCAAAAATGGGGCCTAGGTACCTAGATGTGGGGTGGGGGCATCCGAAGGCGTTGGACCACCAGGTGATGCCACATGCTGATTGTACTGTTACGAGGATGAGGACCCATGTGTCCCCTGCTTATAGCATGCCCCAGCTGTTGATCATACATGTTGCAACTCACAGCAATCCAACATGAAAGAGCAGTTTGGTGTGTGGGCGTATTGGTGATGGTGAATATGAGCATTCGTTTGTGCTGGTGGTGCTGTTTACTGGTATCCCAAAGCTTGCACCAGCTCCACTCCATGTGTCAGCAGATGCATCTGCCAACTCAGAGGTTGTTGCAGACTGAGGTGGAATTCATTGCCTGCCGTATGTCGCAGTTGCATAGTGGGACAAGGGTGCATGCGCAGTTGGAGATACATGTTTGGAAAATGTGGCCATGCGCCATCATTGATGACTGCAATGTTGTGGTTGTTGCAGTTGATGGTGGTGTGTAGCATCTCCTCGGTGAATGATCTACCCCAATTTTGTGGGGACCTGCATGTGGTCAACGGTGGCTTGGGGTACATCAACAAGGTGGTGCATGTGTAAGTGGGCAACGCATGTGCGTTTAGTGGGGTCGATGAACTGGACCAAGTCAACACATGCAAAGAAGCCGTCGAAGTTGTGCCCTGCCTTGGGGATCAGTGTGGTGAAGATCTGGGACTGTCTGATGTCAGCTAACCTTTCCCAGAGTCAAATGAATCTTGAGTAGCCGTGGCATGTGAGTTGGAGGCTACACTCCCGAATGAGTACGTAGTCCATGGAGTGGACAGTGATGCGTCTGATGATGCTGATGGTGTGGGTGAAGCGTTCCTGCCTGCAATGGGCCCTGCATGTGAGGGGGCTGATGACTGTTGATATGTGGCCGCTCGTGACAGGAAACAGCATGTGCTGTGCATTGGGGCAGGTCTGGCAGCAGCGACAGCAGCACAACTGAACGTGAACTGTGTCTGGTGTGGCCCATTGCCATTTCAACGTTCACATGGCATAGACTGTGAGGAGGGGTGCTTAGTGCCATCACTAGATGTTAGAAGAGCCAGTCATGTAACCGCGCAGCGCACACAATTGATGAGGCGTGGGGGAGGGAGTATCAACAGTGAGTCAAATTAATTTGCAGTGATGCTTGTAATCAGTCAGAAGCAACACATGGCTAACATGAAATCCAACACAACACAAATGACACTCCACAAAACGATCTACACCAACAACACAGCCAGCCCAGCCACTAATGTAAACATCTTGCTTACATATGTCACAGGTGACCAAGGATATGCACTATGCCCGTGGATGATGACACCCCTCTGAAACCCCACCACAAAGGCACAGAGGCAGTATAATGCAGCCCACAGACGCACCCGGTCCATTGTGGAGCGCACATTTGGCGTGCTAAAGTCACGTTTCCGTTGCCTGGACATCACAGGTGGCAGACTGCTGTACAGCCCTGACATGGTCAACAAAATCATCTTTGCATGTTGTGTATTGCACAATATATGTGTGCGCACCAATGCTCCATGGATTCAAGTGCCTGCTGCACCGGAAGATGACCAGGATGATGATGAAGATGAGGCAGGTGGTGCACACCCCACAGTAAATGCAGCAGGAACTGCCCGAAGGGACAGAATAATAAACAATTTCTTCAACTGAGCACATCACATTGTGACAGTCCCCCTCCAATGTACCTCATAGCAAAATGACCGCAATCACGGTGTGTGCCAATAAATAAACATACACACATACCCTGTCTGCATTTTACTGTCCAGCATGGGTACATCACTCTGAAAAGGGTACGTACCACAATACGTGCAAAGAAAATAACAAAACTACATTTATGCTGGCAATGTCTCCTCAGTCCAGAGATGCTTTTCAGTGTGTCAAATGTGCAAGACTAGAGTCTTCATGGTGCAAATTGGGCTACCCCATCCTAAATTGTTGCGTGTCCTTTGTGCAAATCAGCCAATATAGGTTGCCGTCTAAGAATAAATACACAATTGTAGTCTGTTGCCAGCGGTCAATAATTCATTGGAGTGTGTACGTTGTGTAAAACAATGAAACTGTGGGCGTGCAATGGGGTAAGAGATGCAAAATTTGGCGTGCAATGGGCTAAAATATGAAAATAGGGCGTGCAATGGGCTAAAATATGAAAATAGGGCGTGCAATGGGGTAAAATATGAAAATAGGGCGTGCAATGGGGTAAAATCTGAAAATAGGGTGTGCAATGGGGTAAAACATGCTTTCCTGTGTGTCAGAAGCAATTAGCTTAGAAGCCATGACCACCTCCAGATCAACAAGCCCCACAACAAGTATGTGGACCACTAACTTGATGCAGCAGACGGACCACCAGCACCCCTGAGACAACAACCAGAACGCCATCTCCAAATGGACACCAGGCACGGTTGAAGACACCTCCTCTGCTAGGAAAGGCATACACTCGGGGGCCCACACAGACCCCTGGCCCCCACACAACTACCACAGTGCCATATCTGCCATCGCACACAAACCACTATGCAACATCAACATCACCTTCAACACATGCACGTACACAGACAACTTGAAGCGTGCCGAAAGTCATGCCCCTACGTCTGGTGACCCCCACGGGTGAATGGCACACTTAGAAAATCCATGATTGATTGATGGTTCTGTTGTTAGATATGCAGTAATGGTGTGACCTGTGTTGAATGTTGCAAGTTACGGTGTCATGTGTAGTGAAACATCATTTACATGTTGTCATCTCAGTGCCAAACAACCTCAACATGTTGTTACAGGGCTCTGACATTCAATTTACAACAAGACTGTACATCAGTGTAATGATTTGCCCTTAGCGTGCAGATCTGGCCGCTAACACGAAAAAGCGATATATTTTTTCATCCGCCCAATGTTAGAATACATCGCGCGACAATTTTGCCATTAAAAAGATCACTCATGTGACTATTTGCGTGCAAATTTTCGCCTCTAACTCAAAAACGGGCCGCAAAGAGACAGGAAGTGATGTCTGCATGCTTCCTGTCTACTGGAGTAGTGTTCTGCACTTTCAGTTTCTCTTTTGAGCACATTGCTGGTGATTGAGGAGTGCTGGAGGTTTCTGTTGGTGTGTGCTGCAGTTTAGTGATTTTGAGAGTGTTGCTGTGTCCTGTGTATAGTGTCTGTGAAGTGTTGTGTACTCATTAATTGTGTCTTACTGTCTCCTGTCCTCAATTTTGTCGGGTGTCTGTCTTGGGGTAGTGCATTTAAATTGTTGTTGGGGATATTATCGGGGCCTCTTTTATTTCTGGCTGTGGGCTCACAGGTGTGTAGAGAGATGCCGGGTGTGGGCAGGGAGGGCAGGATGTCCGAGGGGACATTGGGGGGGTTCCTGTGGCTCTTAAAATTCCACCTGCCACTGATGTTGGAGAGGGGAGGCCGTATCCTGCAAGGGTACAATGTGTCTGTGCGGAAGATCAGGTGGGAGCGTGTGCGGGTGCATATGTCACGGTTCTTCGGAGTGGAGCGCAACGTGCGCCAGTGGAAGCACCGATGGCAGGACATGCTTGCACGTGAGGCAGACCTCTTGGACTACATGGGAGTCATGATGACAGGCCTACAGGGTGGTAAGTACAAACTCAACATTTATTTCTGTGGACTGTAAGGTATGAAAATCACGACGTGTGTGACACTGCTTACAAAGTGAGAAATGTTTGCTGATTTAGGTGTGAGTTGCTAAGCGTCTGCGCATATTGTTGGCACATCCGAGACACAACGCAGCATCACATTGACAAGCATATGTTGCAAATCTGTGTCACCCACTGCGCTGGACCAACACTTAGCACTATACTGCCATAGCTGGCACACCTGCGCAAAATGTGCTTGCAGGCAGACGATTGTGTGTGTACGGCATGGGTGACTGTACATTAACTAACCATGGAATTGTCCATGTGAGCTGTGTGCTGGCCAAAAGCTAGTGACAAAATGCTGTCCTCATGATGTGTGTTACGTCAGCTACGCTGCCCTGTGAACATAGTTGCTGTGTGAAAGACTTTGGTTTAGGGACAAATGGTCTAAGGGAAGTGGACATCTCCAGATTGTCATACACCAACAACCTCTGTGTGACTGCTTTGTGCAATCTGCAGCTACTCAATTGTACAAAGTGCCTATAGAACATCAGGATGCATGTAGTAATGTTGCCCTGTGGATGACTCACACTACGATTATGGGCATGTCAGCTTTCATCACAGTCTTGTCTGTCCAAAATAAGCTGTCACAGGTCTGGTGTGAATGGCAGTCAAAGTTGACCCAATCATGTAGTCAACATGAAATGCCACACCACAGTTACGTAGCATTTGCTGTCATGGTGATGATTGATATGAGGTATACGACACATATGAATTGAAGTCTAATACCAACACATATTTCTTTCCTTGTCTCACAGATGGACGACCGCCAATTACACAGGGGGACATTGACAGCTTCGAGGACCCACACGCCACAGGTGAGTTGGAACTTAAATGACTAGCATGTTGCGTTGGCATGTATGTCTGGGTCACATGATCACTGTTGCAGTATGAAGTATGGCTGTGTATCACGTCTAACTTGCCTACAGTGTGATGATGTGTATTTGGAGTCAGCAGTGTGCAATAATCGGCAAGTGACTCTGGACAAATGCATTGGTCTCACAGTTGTGACTTGGCCCATCCCCAGTCAGTGACACACATTGGAAGTGAGGTGCATAACATCAAGCCCATATCGCTAAGTCAACGTTACTGTCATCAAGGTCATGTTGTCAATAGGGGCCTAGCATCATAATCTGAGCAGCGTTGAAACATTTCACGTTCATTGACGCTTACTTGTCAATGAGGTACACTGTCACGCAGTGTTGAGTGTGAACAGGGCGTGCATTGGGGGTTGTGTTTGGCATTCCATACCAACACCCATTGTATCAGATGCTGCCCATGATGTCCAAGTGCGGCAATTCTAGTTGGCAGCGCACAACTTACCAACAGTTACATCCCGGTTGTATCCTGGCCATATGAGCAGGAATGAATTTGGATCATCATGTTTGCTTTGTACATGTGTGCTGCCTTGTGCAGCACACATGGAGAATAGCAAAATGCCATGTTTAGACATGTACAGGAAGGTGTCCATACCTGTACATGAACAAACTGTAGACAAACAAGCCATTTCCTAAGTTCAATTTGTGCTGCACGACGCTGCACACATGATATTTACAAGATGGCATTTTTGGATTGTTCATGTGGCGGGAGTGAGTCCTCCCTACATATGGACAAACATCCCTGCTCGCAGACACATTAGCACTCTGGTGCAAGATTGCCTGTGTTGGCGCAGTCGTGATGAACCGCACAGATGTGCTGGGGGACACACATGCCTGCACATGGGCTTTGTACCTATCATGCAGCCCTGTGTCACTGGTGAGGATGAGGGTGGTGCTACACACAGGGGGGTAATGCTTTCCTCCTCCGATTGCTTGTACTTGTCACCCTCTGCCCGTGTATGAAATGGCAAAAGCTTTTGGCAGTGTCAGCCAGATTACTTGGTGACAGTGCATGTACCATGCCATGCACTGTCACGTCAGTCTCCCCAGCATGTAGTCACTGATCCATGCTTCAACATGTCGTTGTCCAGGTCACTTGCTGACTTCACATAGTTATGCCGTAGTGTATGCTCCCATGTTGAAGTGAACTTGTATTACAGATGTGTATGGAGGATATTGAAATTGGCTAAGGGACTCTAATTTGACTTTGTGTATGTTTTACAGACAACATGACGCCTGGCCAAATACATGCCTTCGAGGTGCGGAAGGACCGGTACCGACATGTGAAGAAGGTTGCGATGGGGTACCGCAACATGTCCAGGAGGTACCATGAGGAACGTAAGAAGGGCACATGGAAGGTGCTGCCTGAGCATGCCCTGGATGTCACACAGCCCCCCCAGATCCCTCAGGCGTCAGTGGTGTGTCCCAGCCGGGACAGGTGGCACATCCCCCTACGGCACCCCACCCCACCCCAAGGCACTGTCCCACCTGCAACTGGGGATCAAGTGGTCACGTTCACATTGCGGGACAGGAGGCTGCTTCAGGACATTGTGGTTTTGCTGGCAGAGCTCAGGCGTGAATTGTCTGATGTCAACAGACAGGTGGCGGACATACACCAACACTTGGGACTGCCATGATGGGTGAACCTGTTGGACACCATCCCCCTCTTCTCCCTTCCCCCAATGTTTGACATCTTATATTATGTAGTGTTAGGTTAGTTATTCATTTGTTAGGTAGTGTAGTTTTAGTGCAGATTTTAGTTAGTGTTAGCTTGTTAGGTAGGTATTAGATTTTAATTAGTCATCCGTATTTGGGGATAAGTTTCCTTTTCCTTTGGGTGGGGGGTTGATGTGTTTTTTCTTCATTAAAAATATAAAGACAAAATTTACAAAAATATATATCTTTGTGTAGGTTACCTGTTTAGTTAGTTTATGTATAGCTTAGATGTCTTTGTCCTGTCTCGTGGTGTGCCTTAAGGGTGGGAGGGGGGTTGATGTCTATGATGTGTTGTTGCAAGTCTAGGATTAGTTAGGGTAGATAGTTAAGGTAAGTAAGATTGTTTCATAGTTAGCTTAGATTTTAGTAGTACTTGACGTGATTAGTGTTAGTTTAGGTCACTTGCAAATCTATACTGTTCTATTAAAATTTTGAAACTTTGGATTTCTGCTTGCACCTATGTCAGGGATGAGGTTGTGGAGTGTGTCTCATTCCATTGTATGCAACTTTGGCCATCACTGGACTATCCATTTGATTCGCTAAGTCTGCTCATCATGACATGTAAGTTTGCAGGATGTATTGTGTCAGGATACCTTAGATGTGAGCACACTGGACTTAAATTGATGACAGGGTGTCAATTTGGATTGACGCCCTAGTCTAGGGACAGTCATCTGTGACGTTCAACATCTTCTGTGTGACTCACGGATTTGGACAGCACATTGTTGCCCATTTTGCACATGACCTAGTAAGATGGCATGGCAAGTGAATACAGTTAGCTTCTGTTATCCATCATGGAGATGGATGTAGGCGCCATGTTCGACAGATTCCATCACACACCTGCATGTCAGATACTCCTGCCGCAGAGTCCATCTACATTGCACAGACCTAGCCACACTTGCTGCGTAGTGCCAGTGTGTCTGCTCCCTTTGCAAGATATGTACTGGTTCATGTAAGCTCACTCTCCAGACCGTGCATGATTTGTCAGATATCTGTGTGCATTGTGTACAGGACATGGAACAGCAGTGTTCCTGATTTACCAAAGTAATCTGAGAGTAAGTGATGACTTCACATTTTACGTTACTCACAAATGTATTTTGTGAGTTGTGCATTTGGCTTTACAGAGTTGGCATCTCCTAAATGCCTTTCGTTACTCACTGGACTAGTCAAGTTTATATTTAGTCAGAGCTAACGTTTGGGGGGTGGCACACTGTTCTGCTGCACACAAGGGGGAAATGTTGCATTGCTCCCTGTAGTGACAGTGTCATGGAGACTTGTCCCAGCTGTTACTACTGACATTGGCTCATGTTGATGACGCCCTTGAAATGTTGTCCGTGCATCGGACTATATGCTGAGTGCGGTGCCACACACAACCCTACACACATTGCCCGATACGCTTGCAGTGGTCACAGCATGAGAGGGGGCATATCTTAGGTTACATCGTTTGTCGACAGGGAGGGGCTGATTGACGGCTTGCACTTTGGGCTGAGGCCCTATTTGCCAATCTACTTCACTGAGGCAGATATTGTGGTTCCGTATGTGCATGGTGGACATGTGCCCTTCTGTGTCTTCATCATTGTGGAGATGCTGTCCAGTATTTTGGGATGTGACATGCAATGTGCACCATCACAACAGCCTTTGTCCCCCACGTAGTGTGTGAGTAGATATGCCAAGAGATATTTGTTTACAAGTGTTAAGGAGGACACAACTCTTGGCCTGCAACAGACTTGGACATTTTAGCATACATGCCTTTTCATGAAAGGACGTGGGGCTAGGTTTGTGTATTGCTAGATGGTTGTTTTGGGGCAATGGGGGCACCGCTAGTTCACACATACTCCGCCATCTCACTGCCTATCTGTATCAGCTGAAACAGGTACATTGCTCGTATTTCCCTTGGTGTACCTTCTGTGTGAATCAGTGTCCTAACACTTTTTACATACTCCTATACTTGATTGGTAAAGAACCACACACATCTGTGTGAGTTAGATAATTTTATTGACATTCAGAGGATGAAGACTGGACCAGTGCTTGGCCATACATGCCCACATTGCATGGATGCCCGTTGGAGGGCCAGACAGAATCATTTGGTGGTAACAGGTCCAAGGGAAGAGGCATAGTTCAGTCCGCAGGCTGATTGCAGTGGCATTGGCAAGGAAGGAGTGATATGGCAGTCCCTGTGGAGGTCCAAAGTGATTGTCGGGGGACAGTGGAAGACAGAGCAAGAAGATTTTCCATGGCATGATACTGAGCCCGGCACCAAGGAGGTAACTGGCCTTTTGGCGCAGATGGATGCTACCGCTTCCTCCTTTGTAAATATGCACTTTCATCCTCCTCTCCGTCCTCTGATGTGTCATGTGCATCACATGTGGGTGGTGGTAGGGTGGGTGCAGCACTGTGAGGCACTGACACATCAGGTGGCGGAGCTGAGGATGTTGAGGCAGCAGCAGCATCCATCTGCGCCAGACCTTGTGGCAGCAATGAGGTGATGAGCAGGTGCAGGGCATGATAGATCCCAGCAACCTCGCGCTGTTGTGCGGCCCTGGCAGCCATATCTTATGCCTGCATCCGCTCCATGCTCTCCATTATCCGACACATGTTGGCCAAATCCTGGCTGACATTGCTGGAGCCACTCTGAGCAGACAGTTGTTGTTGTCTCAGAATCATGACTCCAGCAATGTCAGCCATGGACCGTTGGAGGGCATCGAGCGGGCTATGGGTGTCCGTAATCTTCTGCATGTGGTCCCGGATGGGACTCAGACACCCACGTATGGCCTCAAGTTTGTCCGCCAGGCGCTCGAACCCCACCCGCACCTGTTCCGCCATCTCCCGCTGGACCTCTAGCACAAGGCGTTGGAAGGCCACCTGTGGGTCCTGGAGGTCCGGGGAGGCAGGTGTGGTGGGAGGTGCTTGCTGCTGGTTGGTTTGTGCAGGGGGTGGGGTTGCCGCAATGCTGCTGGGTTGCCCTGCTCCTGGAGGTGGGGTGCTGAAGGAGTCTAGCAGGTGTTGCAGTTCTTCCGGATCGATGGTGGGGTATTCCTCCTCGTCATCATTGAAGGTTGGGCCAGGCTGCCGTCCAGGAGGTGCAGTCCCTCCCTCTGCAATGTGATAAGGGAGATACAGTTTAACAGTGTTTGTCCTGTACAATAATGCATTGGATGAGTTTACAAGCAGACAGCAGGACAGTGTCCATTCATACTGTTTTTGAGGAGATGCCTAATTGTTGCAGGATAGTGATGATTTTGAGGAGTTAGCGGCTGTGATGTTGTTGTTGTACATTGTCATCTCACAGTTTCCAGCTATGACAAATGTTATTGTACAATATCTACACACAAGAGTCACAAGTTGTGTCCTCAGTTCATTTGTGTAAGTAATGCAATTTGGCCTACATAGTAGTCAATGCTGATGGGCTCAGATTTGTCTGTGTGTGCACTGCATTGTGTGCTGGTGGCCCCTGCAGCTTTGGTTTGGCTGCCCATTATGCCTTTCAGGTAGTGGGCTTTGAGTTCTCTGCATTTAGAATGCTGTGCTGGGGCAAACTGGGTGGGATATGGGTCTTGGTCAGAGTTGTGTGAGTTGTGCATTGTTTGACTTCAAATGTCTTGTTTACGTCAGGGTTTGTATGTACACGAGGATGTGTCAGGGTGTGACTTGCTTGTTTCAGGATGTTGTCCACACTCAGCCACCTCAGTGAGGTGGCCGGAACCATGTTCATGGTTTGGGCCTGCAGGCATGCTATCCATTATGCACTGTCACTTGCCTTGTCAATGTGGCTCACGGACACGCAGCATTGCAGGGTACTGCACATGTGCATGTTTTTTGTGCAAGTATGGTTATGTGTGAGTAGGGCACCCTTTAGGCACATTGGCAATGAGAGCTTACTTGCTGTTTCAACATGTGCTGCACTATGTAGTAAAACACACAAGATGATGGACGGAATGCTGCACAATGGCAAACATTCACCCCCAGTCACAGATCTGGGTTTAATCCATCGTTATTTTGCTTCACCACGCCACCCCAGTTCAGACATAGCCATATGCAAATCAGTCTTCAACCTGTGCCTCATGCGAACAGTCCAGACCGAAATGCCAAGCCATGTCTTCCCTGGACCGGAATCAAGCATCCTAGGACCGGTTTCAGGCTATCAGCCTTCATCAGCCAGGATAGCTTGACTCCAGTGGCGTAGTGAGCACGGGACCCACGTCTGGGCATACCCTTCCCACTTAGGGCGAAATGCAAAACACACAAGATGATGGACGGAATGCTGCACAATGGCAAACATTGACCCCCAGTCACAGATCTGGGTTTAATCCATCGTTATTTTGCTTCACCACGCCACCCCAGTTCAGACATAGCCATATGCAAATCAGTCTTGACCCTGTGCCTCATGGGAACAGTCCAGACCGAACTGCCAAGCCATGTCTTCCCTGGACCGGAATCAAGCATCCTAGGACCGGTTTCAGGCTATCAGCCTTCATCAGCCAGGATAGCTTGACTCCAGTGGCGTAGTGAGCACGGGACCCACGTCTGGGCATACCCTTCCCACTTAGGGCGAAATGCAAAACACACAAGATGATGGACGGAATGCTGCACAATGGCAAACATTCACCCCCAGTCACAGATCTGGGTTTAATCCATCATTATTTTGCTTCACCACGCCACCCCAGTTCAGACATAGCCATATGCAAATCAGTCTTGACCCTTTGCCTCATGGGAACAGTCCAGACCGAACTGCCAAGCCATGTCTTCCCTGGACCGGAATCAAGCATCCTAGGACCGGTTTCAGGCTATCAGCCTTCATCAGCCAGGATAGCTTGACTCCAGTGGCGTCGTGAGCACGGGACCCATGTCTGGGCATACCCTTCCCACTTAGGGCGAAATGCAAAACACACAAGATGAAGGACGGAATGCTGCACAATGGCAAACATTCACCCCCAGTCATAGATTTGGTTTTAATCCATCGTTATTTTGCTTCACCACGCCACCCCAGTTCAGACATAGCCATATGCAAATCAGTCTTGACCCTGTGCCTCATGGGAACAGTCCAGACCAAACTGCCAAGCCATGTCTTCCCTGGACCAGAATCAAGCATCCTAGGACCGGTTTCAGGCTATCAGCCTTCATCAGCCAGGATAGCTTGACTCCAGTGGCGTAGTGACTACGGGACCCACGTCTGGGAATACCCTTCCCACTTAGGGCGAAATGCAAAACACACAAGATGATGGACGGAATGCTGCACAATAGCAAACATTCACCCCCAGTCACAGATCTGGGTTTAATCCATCGTTATTTTGCTTCACCACGCCACCCCAGTTCTGACATAGCCATATGCAAATCAGTCTTGACCCTGTGCCTCATGGGAACAGTCCAGACCGAACTGCCAAGCCATGTCTTCACTGGACCGGAATCAAGCATCCTAGGACCGGTTTCAGACTATCAGCCTTCATCAGCCAGGATAGCTTGACTCCAGTGGCGTAGTGAGCACGGGACCCACGTCTGGGCATACCCTTCCCACTTAGGGCGAAATGCAAAACACACAAGATGATGGACGGAATGCTGCACAATGGCAAACATTCACCCCCAGTCACAGATCTGGGTTTAATCCATCGTTATTTTGCTTCACCACGCCACCCCAGTTCAGACATAGCCATATGCAAATCAGTCTTGACCCTGTGCCTCATGGGAACAGTCCAGACCGAACTGCCAAGCCATGTCTTCCCTGGACCGGAATCAAGCATCCTAGGACCGGTTTCAGGCTATCTGCCTTCTCAGCCAGGATAGCTTGACTCCAGTGGCGTAGTGAGCACGGGACCCATGTCTGGGCATACCCTTTCCACTTAGGGCGAAATGCAAAACACACAAGATGATGGACGGAATGCTGCACAATGGCAAACATTCACCCCCAGTCACAGATCTGGGTTTAATCCATCGTTATTTTGCTTCACCACGCCACCCCAGTTCAGACATAGCCATATGCAAATCAGTCTTGACCCTGTGCCTCATGGGAACAGTCCAGACCTAACTGCCAAGCCATGTCTTCCCTGGACCGGAATCAAGCAGCCTAGGACAGGTTTCAGGCTATCAGCCTTCATCAGCCAGGATAGCTTGAATCCAGTGGCGTAGTGAGCACGGGACCCACGTCTGGGCATACCCTTCCCACTTAGGGCGAAATGCAAAACACACAAGATGATGGACGGAATGCTGCACAATGGCAAACATTCACCCCCAGTCACAGATCTGGGTTTAATCCATCGTTATTTTGCTTCACCACGCCACCCCAGTTCAGACATAGCCATATGCAAATCAGTCTTGACCCTGTGCCTCATGGGAACAGTCCAGACCGAACTGCCAAGCCATGTCTTCCCTGGACTGGAATCAAGCATCCTAGGACCAGTTTCAGGCTATCAGCCTTCATCAGCCAGGATAGCTTGACTCCAGTGGCGTAGTGAGCACGGGACCCACGTCTGGGCATACCCTTCCCACTTAGGGCGAAATGCAAAACACACAAGATGATGGACGGAATGCTGCACAATGGCAAACATTCACCCCCAGTCACAGATCTGGGTTTAATCCATCGTTATTTTGCTTCACCACGCCACCCCAGTTCAGACATAGCCATGGGCATACCCTTCCCACTTAGGGCGAAATGCAAAACACACAAGGGATTTGTTAAGGGGAGAGAAATAAGGGACCTTACTTATAATTTGATTGGGGCGATTTATATAGCAACTGCATACAAAACTCCGTTAGCTATAATAACATTAGATGCAACGAAGGCTTTCGATAGAGTAAGGTGGGCCTACTTAAAATACATATTAGAAGAATATAATTTAGGTAAGAACTTCCGTAGGTCAGTTTCTTTGATATATCAAGCCCCTACAGCGAGAATTTTAGTAAATGGTAATCTAACTGCTCCTGTTAAAATCCAGAGAGGCACTAGACAGGGATGCCCTCTATCCCCGATGCTATTCAATTTGTATATTGAGCCTTTGGCTGAAAAAATCAGATTACATTCAGATATACAACCCTTTAAATTTAGGGATTGGGAGAAGAAGGTGGCATTATATGCCGATGATTTAATGGTATACACATCGGATCCAACTGTTTCAATCCCGTTAATATATGAAGAAGCAAAGAAATTTGGGATTGTCTCGGGATATGAAATAAATGCTACAAAAACTGAATGTATGGCATGGAATGTGGGTACTTGTGCTTATCCAATGAAAAAGGTAATTAGGTATTTGGGAATATTGGTTACTCAAAATATAGATAAGATCGCAGAAACAAATCTCCAAAAGATCACAAAAGAGATACATAATTCTTTATTAGGCTGGACTCACTTACCTTTAACTTTGATTGGTCGAGTGAATTTAATAAAAATGATGCTGCTGCCTAAGTTAAGTTTTATACTACAGAATATTCCATTGGTATTTAATGAGAAAAGTTTGAGGACTCTCCAGTCGAAATTGAATACTTTTATCTGGGCCTCCAAAGGTGTTAGAATAGCGTGGAGGAAGCTGCGTAGGAAAAAGAATAAGGGGGGCCTATGCTTACCTGATTTAGTTTTGTATGCAAGAACATTCTCACTAAGGGCAGGCAAAAGTCTCATGGATACACCAGAAAAATCGGATGTAGGTGTGATGTTCAAGGAGATGCTCATGGATGTTGAGAATGGGAGTCTGGATTTTCTATATAAATATGGAGACCCGAGATTCTTCAAGAAAGTTCGCTTAAAAATACTAAGGGGTTTTGCTAGTACTTGGGCTAAGATTAAGAAAACTTTAAAGATTAACTACTTTAGTGCCCTTGCTCCCATTTGGGAGGCTCCAGGATCACCAGGGTGGACTAAAGATTCTCTGTCCAATCCTCTGATAGAGGCAGGAATTATGCATTGGGGACAGATAATATCGGAAGGGTCTCTGCTATCCTGGGATGAGCTAAGTTTACTTACAAACAATCGGCTTTCCAAATTTAAGTACTGGCAAATAAAAAGTTGGTATCAAAGTATGGGGAGTGAAGTGGGCGTCTCCAATGAACTAGAAAATCTACTTCGGAGAAAAATTGAAAAAAGAAAGAGATAACGACTCTGTATTGGTTAATGCTGGACTTGGAGGAAGGAGACTTCAAATTACCAACGAAGCTGTGGGGAGAGAGCTTGCCCGGCTGTCATCTTGAAGATATATGGCAAGTATCTCATGACATATTGTATACTACAGTACAACCTGCAAATTTAAGAAGGAATCATATTTTCTGTGTTCACAGGGTGTATTGGTCTCCCCTCAAGCTCTCAAAGTTCTCAAAAGGTCCAGCGCCTAAATGCCCAAAGTGTCTTCTGGTGGATGCAGATGATGTTCATATGTTTTTGACTTGCCCCAAGCTTCGACACTTCTGGGCAGAGGTTAATAAGGGTATGGATGATATTTTTTGTCTAAATATTCAGGTAAGCATAGTTTTAGTTTTCTTTGGCTTGTTTTCAGATTATAAGTTATTCTCCAGGGGGGAAAAAAAGTTATGTTTATATTTGATTCTGCTTGCAAGAAGAGAAATTTGCAAAAAGTGGATAGAGATTATTTCCCCAACTTTTTTAGACTGGGTGATCTCAATTAAATACACAATAAAGTTGGATAGAGTTAAACTAGAAAAATTAAAAAATAATAGGGATAATAAAATAGATTTTTGGGCTCCATGTGAGAAATGGTTGGTCACTCTTGAAAATCAGTCCAATGATTAAGCCTTTATACTTGTCTTTACTTTATTTCTCTAGTTCTGTTTGGGTGCCCAGGATTATACAGAACAGTAAGTAGAGAAGCTCTGTGTAAAGCATTACCATTTTAAGATATGGAGCTATCTAGTGGTGCTAATTGAGAGGGAGGCCACAGGAGGAAATTTAACAGCTCTAAGTATCTAATGGTGAATGAGGACAAAAAAGAAAAAAAAAAAAGAAAAAAAAGATGATGGACGGAATGCTGCACAATGGCAAACATTCACCCCCAGTCACAGATCTGGGTTTAATCCATCGTTATTTTGCTTCACCACGCCACACCAGTTCAGACATAGCCATATGCAAATCAGTCTTGACCCTGTGCCTCATGGGATCAGTCCAGACCGAACTGCCAAGCCATGTCTTCCCTGGACCGGAATCAAGCATCCTAGGACCGGTTTCAGGCTATCAGCCTTCATCAGCCAGGATAGCTTGACTCCAGTGGCGTAGTGAGCACGGGACCCACGTCTGGGCATACCCTTCCCACTAAGGGCGAAATGCAAAACACACAAGATGATGGATGGAATGCTGCACAATGGCAAACATTCACCCCCAGTCACAGATCTGGGTTTAATCCATCGTTATTTTGCTTCACCACGCCACCCCAGTTCAGACATAGCCATATGCAAATCAGTCTTGACCCTGTGCCTCATGGGAACAGTCCAGACCGAACTGCCAAGCCATGTCTTCCCTGGACCGGAATCAAGCATCCTAGGACCGGTTTCAGGCTATCAGCCTTCATCAGCCAGGATAGCTTGACTCCAGTGGTGTAGTGAGCACGGGACCCACGTCTGGGCATATCCTTCCCACTTAGGGCGAAATGCAAAACACACAAGATGATGGATGGAATGCTGCACAATGGCAAACATTCACCCCCAGTCACAGATCTGGGTTTAATCCATCGTTATTTTGCTTCACCACGCCACCCCAGTTCAGACATAGCCATATGCAAATCAGTCTTGACCCTGTGCCTCATGGGAACAGTCCAGACCGAACTGCCAAGCCTTCCCTGGACCGGAATCAAGCATCCTAGGACCGGTTTCAGGCTATCAGCCTTCATCAGCCAGGATAGCTTGACTCCAGTGACATAGTGAGCATGGGACTCACGTCTGGGCATACCTTTCCCACTTAGGGTGAAATGCAAAACACACAAGATGATGGACGGAATGCTGCACAATGGCAAACATTCACCCCCAGTCACAGATCTGGGTTTAATCCATCGTTATTTTGCTTGTTTCCAGTCCAGGGAGGACTTGGCTTGGCAGTTCGGGCTGGACTGTTCCCATGAGGCACAGGGTCAAGACTGATTTGCATATGGCTGGGTTCAAACTGGAATGGCATGGTGAGCAAAAAAACGATGGATTTAGGCCCAGATCTCTGTACTGGGGTGAATGTATGACATTGTTCTGCATTCTGTCCATCAACTGTTGTTTTTGCATTTGTCACCCCGAGTGGACGGGTATGCCCAGACGTGGGTCCCGTGCTCTCCATGCCACTGGAATCAAGCTATCCTGGCTGAAGAGGGGTGAAACCCCGAAACCGGTCCTAGGATGCTTGTTTCCAGTCCAGGGAGGACTTGGCTTGGCAGTTCGGGCTGGACTGTTCCCATGAGGCACAGGGTCAAGACTGATTTGCATATGGCTGGGTTCAAACTGGAATGGCATGGTCAGCAAAAAAACGATGGATTTAGGCCCAGATCTCTGTACTGGGGTGAATGTATGACATTGTTCTGCATTCTGTCCATCAACTGTTGTTTTTGCATCTGCACTATGTAGTACACATAGACATCCATGTTGCTTTGTCTATTGTGATTTGTCTGGTGTGCATGTCGTCCTTCATTTTTTTAATTGCATGCACTGCTGAGTGCCCTCCGTTTGGCTGACCCGTTGTGAGTATGGTTCGGCGTGAGTTTCGATTGTTGTTGCTGTCTGAACCGACAGGGGCATGTCACCAAGGAAGTGGCAGGGAGAGGCGTTAGCCATCTTGTCTTCACAGCTCTCACCACCACTTTTGTAACGCCAGGCTCAAACATGTTATCAAGAATATGGTGCAGCCTGGCATTTCCCCCTGCAATGTAAGTGGATTACACAGCTTTGCGCCAGCGTAGGCTCCCTTGCACCATAGTGCAAGTGTGTCTGCGATCAGGGAGGTTTTTTTATGTGTCGGAAGTATTTGCTTCCTGCACATGGAGAAAGCTAAGAAGGCATTTTCAAACTTTCATGGGTGCTGCTTCGTGCAGCACACATGGGAGTTAGACAATGGAATCTTTGAGTACAGTTTGGTGATGTACAGGAAGGGACACCTTCCTGTACATGAACATACCATGGAATTTGGCTTTTCACATGTGGGCTGCACAAGGCAGCACACATGAGAGAAGCAACGAAAAGGTGATTAGATGCATTTCTCCTAGTGTTGCAACCTTAGAGCCAGGATTTCTCTGGTGTTCAGTTCAGTATTGCCACCTATTCTCGCCTAACTTGATGATGGATGGCAGAGTCGACTTCAATGTGTGTTGTGGTGGGACAAACACCACAACACCCACTGCACGCCCCCTTTCACACAAATTTTAGCCTGTAAGGGGCCCTATTCTCTAGGCAGCGTAAAGTCACATAACGTGGCTTTAAGCCACATTGAGTGGGTTAACGCTGCCTTGATCATGGTGCGCTGACCCTATCACCACCCCAACATCAGAAATGAGTGACGTTGTGGTGGCGATAGGGGCTTGGTAATATGCACCATGGTGTCAACACCCATTAGCCTCAAAGTTGACCACACGTGTGGTGTGTAAGTGGTCAGTTTTCTGATGTATGTGCATTTCATGATATCTATTTATGGTGCTCAGGCCTGGTTACCTCCACCCTCACAAGAGATGCATATGTGCAGGTGATGTGTGTTTGTGTATGTGCCACGCAGCTGCTGCCATGGATGATACCTGCTGTCCTGGTTCTGTTATTGAATGCCTGGGTTGGCATGTGGGTGATGACTACCTGACTGCTTATTTGTTCACTGACACAGTTGAATTACTAGACCGTTTATTTGAGTTGCGCATGATGGTGTGATGGGCAACTCACATCACGATTAATGTGGAATGCTGTATTCTGTGTGGCAGATGTGTACACTTGGGGGGGTGGGAGTGCAATTTGGCATAGGGGTTGAGGGTGGCATTTAGCCGGTTGACATGTTTCTTTGGAATTAGCTATCCTTGCTTGTTGTCATACTTTGTCAGTGGGACAGCTTTACAGGCACATTGTGGGTCAGCGTGTATGTCACACAGACAAGGCATGCAGTGCATATTGGTGTGATACATTCCGGTTCTGCATTGTTCACGTACTGTGTAGTTGTTGGCACGTCCCCCTGCTCATTGTATTCCATCGCCCTTTTAGTGAAGTGTGCTGTTTGTGTGCATTTTTGGAGGTGCGACATTTATCCAGCAGCCTACATGGTCAATTCGTTGTGACATTGCATGTGTGTGTGGTATGCAGACTCACTAGAGGTTTCCCCACTTGGTGTACACCTGACTGCATCTCATGAACAGGCAAGGGGGCACATTGCATGGTGATGCAGGTGATGTCAGATTTTCCCCCTTGCCACATCACCACGCACATGCAAATTGCCTGCACATGTTCACATCTCACTCTGGGGCCAAAATGCGGATGCACTGTGCATGTGACTGGTCATGTGCACGATAAGGCATGCCACTACCAATGTCAGCACACCTGCAGCATTGTGCACATGTGTTTGAGTGGTGTGCAGGGATGTGCATGTGCATATGAGTGGACTTTGCTGCGCATACACAACCTTGCCAAATACTCAGGCACATGTGCACAATGCTGCAGGTGTGCTGACATTGGCAGTGGCATGCCTTATCGTGCATATGACCAGTCACATTCACTGTGGGTCATGTCCCGGATACCCCTGTCCATGGTGGCATAGGGACAAATCACCCTTCTCAGACAACACATTGCACGACACACATTGGCCGGCAGACAGACCTTTGAATGTGCGCAGAGAAGGAAGCCCATATTAGTTCTAGGTCAATGTCAGTCCACTCCATGAGTGCCCCCTCAACTGACAAAGTGGCACAACAACTTGACATGTGGCAGGGTGGCAAAATGGCCCACTTGCCACATCACCACGCACATACAAATTGCCAGCACAAGGACACATCTCACTCCAATGCCAAAATGCGGATGCACTGTGGATGTGACAGGTCATGTGCATGATAAGGCATGCCACCACCAATGTCAGCACAGCTGCAGCATTGTGCACATGTGTCTTTGTTGTGTGCAAGGTTGTGTATGCGCAGTAAAGTCCACCTATTTGCACATGCACATTCCTGCTGACTACTCAGTCACATGTGCAGGATGCTGAAGGTGTGCTGACATTGGTGGTGGCATGCCTTATCATGCACATGACCAGTCACATCCACAGTGCATCCGCATTTTGGCGTTGGAGTGAGATGTGTCCTTGTGCTGGCAATTTGTATATGCGCGGTGATGTGGCAAGGGGGCCATTTTGCCACCCTGCCGCATGTCAAGTTGTGCCACTTTGTCATTTGAGGGGGCACTCATGGAGTGGTCTGACGTTGACCTGCAACTATTTTGGTCTTGCTTTTCTGTGCACATTTAAAGGTCTGTCTGCCAGCCAATGTGTGTCGTGCAATGTGTTGATTGAGAAGGGTGATATGTCCCTATGCCACCATGGACAGGGGTATCCGGGACATGATCCACAGTACATGTGGGTATGCACTTCAATTGATTTAATTGTACATGAGTGCCACTGGGCCCATCCACCCCTTCCCCCCGGTCCCTGGTTGATGCTCACCCTGGTGTTGTTGTGTCTGTTCACATTCAGCACTATCCTGGCCCGCAACTCCAACCACCGTCTCCTCACTGATGACTCGGGACACCTGCTCCTCCAGCTCATCCAGCTCCTCCTGTGGCGCTGGACTCCCACCTCCAGTCTGCCTCACTGCTCTCACGTTGGCTGCTAGTTTCTCCTTGGTTTTGCGCTTGGTATCATGCCAGCGCTTCTTGCAGTCGTCCACTGTCCTCCTCCTCTCTCCAACGGCATTCACCTTGGACACAATGTCCTCCCATATTTCTTTTTTTCTTAGCAATGTCACTGTGGAGGTGACAAACAGTTCTTGTTGGTGTTCAGTCACCTCCGCAATCAGGATCTGTTTTCCTGCAGGCTGAATTTAGGATTCCTCTTCCTCTTGGCCTTCACATGGGTCTCTGGCTGGTCCTCCTGGATATTTGTGGGCATGTTTGTGGCCTCTGCACTGGTCCCAGCTTCTTCCATTTCTCCTCTGGTATTTTCCATTTTTTTTTTTTTTCTGCTTTGCGGTCCTTTTATGGTGCATTTTCCTGCTGCACTCGTAAAATGCAGGCCTGTTGCCAATTAGCGATAGGATTCTGTTGCTGATTGGCCCATCGCCACTTTTTTCACATTAGCCTGCGTTTTTTTATCGCCGTCACGCTAAATCTATCGCCGTCCTTTTCCGAGGGGAAAGGTAGCTATCACCTGTTAGCGGCGTGTTGTTAATACGCCGCTAACATGGCGATAATTTCCAGCGGTAGACGGCGATAAAAAAAGTCACGCTAACGCCGGTTAGCGATAATTTTCGCCACTTCTTGATAATATCCCCCTAAGTCTATTAGGGACTTATAATGGATACTCTATTGTTTCTGGACAAGCTATGTCTCTCTGATGAGTTCTGATGAGAGCAAAACACGTGTCAGACAATGTTTTTATTCATTTCAGAATGCCTTAAATGGTATTATACCAATCCAAAGCTGTAATACTGTGCCTGGATTGGTAAAAGGTTTTTGCCACTTTCCTATCTCTGCCTGGATTGCATGTTAAGCCTGTGCTTAAAATTGTGCTAGAGAAACAGGCAAATGAGGTGAGCAGTTATAAAGTGTTGGTGGTGTTGTAGAGTGCTTCGTGTGAATGTACTGCTCTCCACCTAAAACGTGGGAACTTCCCATGGTTCTCTACTTCGATTTTTGCATTATTTATGTGCCATTCTAAGCCTGAAATGGGATCACATTTAACACATAGAACAATTACATTGTATAAAGTCCCTGGAACTCCACAGATGTTCTGTCACCTTCAGGTAAACAATAAAAAGAAATGAACATATAAATTGAAGGGAGGCGATCATACAGAGCATACCTGGTAGATTGCACCACAGTCATGCTCAGAGCTAACTTTGAAATCTTAATCCAGAAGTCTTGTTTCTTCCTAAAAACATTTACTCTGTAGGTTAATAGAAGGCTCTCTGCAATATATAGATCAATAATGAAATATTGCTGAAAATAACCATTTCCTGCATGGCATTTCCCTAGATTTTTGTCTTTTTTTATTTCAAATATTTTTTATTGGATTTTAACAAGAAAGTACAAAAGGAAAAGGGAATCATAATAAACGAAGATCACAAAAACTGATTGCACATTCAGCAGTACAGGTAGAAAGATGATGTTTGGTTATCAGGTCTTACAGTTGACATAAATTGATAAAACATACATGTATTTACCTTACATTTGGCATCTTGAAGATCTATGTTAGATTGTAGGATAGCTATGTGAAATAGTCCATTTAGTTCAGGCAATAACAAGACCTTGGGTGCTGTTGTGCATGTTGTGATTGTTAACTCCTACCTTCGTGAACTTAAACCAGAGAAATAGTAGATTAAGAGCGAAAAAGAATAATAAGGAGAGAAAAACAAAGTCATACGCAGAGTCAAAGGTGTACTAGTAGCACCAGTAAGTAAGCCTTTTCGATAAACGGGGGAATATGTTGGAGTTATGAGGGATATGAAGGTCCTCCACTGACTATTTGCCTGAGAGCCTTACGGGCCCCAAATGAGTGGAGTGATAGATTCAACTTTTCAGGGAGGCTTAAATGCCAGTGATGCAGAGTCTAAAGATTCCCAAATTTTCTTGTGTCTATGTTGCCATGGGGAGGATTGAAGAGTCATGTAATTGCCCACCCCTAGTCGTGTTATCTGCTCCCCTCAGAAAGGTTATCCATTCTTGCCAAATTTTGAAGGATATTTTGTTGAACTGGTTCCAGTTGCATAGTGTTAGAATAAAAATGTTTTTGCTGTGCTGTTTACATATTGTTCTGTGTAAGTTAGCATTCACAGCACCATTTTATGTTTCACCGCCATTTTGAATCATGCCATTAACTGCGTATTCCCTCCTCGAGAAGCAGGCTGTGGAAAGCTTCATTTCTCCAAGGTTAGGCCTTGCTCTACTAATGAATACACTGTTCTTATTAGCACATACCTTTCCCACTAGATAAAGGCCTTCTCCCACTAGTCTAGCAGTAGGCACGGACAGATCGACCTTGGCATAGAGATAATGTGTGCCCGGCCTCAGAGCCGAAGCTCATCCTACTGTACCTCTTTGTTTTAGCTGCACCTGCTTGTAAAATTCCATTATGGGTGGGTCTTCCTTGGTTCTTAAATGTACATAATGTTTCTCTATGTTTGCTGATGTCAGTCCTCTCTGCAGCACCCCTAAGCGACTGGGCAGATGGGGCTCCGCTCAAGTGTATCTGAATAAACATATACTTGGTTTGTATTCTCTACTGTATGACCGACTCTTCATTTATATGGAAGGCTGAGAGGTGGTCGCGAGTGACCCGGGTGGCCCCAATCGGGTCACTTCCTTCAGTTGGCGCTCGAACAGGGACTCCATCGGGCGAGTGGCCCTTCCCTGGTAGGGAGGTTGAGGCCGCCGTCAGGTTGGACGGACGGACCAGGGATCCCTGCACGAGAGAGTTCCTGAATTTGCAGCTGCCCCTTCTGTCTCGCCAGACGGTGCCTCACCCAGCGGTCATCCCGAGTGGGGTCCTGAATGGCGAAACCCTTGGATCTGACCGTTTGGTCCGAAGAGACGGCAGTGGAGAAAAAATTTGTTTGACCTGTGTGCACCAGGTGAGTTTGTTTTGGTTCTTTGTGGATATGGTACCATTTTGGTTTGTATTTGGCACGGTCTGAGGACCGATTTTGGTACGAGGTGTTTGCGAACACTTCGCCAGGCAACATAACAAATTTGGCTCACTATTGAAAATGCCTGGATTTAGCAAGTTCTTGGTTTCTTGTTGTCGTTGTTGCTCTGCAGATGCTCGATTGGAAGAAAGTCAGCCGCCGCCTCCAGAAGGCACTCCGAATTTTGATATGTATGTGAAGCAGGGCCTTGGCCCTTTTATGTTTAGTACGCTATGGCACAAATATATGAGGGACAATGCCGAGTTGAAGTGGCCGCTGACGGGCACTTTTGATTAACAAAAAATTGGGTTTTTACAGGAGAGGTTGTTTTCGAAAAGAAGTAGACAGTCTATGTTTGATTCTCTTTGAACGTGGCAAAAGGAGGCTAAACAGAGGTGAATGAAAGCAGAGAAAGAGGCCCGGAAGGGGTGAATGCAAACATTGACTCAGAAGGCTGTAGCACATGATATAGAGAAACAAGAGATAGGAATTGAACGTGAAGATAGGAGGTTTCGATTGAATATTGATAAATCTTATGTGACCCAAGAAGAAAGAGATACGTTTGTGGAAAAATTGTTAGATACTCGACCCCCCACCCCCATATGCCCCACAGAGAATATATCCCGCTCTTCTTTCACAGGCCCAGCTACCCGGTTCTTCTGTCTCTGCTGTTTCTGCTTCTGTTACTGTTGATCAAACTGCTTTGGCCATGGCACCTCCTGTCCTTTCATTGTCCTCACCGTCTGTGGCAACTATGACTGTTAGTACCTATTGCTTCGGCGTCTCTTTTGCCAGCTCCTACACCCGCGACACAGCCAGCAGCAACGTTACTGCCTACTACCTCTGTTGTCACTCCCACTGTGTTCTTCCATTCCCCGACATCACAGAGTAGTGGGACACCAGTACGTGGATTTGAGGATAGAGACTGGATGAAGTTCAAGGAGCGAATGGTCCATATGTGCGATCGAAGATGGGAGATGCAGAGAAAAGGGTAGTGGCTAATCAGGCTGCCCAGTGGGCTCGAAACCCCATTTATGGTGTGGAGGATGTGTGGAGTGTGATGAAAGATTATGAGCCTTTTGTACAACAGCATGCCCTTAAGCATATGTCCGCTACTTTGATCGGTCTTTGGGAGCAGCGTTTCAATGATACAGCACCACAGATTATATATGATATTAAGGATCATGTATATTTTGCTGATATACCGCCTGGTCACGTCTTTGGTAATTTTGCGACATTGGTTGCTTATCGGGGTAGACTGCTTGAGAAGAGCCCCACCCCGGAATCTCAGTTTCCCATGCGGGAGGTTACATCCTATCTATCATCCCAAAATACCGGGGCTAAGGGATCAGTACGAGAATGTTATTAGACAGGGTGTAGCGGCCCGTTTCCAAGAACAACGGGTTTATACTCCAAGGAAAAGGAGTGAGGTTTTGTCCCTTAAGACTCAGTTACCTGACCCTAGGAAAAATCCTACTGCCTATTATAAAGAATTGACTGAAGCTGCCTCTTCTACAGTGATGACACTTGCCGATATTGAAATGTTTTTTAGTTTACTAGTTCCGGTTGATATTTGGAGACAAGTACACACACAGGATCACGTTGCGGAATTGGGTGGTACATGGGACTAAATTAAGTATGGGATCAGGAACGGAAGCCCGGTGATAAGCCTAGACCAGAGATACGTGCTTTGCCTGGCCGTATCATTACATATATGCATTCTCCTATTCCCCCGAGAAAGGTTGATTGGGACAAGTTATTGGCTTGCCGTCACTCGGCTTGAAGCTGTGTTTCTAGACTATAGTGGACAGGATTTGTCGATCGAAGGTGGTGTGCAACTGTTTGTTAATAGATTTGTTTCCAATTTGCTTCCTGAGATTGCGACTCGATTGCAGGCTTCCGAGAGCACCTGGTCCACCTCTTCCCCTTCTGCTATTTTGAATATGGCACAGTATTATGAGCACAGGGAAAATGAGGATAAGGAGAGGACGGAGAAGAAGCACAAGGATTTGAAGACGAAGGTGTTGTTGCAGCAGGCTTCTAGGGGGAATGGTAGAGGACGTGGTGGTTTGGCCCGGCAGCTTCCACGTACTAGCAGGAATGCTACGCCTGTAGGGCCCGAATCAGTGTATGTATTGCAAAGAGGAGGGACACTGGCGTAGCAAGTGTCCTGTGATTTTGCAGAAGGTGGCGGTCCCAAGAGGACGAGGTTCTCGTGGACGGGGTCGTGGAGCTGGTGGCCAGGACAGGGCTCCGAGTGCTGTGGCCTCGCAGGGTTGTTCTGATCAGAATTATTTTGATGACTCTCGGGGAGGACAGTATTATCATCATGATTATGATACGGATGAGGTGACAGGGATGTCTTACAGCTAGGACAGCCAGGGGCAGAGTGAGGGACCAGTTCCGATACCTGTAGATCAACGTGGTCTGTACATTAGTGCGGATGTGCATGGTTCGACTAAGGAGTTCTTGGTGGATACATGTGCAACGAACAGTTCTATTTCTCATTCCTTGGTCCCTGGTGCGGCTCTGTCTGGCCATAATAATGTTTCAGTAGGTTTTTCTGGTGTACCGGTTGTCAGCCCCATTTCAAAACCCCTTGCGTTGACTATTGGTCTTTTCACTGTGGATTCACCATTCTTGTTGACGTATAATTGTGGAGAAAATGTGATGGGTTTGGACTTGTTGAAGAAATTGCATGCTACGATTTATTGCTCCCCGGCAGGTGTTTACATGACAATGGGTCCGGATGTAGTGCGCGCTATGCAGTGCCTGTCCAAAGATGTGCCTCTTCCTGTAGAGTTTAAAGACGTGCCGCCAACTCTTTGGGCGACAGGTGACACAGATGTGGAATTGTTGCAGATACCGCCAGTTTTGATCTGAGTTAAAGACAATGCTATTTTACCTCGCATCCCTCAGTATAAAATACCGCAGGCAGGTGAGCGAGCTTTATTGCAAATTGTACAGGATTTGATTGAGAAAGAGTGGTTGAGGAGACGACTGCTAATGTTTGTAATAGCCTTATTCTTCCCATTCTCAAACGGACACCTTCGGGTTCTTCTGATGATCATGCAGATGTTTATCGCTTTGTGATTGACTTGCGGGAGGATAATAAAATAGTGATTCCCCAGTTCCCAGTGGTCCCTGACATTACCACTTTTTTGACAATGATTCCTTCTTCTGCTACATATTTTTCTGTCATTGATTTGAAAAACGTGTTCTTCAGTATTCCAATTCATCCTGACAGCAGGTATCTGTTTGGGTTCACCCTAGCTGGTAGAAGCTTTAGATTCTGTCGTGCTCCTCAAGGCTATCCATAGAGTCCAAGTATCTATAGTAAGGCATTGAAAGGTCAGCTTGATTCCTTGTCGCTCCCTACAGGTAATGTATTGCTTCAGTATGTTGATGACTTGCTCATCGCCTCGGATACAGAACAATGTTGCAGAGACAGTACGGTTAAATTACTGTTACATTTAGCTCAACATGGCCATAAAGTATCCCTTTCCAAATTTCAGCATTGTCGACAGGAGGTCACCTACTTAGGTCACCTACTGTCGAAGGAGGGTAGGAGATTGACCCCTGAGCGCATCAGTACCATTGTTAAAATGCCAATTCCGCAAACTCAAAAAGATGTGCATGCTTTTATTGGCATTACTTCCTACTGTCGCCAGTGGATTCCAAATTATTCCCTACTAACCTAAGCCTTGCTTGCTTTGACTACTAAAGATGTGCATGAACCCTTGCCTTGGACGCCTGAATGTCAGCAGTCTTTTGAGCAATTAAAAAGTGCGTTTTGTTCGGCTCCAGTGCTTGGCACGCCTAACTACAGCAAGCCATTTGTATTATATGTCCATGAGAGGGCTGATTGTGCGCTTTCTGTTCTAACACAAACATTTGGAGATAAGCAACGGCCGTGTGCTTATTTCTCTGCTGTGCTTGATCCAGTCGCCCGAGCCCTCCCGAGCTGTCTAAGAGTGGTCGTGGCCGTCTCGATAAGGCAATTGGCTGGACTCGTACTTGATAATGACCTTACAGTCATGGTACCCCATGATGTAGATACACTTTTGAATAAGAGAAAGACACAGCACCTCACCAGTGCATGTCTGACAGGTTATGAGCTAACGCTGTTCGCCAAACATATTACGATTAAACGATGTGCCACTCTGAACCCAGCCACGTTACTACCCCTCCCTTCTGAGAATGAGGAGATTGATATACATGATTGTATCTTCCGGCGGAAGAATATATTAAAGGACGGGTAGACCTGACTGATGTTCCCTTATCTGACCCCCAAGGTTAACTATATGTCAATGGCTCTTGTTTTAAATTACCAGATGGCACTACAACTGCTGCGTATGCTATCACTACGCTGCGCACGGTAGTTGGGACATCACGAGTTCCCTATCAGTGGGCCCAAGCGGCATAGCTCATTGTCCTAATACGAGCCTGCAAATTGAGTGAGGGACTGGTTGTTAATATCTATACTGACAGCCAGTACGCCTTTGGAGTCGCCCATAATTTCGAGTGACTCTGGGTAGAGTGAGGGTTACTTACTTCCCATGGGACAAAGATTCAGCACGGTCAGCTTGTAGATAGGCTTCTGTCCGCTTTGACACTCCCTAAGAAATTGGCAATAGTAAAGTGTGGCGCCCATAGGAAAGTTACTGACGATGTAGGTAAAGGGAACGCTTTTGCAGATCAGACAGCTAAGGAAACAGCCCGGACTAGAATAAAAAGACTGTTCGTAATAGGTCCCGCTAGGTGGGTGCCAGAGGTCACAATGTTTGAAGATACACTTGAGAATGTGAAGGATATTCAGAGTGAGGCCACAGTGGAGGAATTAGCAGTGTAGCAAGAAAGTACAGCACATTTGAACGATGAGGGATGTTGGATTGACAAGTCAGGGAAGCAAAGATGGATGTTGCCAGATGCATATGTTCTTCCTGTAGTCACGATGGCTCATTGCCCAGCCCAAATCAGAGCCAAGGGTATTTGCAAGTTGTTAGACCCTGTATGGCAGACTGATAAAATATCGAGAACTGCTGCACATTTAGTGAAGTACTGTATGGTGTGCATGATGCACAATCCTGGGAAGGATACCCCCACGCCACCTGGTAATTTTGCACCACCTATTTTCCCTTTTGAGGTTCTTCAATTAGATTACATTGAGTTAGAAAGGGTCATTAATTTGAAGTATGTGTTGGTGGTTGTTCGTGCTTTCAGTAAATGGGTTGAGGCCTACCCCACCAAAAACAATACAGCCATGGCGACTGCTAAGGTACTCCTGAAGGAGTTCCTTCCTCGCTTCGGCTTGCCCGGTTTGATCTGGAGTGATAAAGGAGGTCCCTTTAATGCCAAAGTTATACAGTTAATTTGTGACGGTCTGCACATAAAACAGAAATTCCATGCTGCAAATCACCCACAGTCAGCAGGTTTGGTTGAGAAGTACAATGGTACTCTCAAACAGAAATTAGCAAAGATTCAGGAAAGTACAGGCTTACAGTGGCCAGATGCTTTACCATTAGCTCTTTTTTCGACAAGAACAACAGCACATTCTAGAACAGGATTGTCACCTTACGAGGTCGTGTTTGGATGCCCGGCAAATGTCTGGGGCGTCCCGCATCCTCATAAGTTCTCCGATATTGAGTTCCCATTGTTGACAGATTACCTGTGCCAGTTAACCGAAAATCTGTGTTCTATTCACCAACAGGTCCGGGAGGCTCCGCCTGATATACCAGAGGGACCCGGACACCACATCCAGCCTGGTTATTGGATCTGGTGTGCAATTTTCAGCAGAATAAGAGTTTGGAGCTGCGCTGGAAGGGACCTGAGCAGGTCCTTCTAGCCACCAGAAGCGCAGTCAAGGTTGCTGGCCGAAAGAACTGGATCCATGGCACTCATTGTAAATGTGTGCCTCTACCTTTGCCCTATGACCAATGGGTCGCTGATGGAGTTGGGGATACTGAGTGCGAGACGGTGCCTCTGTTCGTCCCCTTCAGCGACGCAAAATAATGTGGACCGAAACGGATGCAGAGAATGATGACGTGCTAAATGCAGCGGTCCCTCCAGAAATTCGAGCCATTAAGGAGCCGCTGTTTGTTGACCCCTCTGTGCCTGGAGTCACCAGGTACAATTTGTGTCCTCGGCTGAGGAATAGTGCACCAAAGGAGAAGTCAGATTAGTTAGGGATGGACTGTGTAAGTTAGGGTGTACTTTGCTAGAGTACCAACGGTGTTAGTTTAGGGTGTCGTGAAATTGGTGCACTGTTCTGACATTGGACAGGATAGATTGAACGTGCTCCCCAGGGGGGGTACATTATCCTGTGCGACGTGGGATTCGTGAGCTTAGGAATGGGCAAGCTCCACCGCCGGTGCTCAAGAGTGCCAACGTTGATGAACAATAGGAGCCTGTACCAGTGAGGCTCTGACGGACACTGGGAACACTTACCTTTGCTATCAGTTTTATTGCATTCCTCTTCTTGCTTTATAATGCATCCGTTTGGTCGACCTATTGAGGAGGAGGAACAGCCATTTGCACCACCGCGTTTAGCGCGGGGGTGGTTAACAAAGAGCAAAATAGTTTGCATATTAATTGTTGTGATTACGCTAATAACAATACTTGGAATATCCTGGTTTCTGGAGGAGAAATATCCTGTACATTCCTTGGTTGGTACAACGCCGACTCCCCCTGAGCACATTTTTGTTACTTTGGCCCCTCACAAAGAAGAGCATAGAAAGTCTTATACAGATAATGTTTTTATACAAATGTTGCATCAAGCCCATGATGTCTCCAATACAACTAATTGTTGGGTTTGTGGATTTCTCTCCTCAGTTACTCATAAGAGCGACAATTTGTTGTCCATGCCATTGTCATATATTGGTAGCTGTGAAGGTTGGTTTGAACTGTTCGTTATGGTGCACTACCATTTCCAACTCTCTACTCTGGTTATGACACCTGCTGATTCTCGCACTGTGGTAGAGTATATAAGTTTTTATCAAGGGTTTACTCCCATAGGAACGGCAGGACAAGGGACTTCTGGTACATTGTCCCCAAACTCCTGTATGAGCACATATGATAAAATGAAGAATGAAACATGGCTCCGAATGGAAATGGCTGATTTCCAAAGGTTCCACACCTCTGAGTATTTTCAATCTTTCCAAGCTCGCAATATTAGTAAGGACAAACCGAGGCCGGTGTCTGTGGTCAACAAAACAGCTAGTTTCTGTGTCCCGGGGACTGGGGAGGTAAAGGTGGGGGAGAGAAAATGCAATTTCACCTACAGACTGAGAACGATTAATAGTCCACCTTTGATCCTACCCCATAATGTCTATTTTGTCTGTGGATCCCAATCTCATGTCTGGCTTCCGAGGGGTTAGTCAGGCAGATGTTACCTCTCTTTCCTCCTTCCCCCTGTGTATGTTGCCCCATCCAATTATCATAAAGATCATCAGCTGCAGCGTAGGAGTACTAACTTGCCCAGAGTCAGAAGGGTTGTTGACACAAAGGATATAGATCAGACAGATACCACCGCACAACAGTTTGAGGATGCCATAAAAGGTCTCCTACCTTTTTGGGGCCCCATGGCAAATAGTCTTCAACTTCGTCGGCTAACAAGAATTGTGGAGGGGGTTATTAATACAAATGCTGGAATAATGACAAATATCACTGATGAGCTCCAGGCTACGAGATTAGTCACTTTGCAGAACCGGATGGTGTTAGACGTCATCCTTACAGATCGGGGAGGGGCTTGTTGCGTCATTGGCAGCAGCTGTTGTGTTTACATACCTGATCACGCTCCCAACGTGTGTGCAGCTATACAAAAATTGCATAGACTTTCGTCTGACATATACCAAGAGACAGGTACTGGGACCCTATCACGGTGGTTCTGGAACATACTCACCTCCTGGGGTTGGAAGATCCTCACTTTTCTGGCTGTAGTTGCCGGTATTTTCTTCACGTGCTGCCTCTGCATACAATGCCTCCCAGCTTGTTGTTCCTATTGTGTCACTATCCTTATTCCCAAGCCGAAAATGCCAGTTCATGATACTAATGCACTAGTTATGTTACAGAAACAGATTGATGAAATGATGCAGGTTGACGAGGGATTCTTTGATTCTACATCATCCCATGCAGCTTCTATTCCTGATACTGAGTATATGGATTGTTCCGAGTACTGATGTCCTTTTGCTTCTTAAAATGTTATGTCTTTTCCACCCACCATATAAAATTTGTTAGCGAATGCTAACTCTCAGCCTTCCATACAAATGAAGAGTCGGTCAGACAGTAGAGAATACAAACCAAGTATATGTTTATTCAGATACACTCGAGCAGAGCCCCGTCTGCCCAGTCACTTAGGGGTGCTGCAGAGAGGACTGACATCAGCAAACATAGAGAAACATTATGTACATTTCAGAACCAAGGAAGACCCACCCATAATGGAATTTTACAAGCAGTTGCAGCTAAAACAAAGAAGTACAGTAGGATGAGCTTCAGCTCTGAGGCCGGGCACACATTATCTCTATGCCAAGGTTGTTCTGTCCAGGCCTACCGCTAGACTAGTGGGAGAAGGCCTCTATCTAGTGGGAAAGGTATGAGCTAATAAGAACAGTGTATTCATTAGCAGAGCAAGGCCTAACCTTGGAGAAATGAAACTTTCCACAGCCTGCTTCTCGAGGAGGGAATACGCAGTTAATGGCATGATTCAAAATGGCGGCGAAACATAAAATGGTGCCGCAAATGCTAATTTACTCAGAACAATATGTAAACAGCACAGCAAAGACATTTTTATTCTAACAATAGTATTATTTTACACGCCAGCCTCAGCATTCGGTCAAGCAAGAAACAGTCACTGTCCTTCTTTAGCTCTGGATCATGGAATCCCATTAAGATATATGATAGCTCTTTGGTAGGGGTGATATGTAGTGTCTGGGAGATGTACTCAAAGATTTTGTCCCAAACGTTTTGTAGCATTGGACAAAAAAGAAGCATGTGTGGAAGGTCCCCTATTTGCGAATTACAATTCCAGCAAAGTGGGGATTGGATAAGCTTGAGTTTATGTAGTCTTGCTGAGGTCCAGTAGTTCCTATTAATAATCATGTACTTTGTCTGCGACAAAGTGGGGGATACTTTATTTTTGAAAGGCATCAGGTGGATTTGCTCCCAATCTAGCTTTATTGCTTTACTATTTGGTTCAGATTCCCATTTCTTCTCAGATAGCATCTGGGCTTTACTTGGTTCCAGGAGTAGGCTCTTATAAATTTTTGATACCATATGCCCGGCTATTGACAGGTGGCTCAGTTTGGTAGGAAGCGAGGGTGGAGTAGTCTTTGGAGCTAATTTAGTCATCTGTACTTTAAGTTTCAAGAAATTATAAAAGTCTATGTCTGCTAATCCTTTCTGTTTTTTAAGAGCCGAGTAGGGTAAGGGGATATTATCCGCACATAGATCCTTGATCAGGTTAATACCTCTTTGTGACCACTCCCGCCAGTATTTGGGCTGTTTATCTATTTTAATATTGGAATTGTACCAGATCGTCACCATGTTTGATGCACCAATTTTTGTGCAGGAGTGTAAGTCTAGACGGGCCATTGCTTTTTTAGTGTTTTGAATAATTTATTTAGAGTGTGGCAAAGTAGAAGTGCGCATTGTCATGATAGCTAAGAGCGGAATGTCTTTTATCAAATTCTTTTCTACATCTAGTCACTGTGGTTTGTACTCAAATTTTTCCTGAAACTACGCAGCACCTTGTTTACATAGATAGGCCGTTTGATAGATCTTAAAATTTGGTAGGCCTACTCCTCCTTTATTCTTGGCTGGTCTGAGTTTTCCTAATGAGATCCTAGGTTTCTTCCCTTCTCATAGAAAGCTGTTAAGGACCTTATCGATTTTCTTTAGGAAATGTTCTGATAATATCATAGGTAACATACTAATGAGGTAGTTTATAAGTGGTGTCATCATCATATTAACTGTTTCCTCTCTTCCCCAACATGTCAGAAATTTTGGTGACCATCCATTTAGAAGTTCTGTGATTTTTTTGTAAATAATGTTTTCATTTTCTTTTAGGGTAGTGATAAGGTCACTTGCGAATTGTATGCCTAGGTATTTAATCGTACCTGTCTGCCACGTCAACCCTGAGTCACCCAGTATACCTCTGTTGCCGCATAGATTGAGTAATTTAACCTCTGTTTTGTCCTTATAAAGGTGTAGCCTGAAACCTTTGAAAATTCATGAATAGATCTCATGAGTGCCGGTATGGCCGTGGTTGCTTCATTTGAGAACCACTAGTATGTCTTCTGCATATGCTGCTACTTTGAAATTAGTCGTCCCGAAGTTTATGCCCGGGATGTTCTGGTTTTCCCTTAGATACTGGAGAAACGGTTCGATTGCTAATAGGAAAAGCGAGGGAGACAGGGGACAGCCTTGTCTGGTACCTTGTTTTAATGGAAAAGTAGAAGAGATAGCTCCTCCTGCTCTAACCCTCGCTTTTGGGTTGTAATATAATGCCATGATCATGCGTATTAGGGAGTCTCCTAAGTTAAATTTCTCAAGTGTCGCGTGTAGGAAAGACCAATCCACTTTATCGAATGCTTTTTCTGCATCGAGTGTTATGGCGACAGTCAGGGAGTTCAGCAATTTTGCTTTTTCAATTCCATGGCATAAAATCCTGGTGTTAGAAAACCAGTTTGAGAAGAGTGAGTAAGTTTGGCAATGTGTTTTCGTAATCGGTTGGCTAAAATCATGGCATAAATTTTACAGTCAAGATTTATTAGGGAGATTGGCCTATAGTTCTTAGTTAGTAGAGTAGCTTTGCCTTCTTTTGGAATGATATTTGTCCAGAGGACGCAAAGTGATCGTATAGGAGTCGTAGTGGTTGTGTTAGATGTTCGTCGAACATTTCATAAAAGGTGGCGTTATAGCCGTCTGGACCAGGGGCTTTACCTGTTTTGAGTTTTTTGATGGCGGCTTCTAGTTCTTCCATAGTGATCGGACCATTAATAGAGTCCCTCTCCTGGTCATTTAAGGAGTTGTGTGAGATCCCGTCAAGATATTGCACGATGTTCTGACGGATCACGTTTGGATTGGTATCATATAAGTGTTGGTAGAAGTCTTTAAATGTGTCGGCAATCATGCGTGGGTTGGTGTGGATATTGCCCGAACCGTCCTTAATCGCTTTGATAGCATATTTCAGATTTTTAAATTTTAAGTACGAGGCTAGCATCTTCCCTGCTTTATTGGCCTTCCAGAGTCAAAGACTTTGTTGTTTATTTATCCAGATACCTGCTCTAGTGCTAATAATTTTATTGTATTCGTATTTTCTATTTAAGATTTTGGTTAAGGTTTCTGGGTCATTTTTTAAAATGTGCAGTTTCTCCAGATTGGAGATATCCTTCTCTAATTTTAGTAGTTGTGAATTTTCTTCCTTATTCATATTTGATTTAATTTTTATAATCACTCCCCTAATGGTGGATTTTAACGCTTCTCATCTTACTAGATGAGATGTCACGTTTTCTTTATTTTCAAGCAGATAGTTTTTAATTGCATCCTCAATTACCTTTTTATTCTGCTCGGAAGAGAGGACATCATCATTGAATCTCTAGAGTGGTTCTTTAAGCGGAGTGGTTGAGTCTGTGAGTGTTAGTGTAATTCAGGAGTGATCAGAAACCACTCTCGGCTCTATTGTTGTTTGTTCTATCTTGCTTATCGCATTCCCAGATATTAAAAAGTACACGAGAGTATGAATTGTGTGGAAAAGAGTAAAATGTGTAGTCTCTTTCGGTCAGATTTTGCAGTCTCCAAGCATCTATCATGTTAAATCTATTACAGAGGTTTTTGAGAGCCTTGTGTGATTTGTTTGGTTTGAATTGGCAAGAGGAATTCCTGTCAATATTGGAGTTGAGTGGGAGATTAAAATCACCTGCAATGATTGAGGTTGCTGTATCTGGGATCTGTTTAATGTTTTCCTCTAGGTTTTCCCAAAAAACAGTATCATCATTCGCGGGGCGTATATGTTTTTCACATATAGGACTGAATTCTCTTTTTGTAATTTGGAAATGACCTATCTCCCTTGTTTATCAGTAGAGTGAGAAACTAAATTTATCCTGGATTTCTTTGATATCAGTGTTATTACCCCGTTTTTCTTCCCTATAGCCACTGAGTAGACTACGTCTGAGAATTGGGTGCCTTTAATTGATTCAGCAAGATTAGCATCTAAATTTGTTTCTTGCAGTAGGGTAACGTCTGCCTTTTGTTTGTAAATACAGTCAAAAATCTTTTTCCTTTTTACCGGGTGATTAAGGCCTTTTACTTTCAATGATAACATTTTAATATAGTACAGCTGTATAATGGTCACACAGAACCAATAATTTGGTTTTCAGCGTTGTCTGCTAGTCGTAGTGTCCGCTTGAGCAGAAGTATCCATCCTTGGGTCCTCAAAGTTGTCTAGGAATTTTTTAAGTGCTATTCCATCAGTGAAGAGATGGGAGGTACCATTGGCAACCACACGGTATCTCGCTGGGCCTGCAAAAGAGTATTGGAAACTCATTTCTTTCATCTTGGATCAAAGAGCCAGAAAGCTTTTCCTTGTGTTGACTGTGGATTTCGAGTAGTCTTGAGAGATATAAATCTTGTTTCTGTCCTGCAGTAAGTGATTTTGTTTCCTCATAAATGAAAGGATGAGATCAACATGTTGGTATCTCAGTGGTTTACACACGATGGGTCTGGGGTGTGATTGATTCAGATATTTCCTGGTTGGCACCCTGTGGGCTCTAGCGAACTCCAGTGGTTTATCAAAGGTCAGTTTGGTCATCTGTGGTATCCCCTTTTCTAGGAACGTAATGCAGGAACCATATTTATCCTCGCTTCCTTCCGGAATTCTGAATATCCGTAGGTTTCCTCTTCTATTCCTGTCTTCTAATTCGGAGATTTGCTTGGAGAGGGTATGAGACTTTAATTTGAGATTCATAACTGATTTTTTCGCAATACTCATTGTGCCTTCCAGTTGGCCAACTTTAATCTCAGCTTCAGTGATCCTGCTGTTGGCGTCCCTGATATCTTTGCGTATTGCGGATATTTTGATTTGCATTGAGTCCGTGTTTTCTTTGGTAGATTTTGCTAGCTTGTGTACTTCTGCAAGCTTTGCTAAGATATTTTCCATTGTTGTGTTGATGTCTTGTTTGGCTTTGACCAGGGAGTCTGGGTTCGGCGGATCTGCTTTGACCCTCTTTAGACTTGCCTTATTTTCCTTTTCCGCCATTTTTGAATGAGAGACTTTATTTGTATTGAGTTTTGTCATGCACCTTGGAGGGGTTCCCTTTTATTGATGTAGAGCTTTGATATAGAGCTTACATCCCCCAATGTCCTTATAGCCAACAGTGCTTAGGTGTTGCTTCCTTAAAGTGAAATTCCGTTGTAAGTCACTTTCAGACTAATTATTGCCAGAAGTACCCTATTTCTGCAATAGGACCTGTCATTTCATCTTGGTATAGTGCTTTATTGCCAGCATCGTAATCACGGTGCCTTTATTGCCAATGGTGCTGCCTTGGGTGACACTCCCTTTCAGTGAAATTTCCCCCTCAGTGATATTTCGAAGTAATCCACTTTCAAGCTTTCAGGCTTCTTTGTGTTGATGGGGCTTTCAGACTTCTTTGTGTTGATGAGGGTTCAGAAACATTGAGAATCATCGAGGGTAGCCGGATAATCACTGTGCAGCGGCCATCTTAGGGTCAGGCACTGCCTTAGTGTTTGAACACAGGAGGTTAGTACATAGCCAGACTTATGTGCATGCCTTAGGGTACAGAGGATTTGTTGTGACCCATGCCAGGACTCGTGGCTGCCGCAATCGTAAGGCGAGCTAGGTAAGCACTTAGTAGTGTCTCGTTACGGCCGCCATATTAGGTTCAGGCATCAGTGCATCAGGCAACAAATAGTACGGGTTCGGGGTGAAATAATGGTTAAAGGCTTACTTATTGCAGCAGACAGTGAGTATTCTTCACCGGGCGTGTGCCACAACTCGTTCAGATGAGAAGAGATCTGAAAATCCCATTAAATGCACTTCACAGCGATTCTCAGCATGTCGTCTCGTGGCCTCGTCTCGTGGCCTCGCAAGAGCCGATCTGCATTCTGACAATCTCCGCTGAGAGCGTTCCTATCTTCCATGCATTCCTTGCTTTGATGTTAGTTAAGCGTGTTCATGCTTTCCCGGTTGCCCGGAATGACGGATAGACAATAGAGATGTGTCCCGTTGAGCAGGAGCTGAGAGCTCACACTGCCATCTTCTCTGCTCTCCAAGCCATGCCCCCCCCCTAGATTTTTGTCTTTACTTTTTTTGTTGGCCATAGAACTCTGTACATTTTACCCTGCTAACCAGCTGTACAGTGCTTGTGCTCCCCTTTAAATGTGATGAAACTGGCATACACATGATTCACACCTTTAATTTACCTGTAAGTCCTTAGCATATTGTACAAAGTGTACCAATGCCAGTAAGTTAATTATCACCAGCTGCAACGCACCCTATGACACCTACTGCAGTGACACAGCAAACCTGACACCAGGCCTACCAAAGAAGACTGCCAAAGCAGTTTTTAAAAGGCCAATTTGACCTGTCAAAATAAACCTGGATCACTAACAGAATATCAGTAACAGAAATATTGTGTGGACAGATTATAGTGTCAAAAATATCAAGGACCAAAATATCGAGAAAATAAGTGCAAATAGGTAATTATAGATTTATTATTCTTACCTCCTTATCTACATTCCTTGAAGATATATATATATATTCATGGTACATATATGTGGAGTGATATATATTGTAAAGTTTTGCTTACCTATTGAAACTTACCTTCATGATACCTTTTTCCTCGATATTGTTGACATGACATTTAGCCTACACTAAGGGGCCGATTCCGATCTCGGCCGGTAGGGCTCCAAATCGGATTCGGCATTACCGGATCCGATTCGGAGCCCTGTTTCTCGACCGATTCGGACGTGCGTCCGGGCGAGCGAGTACGATGCGAGCGTACGCGAAATCGCCGACCGACTCGTTCGCGTGACCCAACCGCTCCGACCGACTCGCACGGACACGACTCGCACCGCACAATGGAGACGTTCCCCGGCCGGGTAAGTACGATGCGCGCCTCGAGCAGTCCGACCGACTTGCGCAGTCCGGCTCCAAAGAGCAGTCGGAGCCATACTTCGGGGGTCCGTGTCGGACCCCCCTGTACGCGTAGCCGCGCGGGTCCCCTCTACCTGTGCATGTACGGCGCGACCCACTTCGACGCGTACCTGCTGTAGGGGGCGCCCTTGTTCGCCTCGCACCCATTGAGTCAATGGGAGCCGCGTACGCGTTGCACGACCGGCTCCCATTGACTTCAATGGGAGTCCGACCGAATCGAGTCCGATTGCATGCGAACGCATCGTACTCGTTCGGTCGGACTGCTAGAGTCCGATTCGGTCGGAAATCTCTCTGGGTCCGGCTCGGTCGGGGAGATTTCCGGCCTGAATCGGAATCGGCCCCTATATTGTTTTCCCGATATTTTGTCTAAATGTCAATAAACCTTTTTGAAAGGCCTAAATACTAATAAGTCTCTCTTAAGTAGGCCTTAATGCCCATAAAAGCAGGATGCATGGTATTTAAAAGTAGGGCATTTAGCAGTTTAATTTCCACATGCCGTTACAGTGAAAAAGCCTAAAAGCTATTTTGACTGTGACAATTCTGACTGCTTCCATAGAAAAACATTGGATTGTGTTTTAACACCTTATAATACTAATGTTGGTTTGTTGACAGCAAAAAAGTATTTCAAGGGTTATTTTTAATAGACAAAATCCAACGTAATGGTAAAGTCGAATTCTATCTAACCATTAAAGGAAAGATATTTTACTTAAATCACCTTTTCTCTGCTTAAAGCCTCTAAAGCAGACACTTAGGAGGGAACTAATGGATCCTCTGGTGCGAGGACCGGAGGATTCCATTTTTTTTTTAAAAGGGCGGGGGAGATGTGGAATCATTTCTGTATCAGCCCTTCCCCCTCTCCCACCGATCTGTGAAATCAGTGCATCGCGAGGCATGCTGACGGGACAATTTTCTACTGGCGGCAGAGAAGAAGAGCAGTGAGTTCTTGCTCCGCCGTCCAGTGGGGTTTTGTGGGCTGCAATGCCTCCCCAGGTTGTAGGGAGGCATTGTTAGAAAGTTGAGTGTCTCCCCTTTCCAACAATGCGTTTTTGGCATGTTTTCCTGGCTGTGGATTGCAGTGCAACCGCGATCCACAGCCAGGAAAACCACTAGGGTGATTGCAATTTGGTGGTTGGCCCTCATGGTAACGGACCGACCCCCACCCTGGGGACACTTATTTGTTTGAATTTTTAATTTTTTTTCCCCTGCTGGCGCGAACCTGCCCCAAAGGGAGAAGAAAATTATATATTTTTTAAAATATATATATGTAATTGTCAGAGGGTTGGCCCTACTGCCATACGGGCTGACCCCCTGTGGGCCCTAACTATTTTTTTAGATAATATTTGCTTTCCTGGGAGGTCGGAGTGGGGGACTGATCACATCCCCATGGCACACCACACATTTCCTAAAAAAAAAAAAAGAGTCGGGGAGCCCATTTCCTGTACAAAGATTTTTTTTATTTATGTAAAAATGCAGATTATGCAGAGATTATATATTATGTGGCATTTATTTTGTATAAATGTGTGTTTTCCTCTGAGGGTGCATTGTGCTCCCATTGGAAAAACACACATTTATAAGCAAAAATGCCACATAATCGGTAATCTACGCAGAATCTGCAGATTTATATTTTAAAAAGTTTGTAGCTCAAATGGATCAAAAGTCTGTACAAACTGGCAACATGTTTGCACGCAGTGGAAGGCCCTGTACAATGGTTGACTGGTGAGCACGCAGTTGCGTTTTTATGTATTTGGTTGATATACAGATGCTATTTAGGTCAAATGTTTGCCCAGTCAGTATTATGTTGTTCAATCACAAAAAGTAATACTGTCAAAAAAGTGCAACGTGTTGCATAATTTTTTTTTTTGCTGCATAATTTAGTCCATCCTGTTGCATAATTTGTTGGTCTTCTGCCACATAACTCCAGTGACCCTGGCAATAGTACTGTGAGATTTTACATGGAGCATATCTACGCATAAAACTGCAGGGGCTACTGTGTTAATGCACATTTTTTGACAGCAAAGGATTACCGAGGAAACTTCCTTGAATCGATCAGTATTGAAGGATATCCTATTATGCGATGGTATTAGAAATATTAAATGGCTGGCATATATTAAAATCTTTATGTCCAAAATAGTGCACCCTGAATATTACTCGGACCCAGAAAATATGTTAAACGTGTCCAGGAAAGATCTTAAAACTATATGTTTACAACATCTGGATGATTCCAGAACTTCTATAGAATTGAAAAAATCAATGGTGCACGCACATTTTATGACATTAGCGACCCCATCTATACAGTTTTATCTTGTTTTAACCACCAGTGATTATGATAGATTCCTGTTGTGCCGTTTTAGATTGAATGTTTTACATCATTTATTAAGTTTCCCTTTGGTAAATGATTGGGGACGGGACTTAATCAAATGCCCGTGCGATGATATTTCGGTGCAATCCTCGATACATATTTTATTTTCCTGAAAATTTTATACCGCTCCTAGGAGGATATGGATTGTTCCGTTACTTAAAAAACTTGGGCTCAAAAAATGTAAACCTGCATACTTGACCTTGCAAATGTTAGATGATGTGTTTATTATTGCTTCTGTGACTGCTTATTTAAAGAATGTTCTTAAGATGCGTAAAACAATCTTGCTGGGAGTAGGTTAACTATCATGAAATTGTATTTTTAAATTGATTATCTTTTTTTTAGTAATTTAATACAAGTACTGTGCTTTTATGGTTGCTATGATAGTTACCGAATAAAGAATTTTTGATTGATTGATTGATTGACAGCAAAGGTAGATTTTTGGTTTCAGGAAATTACTTTTATTCTTGTAATGGCCCAGCAGGTCCCCCAACAGACTCCATCTTGAAATATTTTTGCTAGATTTGCTTACAGGATGCCTTATTGAAGGTCTGAAGATTCCACAGTTTCTGGGGAACTGTTGTCAGACGACTTTTGATCTGATGAGACCTGAAGACTAACTACAGGTCAAAACGTTGACATCCCTTCCCTAAATTGCTTTTAAAACATGTTATGATTCACCAGGCGATACCATATATGAACAGACAGGATCTCTGTTTATGTTAGCTTGGTATAAAATCCTATGCAATCTTGGGATCTGTGTCTTGTTCTATGTTGTTGTATATATATTTGGTCACTGTCTGATCACTGCGTCTCCTGCACTAATTTGGATATATAAGGAAATGTATATTGATTTTAAACTAAAGATGTGAAAACAATCATCATACAAGATATTGTGTCCAGTACCCTTTTTGAATTACATTGGTGATGATACCAATTATTATTTGAGTTTTCACACTTTCAAAGCAAAAGTAGAAATGTCAGTGAATGAGTCCCACAGGACATTCATTTGGCTTATTACTTTAGGGAACTTAGGCAGTATTCTCCAGCATGTTGCCTTAGTTTCAATGGTAGATATGCTCACTCAGTTTGAAGAATGTAGGCCTCGGAGGCGTACTCGGACACCCCCAACTTGCATCCACAAACTGGAAGGAGTTAGATGTAGCACAGTGAGTGCCCTGGAGGTGTATGAAAGACATGTTTTCTTGAGCTCCAAGTGAATAGTGATGAAAAGGCAGTAGTACAGGTTCACTTTGCAAGTATACAGGATTAGTCAGGATTCTGATTAGGACAGAGACATAAACGGGTAAGAAGAGCTTAGGCTAGGTGTGCTTTCACACGGATATTGCATAGGTAGAAGGCAGATAGTAAAGGCAGTACAGATACACATGCCATCACTTCATCTTCACCTACGGATTCAAACCCATTGGTGTTGCACTCACCACAATATTGAATTACTCCCTCACCCAACTAAGCAGATGACTCCAAACCATACAGAAAACAGCAGGCAGCAGGCAGCCTCCTCCCTCAACATCTGAACATGCACGCACCTGAAACAGCTTTGCTGACTTACAATCCACAGCTCTTTTCAAACTCGCGAAACACATATTCAAAGTCTTACACAGCACTGGTTCAGCTCTGGGCAAACAACAGTGGAAGATGTGTACACGGCGGTTCCAGGCCGTGGAGTTGATCGCGCCGCCCAAGAAATATAAATGGGTCTGCATGAGAGGTAAAATCCTTTTGGCATGCTGGCACAGCAGAGAAATCACTGAAGCTGGCGTAGTCTAATCCGGAGGCTCACTGGAGGGCTGGAAAATGTGTCCTAAAGCAGCATGAAGTAACCGGACCCACTGGAGGGAAAATTGGCATAATTTTAAAACTGCATGTCCCAGCATTCATTGTGAAATACATTCCATTGTGAAGGCACACCAGAAGCCAATTAAATAATGCACGCAGAAGGACGATGTGGAGCAATGATTTATGGTTACTCATGCCTGGCCTCTGAGGAAGAAGCAAGAATGCTTGGAAACGCGTCAGGCCAAAGGACTTAAAGTCGGGATGGGAAGCTGCCTGTTTGTTATAATAAAAGGTTGTTACCTACCTGTTGTGGAGTGCGTCCTCGTATAAAAACTGGGCAAACAACAGTGGAAGATATATATATATATATATATATATATATATATATATATATATATATATATATATATATCCTATATGGTGGACAGTCAAAATATCGATTTTTAAATATCAAAGCACAGTTATATCGAGTTTTAAATATCGTAGGGACAAAAAATTCGTGAACCGGCGCCAAAGATATTGAGAAAACAAAAAACGAGTTTCCTATGGAAGTTAGGTCCTAACTATAACTATCTTCTGGCGACCGCCAGTAGATAATACATATACATATATATATATGGTATTAGAAATATATTATATATATATATATATATATATATATATATATATATATATATATATATATATATATATATATATATATATATATATCACAAAGAAGTCTATTGACAAATGCTCTCAGGAACCACAGACTCACGGAAAATCCAAGGGTGTTTAATCAAAACAACGCGTTTCAGCCTCACAAGAAGCCTTGTTCACGTATGATTATGTGCACACAGAGCCATACTGATAAAGTAAAAACAGCTAAACATTGTTGTAGGACTAGAGATACTGAAGTCTCAAATTGCACCAAATAACAGCAGACATCTTGGAATGGACTAACGGCAATAGTGCAGTGATACAATACAATAATATAATGCAATACATTCCAACAAAGGTGCGTAAAGCTCGTCCATGTTGTAAATTATAACAATGATCATGGTAAAAAGGAAGGGAAAATATATGGTAAGTCAATACATAAAACATCTAAATTCCTGCTGTCATGTCGATGACTATAACAGTACTAATGCCCAAATCCTAATGGTAAATGCGAGATCGCTGGAGATAATTAGCCCCGCTGAACATCGCGGACTAAAGTGGATGGCTAACATCTAAGACTTATTGATGTAATGAGGAATAGTGAAATATCTGAAATTTATCAGATCTAATTATAAGCAGTTAACCATTTCACATTTAAGAATAATCGGGCTCATGATCATAATGGAAAACAAACTAATAACAGAGACTCATGTGAGTCTGTGCATATTACAGCACAGGTCATGCTGTCAGTGAATTGACTGTATCAGGGCAAGTGCCCAAGTCCTAATAATGAACTAAAGTTGGCTGTATATACAATACCCATCAGTAGATTTTGAAGGTGTAAAAAGGAAGAAGGGGGAAAAGGGTAGGATGCCCGTGCACGGTGAATGTGGAAGTCTGGGCTCCTTCCTTTCCTCCTGTAAAAAAATATAAAGAAAATATACAATAAAATTTATGCAATGAAATTTGAAAAAATATATATAAAAAGAATATATATATTCCAATCACACAACAATTCAAGATTATGCACTGATGGAAACATGGAAGAGGAGGGGGCGGAAGGGAGATAAATCACATTTAACCTTTGTAAGAACAAGTAGAAAGATGTAGAAAAATAAATGCATTAAGCATACACAATCACTCTCTTAAATGAAATGCCATTTCTTCATCATGATTCAAACCCCCGGGGTGTTTGGTCTGAAAATCTAAGATGTATCTCGATTCTTTTTGCCTTAAAGTCAATACCCGATTGCCACCCCTGGGCTTGCTCTCAATTTGTTCAAGAATGAAAAACTTAAGAAGTGATGGATTGCTGTAATGTACATCTCTAAAATGACGTGCAACTGGATATTTCTCATCTACGTGAGTGACTGCCCTGCAATGTTCCAGTATGCGTTTCTTGGCCATAGCGGTGGTACTCCCAATATACCAGAGCTTGCATGGGCATTCAATCACGTATACCACAAAAGTTGTGCTGCACGTAAGGAATTGATTGATCTCCTTATTGATTCCCTTGTAACTGGCCAAATTGCAGTAAGTACTGCTTTTGCAGGCCTTGCAGTGGCCACACGGAAAAAATCCTCTAAGACCATGATCCTGTTTCTTGGGATATACTGTGATATCGCTGCGTACCAGCATATCTCTGATATTCCTGCCCTTTTTGTAGGTAATGTTAGGCCTATTGGGCACACTGTCGCCTATGGTGTTATCACATTTTAGAATGCCCCAATTTTGAGTTAGGATCTTACGAATGTTGTTAGAATCAGAACTGTATGTCATAATAATCCGAGTGGTGTCATCATCCTTACCCTCAGTGTTGATAACCATCTTTTCAGCAATGGTGAGTGTCCTAGGTATACCATCTGCCCTGATCTTGGCTCTACGTAGTACCCAGTCAGGATACCCTCTGGCTCTAAACCGGTCTAACATTTCTCCGCACTCCTGCTGGTACGCCTCTTCCGTATTACAGTTCCTTTTCGCCCTCAACAGTTCTCCAAAGGGAATACTCCATTTTAGGGTCTCTGGATGGCTGCTGAGGGCATGGAGGATGCTGTTGCCAGCCGTAGATTTGCGGAACAGAGAAGTGTGGATACAATTGTCCCTAATTTCCAAACTGACATCAAGATATTCTGCCTTGGTCTCACTAATGTTGCTGGTGAGTACAATGTTGTACACGTTGTTGTTTAGATCAGCCACAAATGTATCTGCCTCCTGTCTGGAACCTTTCCAGACAATCAACAGGTCATCTATGTAGCGCATCCATGCAACCACATGTGCCAACTGTCTGGTATATGAGGGGTCTGCAAACACCTCTTGCTCCCAGCGCCCCATAAAGAGGTTCGCAAAACTGGGAGCGAAGCAAGAACCCATGGCAGTCCCGGTGATTTGTCTGTATAGGACCCCATTGAATGAAAAGATGTTGTTGGACAAGCAGTATCCTATCATTTCTACAATCATCCTGCTGTGTTCCCTGAATCTGATGGATCTAGTTGTTAGAAAATATTCACACGCTCCCAATCCATGTTGATGTTCTATGATAGTGTAGAGTGTAAAACCGAGTCACAAGAAAAAATGTCAAAAAATGTTAAAAATCAAGAAAAGGGGCAGGGTAGAAACACCCAAAAAAAGCATTTTTAAAAATATTTTTGCCGTGATTCACGCTGGATGCACGAATCCGGCTGAAAATATTTTTTTTTAAACGAATTGCGGACTCCCGCGCTTCATTTCTTTAAGCCCCCGGGTGGGCCAGGTCCCAGGGGCAATGTTTTATTATGGTGCGGGGGCCCACGGGGGCCCCCACAGCTCCGGGAACTGCCATCTCCCCGGGGCTTTAATGATAGTGCGCGGGGCATACGGCCCCCCCACAGCCCAGGGGATGGCCACCTCCCCGGGCCTTTCTTGTTGAAATGCTTGTGGGGATACGCCTGCCTCACCTTGACAGTGAAGCCTTGAATGCTGCCCGGCTCACACGGTGATGATCAGTCTGGGTTTATGGTCAGTCAGTCCACCCCTGGCACTCCAGGCACAGTGCCTCGGACTCAGGTGTGTGCCGGATCCATTCTCTCCCTCCCTCACTTTCATGCCCTCTCCCGGTGTCTGCTGCCTCCACCCTCTCCCGCACATGCCTCCTCTTACACCCCCTCCCCGGCAGCAGATCCGCGCCGGAGCGGGCACGGTAAGCAGGCAACTCCGCGACTGCCGGGGAGTCCAGCTAGGCGCACCGAGCTGGGGAGGGGGGTGTGGAAGGGGTGCTAGGAAAGGTTGTCATCTCTACCCGGGAGGGGCAGACTCCACTTTAAACTCTTCCTGCAGCCGGTCCCCAGAGCCTGGAACCTCTGCCTTCCAGGCCCGGCCTGAAAGCGCCTCGTTCATCAGTGCATAGGGGAGGCACTGAGACTGCTGGTGACCGCTAGGCTTCTTTAGACTCGGAGTGACACCCGCCCCCTCCGCCACCGACATGCCTTATCCCGAGCTACAACAGTTTCAACCCCTTTGGCATTTATTTTAATTGCTGATTTTTGATGAATGGCTGCAGCTGAACTACATGTGCATATTTTATTTATCTAAATGGATGTTAAAAATATATATATAGAATATTTTCCTTTGAGATGAATTGTTATTAATTAACACAATGGAAAAAACACGTACCTCTTTATATTAAATCTGGACGTGTTGACTAAGTTTGTACTGTAACTAGCACTTGTAATGAAAAGTGCTCTGTGAAATGAATTTCCTAAATTTTAACGACGCATCGAAATCTCAAATTATTTTCTTTGGAAATTTTGATACTAATTCTTCGTGCAGAAGTCAAGTGTATGTGGTCACAGCGAGGTGCATGCATTTTCGTTTACTCACAATTCTGGACCAAAATGAAAATGTATTTTAATAAAACATCTGTAGACATCAGAGCAGGCGTGCATGTCCAAAGATATAGTGTAACTCTCTGATCTGGTGAAAGAGAAAAATACTCAAGTTCGGTCGGTCTTCGCTAACCCTGGGCGTAGCTCGCGTAGTATCGCTACGCGTAGCTACGCGAAGTGCACTTCGCACTACGCGAGCTACGCGTAGCACTACGCGAACTGCGTAGTGCGGTAGGAAATGCTGTTCGCAATGATTGCACAGTGCCGAATGCTTGTCCGCACTGTGCAATCATTGCAAACGGCATCTTGCACAGTGCAAGCGGTCGTTTTCTGCTGCTCGAGTAGATTTGTACTCGAGCAGCAGTTTTCTCAATGCGGACTGGTAGTTTCTCATCTCGAGCGGTCGCGAGCATACGCGACCACTCGCAATGAGAACCCTGACCTCCCCGCGTTGAGAATCTCGCCGGGAGGTTTATTTGCCACGCTCGCGATCGGCAACTTGATGTTGCTGATCGCGAACGAGGAAAAAGTCTCGCCGGGATGTCATTTTGCTCGCTTGCGGTCGCCAACTTGACGTTGAGGACCGCGAGCAAGCAAAAAATGCCCACTACGCTACGCTACGCGTTTTTGCACTGTGCTACGTGCAATTCGCGTAGCGCGTAGTTGCGCAAACTACGCGAGCGTAGCGTAGTTTTCCGCCCAGGCCTAGTCTTCGCCCGTCTGTTGCCCATGTTGCTGCTTGGTGGGTACTGGGGCGACAGCAGTGCTTTTAAAAATGCGCCCAAATCTGTATATGTGTACATGGATTCCATTCTATGTATAGCCGTGCTTATAAGGAGACAAAGGTCCAGAGAGAGAATTGAAGGGAGAGAGGCAGAGAGAGGGAAACCAGAGGCACATACACAAATATATATATATATATATATATATATATATATATATATATTCACTGAAAAAACCATAGGTTTTAGGGACAGTTTTAGTTACTTGGACATTGCACTCGTACAAAACCCGTGAAATTCCCCGTTATAGTTAGTTCAGCTAACTATAACTCGCACCCTGCAATGCACTGCTGATGACGTCACATATTACATCACTCATGACATGGTCAGTGACATCACTGATGACATCACTGATGACATCTCAAATGACATCACTGATGACATCACTGATGACATCATCCAGTGACTGTGTGTTTCTGTAAAGTTTAAATATGTTTAATATATATAGGGAAAGGCATATTGAAGAATGAGTGGGTGTATAAGTGTCTGAATGGATGATTTAGTAGGTGCGTGACTGACTCTATGAGTGAGTGATTAAACGTATCTTACTGAATGCATGGGTTAATGACTAAACTGTGTGAATGTCTGTATCTGTCTGTCTGTTGGTGTGTAAGCGGCTGCATGGGTTTGCGAATAGCTACATGAGTGTCTATATGGGTTATTGATTTGTTGTCTGAGTATCTGTATGGGTGCCTGAGTGTTTGTGTGGGTGGGGTGTGTGTGACTCTGTGCATAGATGTGTGAGTGGGTGATTCACTGGGTGCATGTTTTCAAGAGTGCATCTGTGATGGACTGTATGGGTGGGTGAGTGTGTGTATGGCTGTGTTAGTGAGTAAATGTATATCTCAGTGGTACATGTGTGAGTAACTACATATGTGAAAGGCAGTATATATGTGTGTTGGAGTATATAAATGGCTATAAGTGAGAGTGTGTGATTGTGAGAGTGGCTGTATGGATGAGTGTGTGCTTGTATCAGTGATTGTGTAAGAGCGTAAGAATGTGCTAGTATTTGTATGAGTAAGTGAGCTGGTGTGTGTATAACTGTATAGGTAAGTAAATGGGAGTGTGATTAATTATTTGCATGACTGACTAGGTGTGTGAGTACCTCTATGGATGAGTGGAGGTGTGTGAGTGTGTATATAGGTGTATGAGTGCATATGATAGTCCTGTACTGAGTGACCATAAGTATGAGTGATTGTACTGGTGAGAGAGTAAATGTGTGTGTAGTACTAATAATCAGTGAGTGGGTATGTAGTTTTTGGTGTTGGAGTGTCTATGGTTTTGAGAATGGCAGTCTGTAATTTAGAGTGGGTATATCAAAGGTTATATTAGGGTGTGAGAAGATGCATGAAATTATCACATGGATGATGTCATCAGTGATGTCATCAGTGATGTCATTTGAGATGTCATCAGTGATGTCATCAGTGATGTCACTGACCATGTCATGAGTGATGTAATATGTGACGTCATCAGCAGTGCATTGCAGGGCGCGAGTTATAGTTAGCTGAACTAACTATAACGGGGGAATTTCACGGGTTTTGTACGAGTGCAATGTCCAAGTAACTAAAACTGTCCCTAAAACCTATGGTTTTTTCAGTGAATTTCAAAGGTTTATTAAATGCTAATTTGTAACTATAACGTGTCTGAAACCTATGGTTTTTTCAGTGAATTTCAAAGGTTTTTTAAATGCTAATTTGTAACTATAACGTGTCTGAAACCTATGGTTTTTTCAGTGAATTTCAAAGGTTTTTTAAATGCTAATTTGTAACTATAACGTGTCTGAAACCTATGGTTTTTTCAGTGAATTTCAAAGGTTTTTTAAATACTAATTTCTAACTATAACGTGCCTGAAACCTACGGTTTTTTCAGTGAATTTCCAAGGTTTTGTAAATGACAATTTTTAAATGTATTAATTGTTATATTAATTTTTTTCATACTGATTTACTACATTTTTAGAAACAATTTTTTTTTACATATTTTATTTTTTAAATTACATTGTAATTACATTATACATTACATTACAAAAAATACTTTCTCAGAATGAATTACTTTAGTTTAAATACTTTGCAGATAGGCAATAGACTTTTAAGTACAGTAGTTACAGTTGTTGCAATGGGCAACACATTTTCAAACACAATGCAACATTCAGCTCAATGTGAATTTCTAGTTAAATGCAATTAGTTACTTTATGGATTACTTTTGTAACCACAGGACTGGATCCTAGATTCAGTCCTGGTACATCTCCTGTAAACAGTTGAGTAAAAGCGTTTTGGTTACAGTCGTGATTTTTAAGGAATATTATTGTATTTTAAAAGTTGACACTTAGAAACTTTTTCTCATAGAATCACCAATGTTATCCTAAGGAAGGAAATTCACTTAGCAGGTAAAAACTGTTATCGTTACTTTTTCTTACTCAGTGTTGGATCCTGGATCCAGCACTGGTGCATCTCCTGTAAACAGTTGAAAAAATGCGTTTAAGTCATACAGGCGATTTTTAAGGAATATTTGTAGTTTGTGAAAATCAACACTTTGAAACTTTTTGCTGAAAACCAGTCAATCTTAGCCTATGAAGGAAATTCAAGTTACCGGTAAGTACGGTTAAAATTACTTTTGAGGATCAGTACTGGGCTGAAAGATGCAGCACTGAGGTCTCTCCTGATAACAGGTGAGTAAATCGGAATTCGTATTTCGGCTGATTTTAGAGGAATATTTTAAAGTTCCAAAACTCCACACTTAGAAGAATTTCCAAGTGAAACCAGTCAGTGTTAGCCTATGGAAGGAAATTCAAGTTACTGGTAAGTACGGTTAAAATTACTTTTCAGGACCAGTACTGGGCTGAAAGATGCAGCACTGAGGTCTCTCCTGATAACAGGTGAGTAAATCAGAATTTGGATTTCGGCTGATTTTAGAGGAATATTTGTATGTTTCAAAAATCAACACTTAGAAACTTTTTCAGCAAAAAGCAGGCAATGATATCCTATGGAAGGAAATTCAAGTTACTGGTAAGTACGGTTAAAATTACTTTTGAGGATCAGTACTGGGCTGAAAGATGCAGCACTGAGGTCTCTCCTGATAACAGGTGAGTAAATCGGAATTCGTATTTCGGCTGATTTTAGAGGAATATTTTAAAGTTCCAAAACTCCACACTTAGAAGAATTTCCAAGTGAAACCAGTCAATGTTAGCCTATGAAGGAAATTCAAGTTACCGGTAAGTACGGCTAAAATTACTTTTCAGGACCAGTACTGGGCTGAAAGATGCAGCACTGAGGTCTCTCCTGATAACAGGTGAGTAAATCGGAATTCGTATTTCGGCTGATTTTAGAGGAATATTTTAAAGTTCCAAAACTCCACACTTAGAAGAATTTCCAAGTGAAACCAGTCAATGTTAGCCTATGAAGGAAATTCAAGTTACCGGTAAGTACGGCTAAAATTACTTTTCAGGACCAGTACTGGGCTGAAAGATGCAGCACTGAGGTCTCTCCTGATAACAGGTGAGTAAATCGGAATTCGTATTTCGGCTGATTTTAGAGGAATATTTTAAAGTTCCAAAACTCCACACTTAGAAGAATTTCCAAGTGAAACCAGTCAATGTTAGCCTATGGAAGGAAATTCAAGTTACTGGTAAGTATGGTTAGAATTACTTTTCAGGACCAGTACTGGGCTGAAAGATACAGCACTGAGGTCTCTCCTGATAACAGGTGAGTAAATCGGAATTCGTATTTCGGCTGATTTTAGAGGAATATTTGCACAATGGTGAAGGGAGGGGGCGGGGCCTGAGGTTACATCTGTGCAAACGCGCCCCGTGGCACATTTTAAGTTGGGGGATTAAGTCCCCTTGAATCCTGAGGGTCCCTATGGGCCAACTAGCCCACCAGGAACCTCCAATATGCGCCAGGGGGCTGCGTTGCAGAGACGTGTAGAGAGGCCACACCCCTTTTTACACCTCTCTGCAACGCAGCTCTGTGGCGCTTTCTGGATGTACCTGTTGGGCTAGTTGGCCCCCAGGGACCCTCAGGATTGAAGGGGATTTAATTCCCCATCTTAAATCGCGCCACGGGGCCTGTTTGCACACATGTCACCTGAAGCCCCGCCCCCTCCCTTCACCACTGTGCAAACGCGCCCCGTGGTGCGTTTTAAGTTGGGGGATTAAGTCCCCTTGAATCCTGAGGGTCCCCGGAGTCCAACTAGCCCACCATATACCTCCAAAAGCGCCACAGAGCTGCGTTGCAGAGAGGTGTAAAAGGGGCGTGGCCTCTGTACACCTCTCTGCAAGGCAGCCCCTGGCGCATACTGGAGGTTCCTGGTGGGCTAGTTGGCCCCAGGGACCCCCAGTATTCAAGGGAATTCGTTCCCCTCTGCAAACGCGCCAGGGGCGCGTTTGCAGAGTGGTGAAGGAAGGGGCGGGGCCTGCGGGCCCGATCATTTTTTTTTTTTTTTTTTTTGTCCTCTGAAGGGGGCTGTGTAGCCCCCTTCCTTTTTTCTGTTTTTGGGCCCTTGGGACCCCATCCCCCAGGGCCTTACCCCTTTTTAAATTAAAAAAAAAAAAAAAACGGGAAGGGGGCCGCGTGGCCCCCTTCCCTGGGCCTGTATTGGCCCCGGGACCCCATCTCCCGGGGCATGGCCTCTATTTTTATTTTTAATATTTTGAGGGGGCTGCGTGGGCCCCCTCCTCTGGCCATTTTAAGGCCCGGGACCCCATCCCCGGGCCGGCCATACCCTTTTTTTATTTTTTATAATTTTTCAAAACTTTGGGGAGGGGGCCGCGTGGCCCCCCTCCCGAGCCACTACTTGCCCCGGGGACCCCATCCCCCGGGGCTGGCCCTCTCGTTGGGGACTGTGGGGGTCCCCAAACCCCCACAGTCCCGCCGGCTCCCCGTGTCCTACGGGAGCCGGCATTGCTTACACATGGGGAGCAGCTAACATGCTGCTCCCCATGTGGAAAAGCAGTCGGCTTTGGATATTGGAAGAGAGAGCAGGTTTCCTGCTCTCTCTTCCAATATCCAAAGCAAGTTTGCAATGACAGGACGGGAGCCGCGAGGCTCCCGTCCTGTCATTGCAAACAGCAGTGTCCCGGGGGTAGGCACCCCGGGACACTGCAGGAGCCGGCCCCTGGGGGTGGCGGTCCCCAGGGCCACCACAGGCTCCAGGAGGGGGCCGCGCGGCCCCCTCCCATCGTGTGCACAGCCCCGGGGAGGTGGTGGTCCCCGGGGCTCTGGGGTCCGTAACGGACCCCCATATTTAAATGTTTAGTGCCCCGGGGAGGTGGCGGTCCCCGGGGTGTGTGGGGGCTGGAGCCCCCCCACACAGGTTTTTCATTTAAAAAAAAGAAGCCCCGGGGAGGTGGTGGTCCCCGGGGCTGCGGGAGGGCTCAGACTTGGCCCACCTGGGGGCCAATTAACATCGAAGCGCGGGAGACCGCGCTTCGATTTTTTTTTTTTTTCGGCAGGATTCGCGCACCCTGAGCGCATCCTGCCGATTTTTTTTTTTAAAATGCTTTTTTGCCCAGGGGTCCTTGTGGGACCCCTGAGCAGGCCTAGGGGTTAGGGTGTTTCTACCCTGCCCCCTTTGTGCGTTTTGCGCACTTGTTTCTTTTTTTTCTCGGCGGGATACGCGCACCCTAAGCGCATCCCGCCGATTTAAAAAAAAATAAAATCTTTTTCTGCCCAGGGGTCTTTGTGGGACCCCCTGAGCAGACCTAGGGGTTAGGGTGTTTCTACCCTGCCCCCTTTTGCGCTTTCCGCACTTGTTTCTGTCCCTCGGTTCTACCGAGGACAAAATGGCTGCCAACACTTCCTGAATCGGAATGTTGACAGCCAGCTGACAGCCAATTAGCATGCAGCTCGTGATCGGGACGGTGCGCGCAGGGTGCGCTGAGGGTACGCGTATCCGACGCGCCCATAGATATATATGTACTTTTACTTTTGATTTTCTCAGGAACTACTGAACGGATTTACACCATTTAAGCAAAAGGCACCAGTCTGAACCAAGGACTACCTCTTTGCCAAATTTGGTGTAATTCCGTTCAGCAGTTCGAGCTGTAGCTGCGACTAAAGGTTCCTATGGAAAAATGAATGGGGAAAACGCGTTTTGGGACCCCCCTTTTTTCTCGGCCCCCGCTTCACGTATCACCCCGAGACTTTCAGGGTAGGAGCGGAGCGGAGCGCCCCAACAAGTTGGAAACTTTCACGAAGATTCGTCAACCGGCGCCAACGTTATTTCAAATAGAATGTCGCGGATTTCCTATGGATAATAGGTTGTAACTATAACTATCTACTGGCGACCGCCAGTAGATAATATATATATATCCATAAATACTCCTTCCACTTTCGACTTCTTTGCCCGAAATAAAGAGCACGGACCACCAAATTACGCTCTGTTATTGTTTTATTACTGCTCCCTCCAGACTGCAGTAGCCATGACGCGTTTTGTCCCTCCCAGGGGACTTGATCACATGACGTGATGTTAGTTGGATAAGTCATTTAAATACAATTTTTGTTCCCACTTTTTGCCGCGTGAATGTTTAAAGTGACAGTACATTGTGCTCACAGGGCTAATCATAGACATAGAAATGGCATCATTTGTAACATTTTTCATGTATATGGCATATATTCCATGCACATACCTATTTGCGACAGCTTCAATTGCGATATGTATATTATTTCAAAATTAGATAAATACATAAATAACCATTATTTGTTAAATATATAAATAAATAAATATTAAAACATACATATTTGATAAACAGACTTTCGCCTATAGATCAAGATCTAATATTTCTGTAAAATTATGGTATTAATACCTAATCCCGCATTGAAAGCCCCCCTATTTACAATGCCATTAAAAAACCATGAAATTTGTATTTTGCCATTTTTCATTTGATTTGTCTGATTAAAAAATTATTTTGCCTTGGTGTATCCCTCGGAAAGCCTAGTTTTTATGATATTAACAATTTTTTATACAATTGTTTTTAACACCAGTCCCTGTTTATAATAAAATGTTCCTATGTGCAAATAATGTGTCAAAAAGTGATTAGTGCTAATTTAAAAACCCTATGTGCAAAACTTCTCTAACTAAGTATAAAAATTAGGGGATAGGTTTGGCGGTAAAATTGCAGCTATTTGTTATTCATTAATTTAATACAAGGTTTCATTTGTTTCGGGAAGGAATCGGTCACTGATTTATTCTATGATTTCAGGGTGCCCTGTTGTCTAACTGATTAAGCTTGTATGTAACTCCTCTGTGGCGTTCAATCCCTTCGGGTATTTGGTGTCGAGATTTAGAATATATTGCGTTTCCAGTTTGCGAAGTGCTTTCTCCCGATCACCACCCCTTTTGTTTATGGGAATGGAATCAATGAGGAAGTATTTTAAATCCCTGGGATTGCCCCCATGTGTTTCGTTAAAATGGCGGGCCACTGGATATGACGGATCGTTGTTTTTAATAGCTCTTATGTGCTGGAGCACCCTTTTATGACCCTGCAGTATTGTGCTTCCTATATATTTCAAGTTACAAGGGCACTCCAGCACATAAACTACATGATCCGATTTGCAATTCAATGCTTTATCAGTGTTAATCCCTTTGCCACTATATATATATATATATATATATATATATATATATATATATATATATATATATATATATATATTATCTACTGGCGGTCGCCAGTAGATAGTTATAGTTAGGACCTATTTTCCATAGGAAATCCGCGACATTCTATTTGAAATAACTCTTGCGTCGGTTGACGAATCTTCGCGAAATTTTCAAACTTTATGGCCCGCTCCGGTCCGCTCCTACCCTGAAAGTCTCAGGGTGATTCGTCAAGCGGGGGCCGAGAAAAAAGGGGGTTCCAAAACGTGTTTTCCCCATTCATTTTCCCATAGGAAATTTTAGACACGGCTACAGCCCGAACTGCTGAACGGAATTACACCAAATTTGGCAAAGAGGTAGTTCTTGGTTCAGAAAGAACCCTTTTTGTTAAATGGTGTAAATCCGTTCAGTAGTTGCGGAGAAATTAAAAAAATAAGAGTCAAAAAATCAATTTCCCATAGGAAACTTTAGACACAGCTACAGCCCGAACTGCTGAACGGAATTACACCAATTTTGGCAAAGAGGTAGTTCTTGGTTCAGAAAGAACCCTTTTGTTAAATGGTGTAAATCCGTTCAGTAGTTGCTGAGAAAATCAAAAGTAAAAGTACATATATATCTATGGCCGCGTCGGATTCGCGCACCCTCCCGATCACGAGCTGTCTGCTAATTGGCTGTCAACACTCCAAACCAGGAAGTGTTGGCAGCCATCTTGTTCCTCGGTAGAACCGAGGAACAAGAAAGCAGTAAAAAAAGTGCGCAAACGCACAAAGGGGGCAGGGTAGAAACACCCTGACCCCTAGGTCTGCTCAGGGGTCCCACAAGGACCCCCTGGGCAGAAAAAGCATTTTTTTTAAATCGGCAGGATGCTCTCAGGGTGCGTGGATCCTGCCGAAAAAAAAATCGAAGGGCGGTCTCCGCGCTTCGATTGTATTTTGCCCCGGGTGGCCCAAGTTCCGGGGGCATGGTGGGGGGTTAAATTTATGTATGGTGGGCCTCAAAGGGCCCCCCAAGCCCCGGGGACCGCCACCCCCCGGGGCTTTCATTTTAAAATGGTGCGGGAGGGCACTCGGCCCTCCCGCAGTCCCGGGGACCACCACCTCCCCGGGGCTTCTTTTTTTTTAAGAAAAATTTCCTGTGTGGGGGCTCGAGCCCCCCACACGCCCGGGACCGCCACCTCCCGGGGCACTAACACATTTAAAATGGGGGTCCGTTTTGTACCCCCGAAGCCCCGGGGACCACCACCTCCCCGGGGCTGTGCTGATGTGGGGAGGGGGCCGCGCGGCCCCCTCCTGGAGCCTGTGGTGGCCCTGGGGACCGCCACCCCCAGGGCTGGCTCCTGCAGTGTCCCGGGGTGCCTACCCCGGGACACTGCTGTTTGCAATGACAGGACGGGAGCCTCGCGGCTCCCGTCCTGTCATTGCAAACTGCTTTGGATATTGGAAGAGAGAGCAGGAAACCTGCTCTCGCTTCCAATATCCAAAGACAATTGCTTTTCCACATGGGGAGCAGCATGTTAGCTGCTCCCCATGTGGAAAAGCAATGCCGGCTCCCTTAGGACACGGGAGCCGGCGGGACTGTGGGGGTTTGGGGACCCCCACAGTCCCCAACAAGAGGCCAGGCCCCGGGGATGGGGTCCCCGGGGCCATAAGTGGCCCGGGAGGGGGCCACGTGGCCCCCTCCCCAGAAATAATTTTAAAAAAAAAAAAAAAAAAAAGGCCTGCCCCGGGGGATGGGGTCCCCGGGGCAAAGAAGGCCTGAGGAGGGGGGCCACGCAGCCCCCTCCTTAAAAATTAATTTAAAAGTGTGGCCATGCCCCGGGGATGGGGTCCCCGGGGCAGGATTCGACCACGGGAGGGGGCCACGCGGCCCCCTTCCCCTTTAATTAAAAAATAAAAATAAAAAGGGGTAAGGCCCTGGGGGATGGGGTCCCCAGGGCCCAAAAATAGGAAAAAGGAAGGGGGCCACACAGCCCCCTTCAGGGAAAAAAACAAAAAAACAAAAAAAAACGATCGGGCCCGCAGGCCCCGCCCCTTCCTTCACCACTCTGCAAACGCGCACCCTGGCGCGTTTGCAGATGGGGAAGTAATTCCCCTTCAATACTGGGGTCCCTGGGGCCAACTAGCCCACCAGGAACCTCCAGTATGCGCCAGGGGCTGCCTTGCAGAGAGGTGTACAGAGGCCACGCCCCTTTTACACCTCTCTGCAACGCAGCTCTGTGGCGCTTAATGGAGGTAGCTGGTGGGCTAGTTGCACCCCAGGGACCCTCAGGATTCAAGGGAGTTAATCCCCGACTTAAAACGCGCCAAGGGCGCGTTTGCACAGTGGTGAAGAGAGGGGGCGGGGCTTCAGGTGACATGTGTGCAAACAGGCCCCGTGGCGCGTTTTAAGATGGGAATTAAATCCCTTCAATCCTGAGGGTCCCTGGGGGCCAACTAGCCCAACAGGTACATCCAGAATGCGCCACAGAGCTGCGTTGCAGAGAGGTGTAAAAGGGTGTGGCCTCTCTACACGTCTCTGCAACGCAGCCCCTGGCGCATACTGGAGGTTCCTGGTGGGCTAGTTGGCCCCTAGGGACCCTCATGATTCAAGGGGACTTAATCCCCCAACTTAAAACGCGCCACGGGGCGCGTTTGCACAGATGTCACCTCAGGCCCCGCCCCTCCCTTCACCATTGTGCAAATATTCCTCTAAAATCAGCCGAAATACGAATTCCGATTTACTCACCTGTTATCAGGAGAGACCTCAGTGCTGTATCTTTCAGCCCAGTACTGGTCCTGAAAAGTAATTTTAACCGTACTTACCAGTAACTTGAATTTCCTTCCATAGGCTAACATTGACTGGTTTCACTTGGAAATTCTTCTAAGTGTGGAGTTTTGGAACTTTAAAATATTCCTCTAAAATCAGCCGAAATACGAATTCCGATTTACTCACCTGTTATCAGGAGAGACCTCAGTGCTGTATCTTTCAGCCCAGTACTGGTCCTGAAAAGTAATTTTAACCGTACTTACCAGTAACTTGAATTTCCTTCCATAGGCTAACATTGACTGGTTTCACTTGGAAATTCTTCTGTGTGTGGAGTTTTGGAACTTTAAAATATTCCTCTAAAATCAGCCGAAATACGAATTCCGATTTACTCACCTGTTATCAGGAGAGACCTCAGTGCTGCATCTTTCAGCCCAGTACTGATCCTCAAAAGTAATTTTAACCGTACTTACCAGTAACTTGAATTTCCTTCCATAGGATATCATTGCCTGCTTTTTGCTGAAAAAGTTTCTAAGTGTTGATTTTTGAAGCATACGAATATTCCTCTAAAATCAGCCGAAATCCGAATTCTGATTTACTCACCTGTTATCAGGAGAGACCTCAGTGCTGCATCTTTCAGCCCAGTACTGGTCCTGAAAAGTAATTTTAACCGTACTTACCGGTAACTTGAATTTCCTTCATAGGCTAACATTGACTGGTTTCACTTGGAAATTCTTCTAAGTGTGGAGTTTTGGAACTTTAAAATATTCCTCTAAAATCAACCAAAGTACGAATTCCAATTTACTCACCTGTTATCAGGAGAGAACCCAGTGCTGCATCTTTTAGCCCAGCACTGACCCTGAAAAGTAATTCTAACTGTACCTACCAGTAACTTACATTTCCTTCCATAGGAATCCATTGTCTGGTTTTCAGCAGAAAAGTTTCAGTGTCGATTTTCACAAATTACAAATATTCCTTAAAAATCGCCTGTATGACTTAAACGCATTCTTTCAACTGTTTACAGGAGATGCACCAGTGCTGGATTCAGGATCCAACACTGAGTAAGAAAAAGTAACGATAACACTACTTACCTGCTAAGTGAATTTCCTCCCATAGGATAACATTGGTGATTCTATGTGAAAAAGTTTCTAAGTGTCAACTTTTAAAATACAATAATATTCCTTAAAAATCACTACTGTAACCAAAACGCTTTTACTCAACTGTTTACAGGAGATGTCCCAGGACTGAATCTAGGATCCAGTCCTGTGGTTAGAAAAGTAATCCATAAAGTAACTAATTGCATTTAACTAGAAATTCACATAGAGCTCAATGTTGCATTGTGTTTGAAATTGTGTTGCCCATTGCAACAACTGTAACTACTGTACTTAAAACTCTATTGCCTATTTGCAAACTATTTAAACTAAAGTAATTCATTCTGAGAAAGTATATTTTGTAATGTAATGTATAATGTAATTACAATGTAATTTAATAAATAAAATATATAAAAATAAATAGTTTTAAAAAATGTAGTAAATCAGTATCAAAAAATAAATATAACAATTAATACATTTAAAAATTGTCATTTACAAAACCTTTGAAATTCACTGAAAAACCATAGGTTTTAGGGGCGTTATAGTTAGAAATTAGCATTTAAAAAACCTTTGAAATTCACTGAAAAAACCATAGGTTTCAGACACGTTATAGTTAGAAATTAGCATTTAAAAAACCTTTGAAATTCACTGAAAAAACCATAGGTTTTAGGGACAGTTATAGTTAGTTGGACATTTCACTCGTACAAAACCCGTGAAATTCCCCTGCTATAGTTAGTTCAGCTAACTATAACTCACGCCCCCGCAATGCACTGCTGATGACGTCACATATTACATCACTCATGACATGGTCAGTGACATCACTGATGACATCACTGATGACATCTCAAATGACATCACTGATGACATCATCCACGTGATAATCTGATGCACCTCCTCACACCCTAATATAACCTTTGATATACCCAATCTAAATTACAGACTGCCATTCGCAAAACCATAGACACTCCAACACCAATAACTACATACCCACTCACTGATTCTTAGGTCTACACACACACATCCACTCACTCACCCGTACAGTCACTCATACTTATGGTCACTCAGCACAGGACTATCATATGCACTCTTACTCCTATATAGACACTCAAACACCGCCACTCATCCATAGAGGTACTCACACACCTAGTCAGTCATGCAAATAATTAAACACACTGCCATTTACTCACCTATACAGTTATACACACACCAGCTCACTTAATCATACAAATACTACCACATTGTTACGCTCTTATACAATCACTGATACAAGCACACACTCATCCATACAGCCACTATCACAATCACTCACTCTCGCTTATAGCTATTTATATACTCCAACACACATATATACTGCCTTTCACATATGTAGTTACTCACACATGTACCACTGGGACATATATTCACTCACTAACACACTCTTACACACACTTACCCACCCATACAGTCTATCACAGATGCACTCTTGAAACCATCCACCCAGTGAATCACCCACTCACACATCTATGCACAGAGTCGCACACACCCCTCCCACACAAACACTGAGGCACCCATACAGATACTCAGAGAACCATTCAATAACTCATATAGACACTCATGTAGCTATTCACAAACACATGCAGCCACTTACACAGCAACAGACAGACGGATACAGACATTCACCCAGTTTAGTCACTAACCCATGCATTCAGTAAGATACGTTAAATCACTCACTTATAGAGTCAGTCACGCACCTACTAAATCATCCATACAGACACTTACACACCCAGTCATTCTTCAATACGTCTTTTCCTATATATATTAAAAATATTTAAACTTTAGAGAAACACACAGTCACTGGATGATGTCATCAGTGATGTCATTTGAGATGTCATCAGTGATGTCATCAGTGATGTCACTGACCATGTCATGAGTGATGTAATATGTGACGTCATCAGCAGTGCATTGCGGGCGCGAGTTATAGTTAGCTGAACTAACTATAACAGGGGAATTTCACGGGTTTTGTACGAGTGAAATGTCCAACTAACTATAACTGTCCCTAAAACCTATGGTTTTTTCAGTGAATATATATATATATATATATATATATATAACAGAGAGAGAGAGACAGAGAGAGAGAAAGACAGAGAGAGAGAAAGACAGAGAGAGAGAGAGAGGGGGGTGGGGAAGAGACAGAGAGAAAGTGAGAGTAGAAAAAGAATTACACAGAAAAAGGAGGGGGGACACAGAGAGAGCTGAGGCACACATAGAAAGCTATTGCGGGAGAGAGAGTAAAAGAAAGACCAAGACGGAGAGAAACAGAGCTGAGACGAGAGGCTGGCTGATGCAGACTGAGAAATAAAGTGAAGGAGAGATAGATAATACGAGAAAAATAACAGATGGTTTGTTGGGTGTTGGTGGTGGGGGTCGGGGGAAATAAAGGTGTTGAAAATAATTCACCCCAAAAGCGAATGTCTGGTGGTGCTGAACTTTAAACAAGTTTTTTTTAATGGGCATTTAGAATTCAAGGAAATACATACTTTCTTCAGTGTGTTCAACACTTATTGAGAAGAAAATGCTAAGAGAGTCGGGAGCGTGGGGGCTAGAGTGGAGCAGCGTTAACGTCGAGGGGCCCCCATGAGTTCCCTAGGAGCCCCCGCTCCCAGGGCACAAAAGCGTTTAGATCGCTTCAGAGTGCTAATCCCAGACACGGTCCGGCCTCTCCCCTTTGTTCAGTCCCGCTCTCCCTTCTGTGCAAGGGCCCCCCCATCCCCACAGCTCGCATGATTGACTGCCCAATGGGCGTTAATTATCTGAATGTCGCCTCTGTCCTTTGAGTGACTTCTGTGCACTACGGGCGACTGTCAGGCATTCTGTTATTGCATATCATATTACAGGCTTTATCATGGGAAGGAGACCCCCCCCCCTTCCAGGGACGTGTCTAAGGCGCAGATGCTTCGGAGACCTAGGTGCCCAGAAGGGCTTGGGGTATTTTTTGTACTTAAAAAACAGGCGTGTCAGGGGAATACAGAGGCGCCGGGATTATCAGGGCATTATCGAATTATGCTTTTGCACCTTCTGTGCCATTTACAACATAATGCGCAAAACTTTCACTTTTTGAAGGTGCCCGGAAGCCTTTGCCATGCAGGGCTGTGTGACTGTCATCCTCTCTGGGTCCCTGAGCAGAGATCGCTGCTGGAAGTGGAAAGCATTATGCTGGGATCCCGTAAAGTGGGGGGTCATGAAGTGCAAGCGGAAGGGAGTAAGGGGGGCTGTGAGAGATGGAGTCACGAGGAGACGCGTCAGACAATCAATTTACACAACTGTCGTTTAAAAACACTCCCCCAAAGAAATTGTCAAGAAGAACAAGTGTGACAGTGAAGCTGTCCTTGCGCATTTAATTTGTCACAAACAGGCTGCATTTTAAAGTTTTTTCCAGGATAAGGCTCCTGCTGCAGAGATCTTTCTGTTCCCAGCAATGTCCAGGGTATAGTAACAGTGAGGTAACTCTGTTGAAGCACTTGCCTGAGAGATCTGTATGGAGTCTAGTCACAAGTTTGACTCATGGCAAAATAGCATAGAGGGTTAATAGCCCTGCTGCAAAGCACTACGTGGAAAATGCAGGCCACAGATCTGTATTTAGGCACGAACGGCTCTTGCTGCACAGACCCTTGTAATTTCTTATATACCCAGATATACCAGCCCTCCATATTGTGAGTGCGTTCTTCGTACACATATTTGGTACATACAGACTTTGTAAAAGTCAGGAACTTGTCTCCAAATAATAGCCAACCTCTCAAACACTTGTGACTGACCAGCTGAGGGTGTGTTTACTCACATCACGCTGATGGCCCTTAGAGTGGGGCATTTGTGTTGGGTCCATCTGTGGCTGAAAATAAGAGGTGTACCTCGACTCCTGCAGGTTGCTTGCTGCTGTAAATGGAAAACACACAAAGTCGGCGCTGCTGAATATGTCCAAGTGTGGACAAATCCCGCCGGGACAAAGCACGCTTCACTGAGGCCACCATGGCCTCGGGTCCGGCCCAATAATAGTTCCGGATGGATGCCCCTCATTACATGCAGTGCCAACTTCCCCACCGCCCAGAGTAAGGGCTGGCAGAGGGTTGTGTGCGGCTGCTGAGGTGTGTTGAGTGGTGGGTATGTGGTCCGGAGACCTGCACTATATAGAAACTTTTTAAAACCCGGGAAAGGGCGCAGTCTGTATCAAGTGGGCACCTACCACCATCAGGTGCAGTGCTGGTGCAATCTGTCCGGCCCTGCCTGCCTCTTATGTGATATTGGTAGATGCAGAGAGGGGCGGGCCACCACTAGGGCTTGAGCACCTAAAGAGGCGCGTTATAGCACCTTCCCCTGCCTCGAGACCCGTTAGTCGGACCCACTTCAGGATCCCCCGGCTCCTCCACGTGTGTGATAACTGGAGCGGGACACATAACATGCTCACAGCTTGCAATGCGGCGATGTCCTCTTAGCACCTTAAAGTAAAGACGTCTTGGCGCTATGCGAATCATATCATGGTTACAGCACATGTTTCTCTTAATCACAGTAAGTGAGAGCAGAGGAGGGCGCGCGGAGCGAGTGATGGGGGATCGATCAATATGGAACCAAAGGGCTGCGTGAGCATGTAACTAGAGAGAGATGGTGGTGTATACATAAACAGCGATAGGGGGAGGTAGAGGCAGGTGAGGAGTGGGGGTGCGGGGAGAGACACGCAGATTGATAGAGCATCGCATGATAAATCCAGGGGTGACCAATCGATAAATAGACAGAGAGGAGGAGAAATGAGTGCGCATGAAGATTTATGAGGGGGGCAGAGAGAGGAATGGAGGTCGGCGGCTGGACGAGTGGTTGAGTGTGTGGTTAAGTGGATAGATAGATAGATAGATAGATAGATAGATAGATACTCTGTCATATTCTGCCAGGGAAGCTATTAATTGGCGGTGTTCCCATCACGTTGCCACCTTTGACCAAGGTAATGTCACATGTTCAGAGAGAGAATGACCTGCTCTCTCTTCACCCCACTGCCTGCTGTATCCTGGGAGCGGGTACAGAAAGGGTCCCATACCATATACAAATTACCATATGCGCCAGCATATATATATATTTATAATTCAAGGTAAATTATTCCCTCTTCCCCTTGCTTTTACACTAAAGGCCCTGGGCCTGCTCCGCTTGTGTGCACACCCCTCTGCACACGAGCACACATCACGCCAGAGCGCAGATTATTTTTCTATTGAAGGTATTTTCACAAGTGCTCTATGTACAGAACATGTCATATACGGCAGCCACTCAGCCCTTTCCTGTATTATCGGTTTCCCATAAAACTAATCGACAAACTGTGCTGTATAGGGACTTCTCTAAGTACAGAGAAACACACACACAAATGTGTCCCCCCCCTCAAAACCGCCATTTATCACACAAAGCCGGCACAACCGTTGGTTTTCACGCGCGTACTAAAAAAGTCAGGAAAAGGTATTTATTTTTCTAAAATCACTTTTTCATCTCTGGCCTCATCAAGGTTAGGAGGACATTTTAAAGAAAGTTGGAGAAATTGAAAAAGGACAATCCTGTATTTTGAGACAGAAATAGAGGCAGCGTGAGAAGGGTGCAGGCAATGTAAGTGAGTCTGAGAGAGAGAGAGCATTTATTTGGAAATTACCCCTCACACGGGCTCATTCTTAGGGACACTTTCTTGTCACGTGGAATCGTCTGTAAACCCAAGAATCCTCTAACGCCCCTTCCGCCCTATGCCTCGCATGGGGTGTTTACATGCCGGTGACACTAATACACACGCTCATTAAAAGAAGACATTGGGATTTTTTTTTTTTAAATCAAAATATTTGAGCGTAGAGATAAAGGCATGACTGGCAGCCCCCACCCCCTTACAGGCAAGGGTTAATTAATTAGAGGAGCTGCTAATTGCCACTCGAGTCTGTGCAGAGATGATGAGGCTTCTCGTAGGAGGAGTCTGCATGTTTTTATTTTAAGAGAACTCTTAATTAATGCCATATTCTCAGCAGGTTTGGGAGTGTGTGCATGTGAGCCCCAGTGCCAGATACTTCATCCGGGATGCAGCAGGGCAAAGCTTCTGATTTTGGCGGTACATGACTGTTTCCCCTGTGCTGGTGGCAGTGTTTGCTGGTTGGAACCGAGCAGGGAGTGAGCCCTGTAATTAAGCAATGTGATAGTGCAGCCTCAGTGCCTCTGCCGAGCACCGCCTGACCTGTGCACTGCTGGCCACGCCCCCTAGGGCCCTGTACATTCAGGCCATGTGCAGGCAGGGGTGGCCTCTCCTGTCTCTTCCACCCCAAGAGCGAATGACATAGCTTTCCACTCCTAAAAGGATCTTTAAATAACAAACTAAATCTGATTTATTTGAATCTGGGCCCCAGGGGCTGAAATATTCACAAAGAAACGAGTGTAAAAAAAGTGGGTATATTGTGCAAATAGGGGCTTAACAGCACAACAGTCAAGTCACATAAAATATATTTAATACACATAAAGTCACTATACAATCTCTCTCTATATTTTTCTTATCTACTATACACACATATATATATATATTCACTGAAGAAACCAGAGATTTCAGGGATGTTATAGTTAGGAATTAGCATTTAAAAAACCTTTGAAATTCACTGAAAAAACCACATGTTTCAATGGACGTTATAGTTAGAAATTAGCATTTAAAAAACCTTAGAAATTCACTGAAAAAGCCACAGGTTTCAGGGACATTATAGTTAGTTGGACATTTCACTCATACAAAACCAGAGAAATTCGGCCGTTATAGTTAGTTGAGCTAACTATAACTCGCGCCCCCGCATGCACTGCTGATGACGTCACATATTACATCACTCATGACATGGTCAGTGACATCACTGATTATATCACTGATGACATCTCAAATGACATCACTGATGACATCATCCAGAGACTGGGTGATTTTTAAAAGTTTAAGAATGTTAATTATAGATACGCAAAGGTGTATTGAAGAATGAGTGGGTGTATGAGTGTCTGAATGGATGATTTAGTGGGTGCGTGTCTGACTTTTTAAGTGAGAGATTAAACATGTCTTAGTGCATGGGTGAATGACTAATCTGTGTGAATGTCTGTACCAGTCTGTCAGTTGGTGTGTAAGTGGCTGCATGGGTTGGTGAGTAGCTTCCTGAGTGTCTATATGGCTTAATAATTGGTTGTCTGATTACCTGTATGGGTGCCTGAGTGTCTGTGTGGGTGGGTGGGGGGTGTGTGACTCCCTCCATGGATGTGTGAGTGGGTGATTCACTGAGTGCATCTGTGAGGGGCTGTATGGGTGAGTGAGTGTACGTATGGCTGTGTTGGTGAGTGAATGGATGTCTCAGTGGTATATGTGTGAGTAACTACATATGTGAAAGGTAGTATATGTGAATGTTGGAGTGTATACGTGACTATATGTGAGAGTGAGTGACAGTAGCGGTCGGTGGTAGGAGTGCCGGCCGGGCGGTGACGTGGGGTGGGGAGGGGCAGGGTGGGGGGCACTGCATCGCATTTGGCGATGCAGCGCTCACAACGAAATTCGTTTTAATTATTTAAATGTTTACTTACCTGTATTCGGCCGTAATCCGTTGTTTACTACCCCCACCTTGCCCCTCCCCGCCCCACGTCACCGCCCGGCCGGCACTCCTACCACCGACCGCTCCTGGTGAGTGATTGTCAGAGTGGCTGTATGGATGAGTGTGTACTTGTGTCAGTGATTATATAAGAGAGTAGGTATGTGTTAGTATCTTGTTGAATAAGTGAGGTGGTGTGCGTATAACTGTATTGGTGAGTAAATGGCTGTGTGATTGAGTCTTTGGGTGACTGACTAGGTATGTGAGCATCTCTGTGGATGAGTGGCAGTATGTGAGTGTCTGTCTGAGTGTATGAGTGCATATGTCAGAGGCTGTTTTGATGAGTGACTGCGTGTATGAGTGACTGTATCGTTGAGTGAGTGGATGTGTGTAGACCTATGAATCAGTGAGTGGGTATGTACTAACTGGTGTTGGAGTGTCTATGGTTTCGAGAATGGTAGTCTGTATTTTAGAGTGAGTGTATGAAAGGTTATATTAGGGTGTGAGGAGGTGCATCAGATATTAAGTGGTTGATGTCATCAATGATGTCATCAGTGATGTCATTTGAGATGTCATCAGTGATGTCATCAGTGATGTTACTGACCATCTCATGAGTGATGTAATATGTGATGTCATCAGCAGTGCATTGCGGGGGCCAAATTTCTCTGGTTTTGTACGAGTGAAATGTCCAACTAACTATAACGTTTCATAAAAATTATTAAATTAAAGTTAAAGATCTTTCATGAAAAAAACATGTTTAATATGGTAGGTACACTCCTTGCTTAAATGAAGGCGAGCGCACAGCACGAAGTCCCTTAATAACAAGAAGGGAGCAAGAGTAACATTTTACCTTGAAAATTCTTTAAGGACCTATTCAAACTGACAGGCCACTGGAAAATAGGTAATACATGCAACTGTTATTCTGTCTCAAAATGTTGCTCCTGGATAGGACACAGTATCATGTTGACAATAGCTACGGTGTTTTTTTTCCTTTTTTTTATAGAAGGCTCAGGTAAAAAAATAAATGATAGAATTGAAAGCTACAGAGTCTCCTTGTTAAACAAGATTTGAAACAAACGTCTGAGTGCAAAATCTTGTTAAAATATTACTACATTGTGATTTAAACTACATTGTTGTTAGTGAATCTTTTAATGCTTGACAGTTCTGAGTTCTAACCATTATTTGTTTACTTCTAAAATAGCTATTATTCCACCTAAATGGCTAATTTACAATGCACTCATCCCTCTAGTCAGGATGCCTGAGTCCCACACACCCCTGGACCTCACTGCACTGCATCTGCAGAACTAACGCCAATTAAGCCATTTCATGCTCCTATTTTGTTTAAATCAGAAACAGAAAGTTACAAATTAATTATTTTTTTTGAAAATCATGTCTATTATTATTTTGACTTCCGATGCAGCATTTTGCTTTGTACAAATGTCCACTATCCCCAGGGGAAACTGTACATATAATCATATTAAACATTGGCAAAACCCTTTGATCTGTCGTTAGCTGTCAGTCTTTAGGCTTTTCATTGTTTTGTTTTGTTTTTGTCATGGATCTTGCAAAACATTATTATGGAGTAGCTGTCTGACCACACCAATCTAAAAGAAATAAATATTGGATACAAGCAAAATTTTGTTTTGATCTCAAAAAGCACACATTGACATAGTAGTCCCTATAACTGAAAGGAACTATTTTGTGTAATGGATGTACTCCCTGTGAAAAGCAGAATGCTGTCACTCACAGTGTAGCTAGCCAGTGTCTGAAGAGGCCTGACCCACAGCCCCATGCTGTAGGCTGTAGTGGGAGGAAGAAAAAGTTTAATGACACAACAAACCAATGAATGAACAGGGCATGCTATAGCTCCTATACATAAGTATATTATACATATAATTTAAATAAAATGACAAGCTCTTGGCTAAAACCAGACACGAACAGTCATTGACAAAGCCAATCAATCTGGCGCTGGCACCCAGCCTTTTGGCTCTCAAAGTTTGTTTTGCTTTGCCATGTCTTTTATGAAACGTTGTGGAAGCTGCCTTGCCCTCACCAACATTTTAAAAAATGTAAAGAAAGGAAATATACACAATATCAAAAAGCACACAGTGCCTGGCACTGATGGGATCTTCTTTGTGTGTAGATGTGCTTCATGTGAAAGAGCAAAATGTCATCATTCACAGTGATGCTAATACTTGGATGAAGTGAACTGATCCACTCTGTCTCTCTTTTTGCTGTAGGGGGTGAGAGAGAAAATGTGACTGATGCAAAAACAGACCAATGGAAGAAGAGGCCTCGGTGAAAGAGCCTACAAAACATATATATAAATAAAAAATATATATATATAAATATTAATATATATATATATATATATATATATATTTTATATTTATATATATGTTTTATAGGCTCTTTCACCCAGGTCTCTTCTTCCATTGGTCTGTTTTTGCATCAGAGCAATGGATTTTTGCATATATATATATCAGCGCCACATCCCTCATATTAGCATGCCGGGACCCAGGAACATCATCAGTGCATGTCAGTGTATGAGGAACTCTGAATACATACAGTTCCACCAATGAAGCATACCAGACGATCTATATCGTGCACTCAGCTCCAAGAATACTGCGTAGCCAAAAGTGTTCTAGGATGAATTTAATATAGCATAGCCAATAACTCAACGCATTTTGGCATTACAATGCCTTGATCACGGGTACCCGTATAGTTAACTCAGGTAACTATAACTGCTGAATTTCACTGGTTTTGTATGAGTGAAATCTTAGTCTAACTATAATGTCCCTGTAACCTTTGTTTTTTCAGTGAATTTCTAAGTTTTTTAAAATTCTAGTTCCTAACTATAACGTCCCTGTAACCTTTGGTTTTTAAGTGAAAATCTAAGGTTTTTAAAATTCTATTTCCTAACTATAATGTGCCTGTAACCTTTGTTTTCTTAAGTGACTTCTATGGTTTTTTAACTAGTAGTTGCATTTTCAGAGCGGTGGAAAAAGTGGGTGGGGCCTCTGACCATCTTTCATGAATCCCACTGTGTGGGACTTACTGGAGGTAACAGGAGGGGTAGTTGGCCCCCAAGGACCAACAGCAGCCAAGGGGACTTCATCCCCCAACTAGCTTTGCGCTAAGAGAAACGTTTGCAGAGTAGTGGAGAAAGGGGAAGTGGACTACAAAGACCTCTCAGGAATCCCACTGTGTGGGACTTACTGGAGGTAACAGAAGGGGTTCCTGGCCCCCAAGGTCCCTCAGCATCCAAGGGGACTTCATCCCCCAACCAGTAGTGTGCAAGGAAGCACACTTCCAAAGTGATGGAGAAAGGGGGTGGGACCTCGATCACCTCTCAGCAATCCCCCTGAGTGGGACTCACTGGAGGTAGCAGGAGGGGTTGTTGGCCCCCAAGGACCCTTCGCAGCCAAATGGACTTCATCTCCCAACCAGTTGTGGGCAGTAGCTGAGTTTGCAGCATGGTGGTGAAAGGGGAAGGGGACTCCTACGTCTTGCGGGTCCCAATTTAAACCTTTTTTTGGGAGGGGTGTGCGTGGCCCCTCTCACCAGGGCTATTTTGGTACCGGGGACCCCATCCCCTGGGGCCAGGCTGTTTTTGAATGGGGAGGGGGCCCTAAGGCCCCCCTCCAGGCCTATATCAGCCCTGGGACCCAATACCCTGGGCCTTGCCTCTTTATGTATTTATTTTTTTAACAAATATGGGGGCCAGGCACCCCCAGACCGATTGACTGTTTTTTCTGGGACTCAGCTCAAGCCAAATCCCAAAATCACTGCCAGCACTTCCTGATTTGAAGTGTTGGCAGACCAATCAGATCTTAGCACGAGATCGGGAGGGGTCTTGGATCCTCCACATCCCTATATATACAATTGGAAATTTCTTTAAATTCCCCCACAACTACTAAACAGATTTACACCAGATCACAAAAAAGCACTTCCCTGAACTAACAGCTATATTTCTGCTAAATTTTGTGTAATTCCATTCAGCAGTTCAGGCTGTAGCTGTGTCTAACGTTTCCAATATAAATTAACATGGAGAAAACAATTTTGGGACCCCACCCCCTTTTTCTTTGCCCCCATTTGACAGTTCAGCACGAAACTTTCAAGACAGCAGGTGAAGTGAGTGTGAGTGGCAAATGAGTTTGAAAATTGTGCGAGGATTCATCAAACGACGCCAAAGTTATTGGCAAATGAAAAAATGTTCTTCCTATGGAGACTATATCCTAACTAAAAGTACCTAGTGGCAACCACCAGTAGGTAATATATATATGTGATCAAGACTCTTAACGAGTTGAAACGCGTTATGGCGGCATCAAAAATAAATTCTTAAAATTGCACTAACTTCGTGGTCCGTGTGTGGTGAGAGGGAGCTGAGAAGCCTGCGGAGAAAGCGGTATATATATATATATTCACTGAAAAAAACCATAGTTTCAGACATGTTATAGTTAGGAATTAGCATTTAAAAACCTTTGAAATTCACTGAAAAAACCATAGGTTTCAGGCACGTTATAGTTAGAAATTAGCATTTAAAAACCTTACAAATTCACTGAAAAAACCATAGGTTTTAGGGACAGTTATAGTTAGTTGGACATTGCACTCGTACAAAACCCGTGAAATTCCCCTGTTATAGTTAGTTCAGGTAACTATAACTCGCGCCCCGCAATGCACTGCTGATGACGTCACATATTACATCACTCATGACATGGTCAGTGACATCACTGATGACATCACTGATGACATCTCAAATGACATCACTGATGACATCATCCAGTGACTGTGTATTTCTGTAAAGTTTAAATATGTTTAATATATATAGGGAAAGGCGTATTGAAGAATGAGTGGGTGTATAAGTGTCTGAATGGATGATTTAGTAGGTGCGTGACTGACTCTATAAGTGCGTGATTTAACGTATCTTACTGAATGCATGGGTTAGTGACTAAACTGGGTGAATGTCTGTATCCGTCTGTCTGTTGCTGTGTAAGTGGCTGCATGTGTTTGTGAATAGCTACATGAGTGTCTATATGAGTTATTGAATGCTTGTCTGAGTATCTGTATGGGTGCCTGAGTGTTTGTGTGGGAGGGGTGTGTGCAACTCTGTGCATAGATGTGTGAGTGGGTGATTCACTGGGTGGATGGTTTCAAGAGTGCAACTGTGATATACTGTATGGGTGGGTAAGTGTGTGTAAGAGTGTGTTAGTGAGTGAATGTATGTCCCAGTGGTACATGTGTGAGTAACTACATATGTGAAAGGCAGTATATATGTGTGTTGGAGTATATAAATAGCTATAAGCGAGAGTGAGTGATTGTGATAGTGGCTGTATGGATGAGTGTGTGCTTGTATCAGTGATTGTATAAGAGCGTAAGAATGTGCTACTATTTGTATGAGTAAGTGAGCTGGTGTGTGTATAACTGTATAGGTGAGTAAATGGTAGTGTGTTTAATTATTTGCATGACTGACTAGGTGTGTGAGTACCTCTATGGATGAGTGGTGATGTTTGAGTGTCTATATAGGAGTATGAGTGCATATGATAGTCCTGTACTGAGTGACCGTAAGTATGAGTGACTGTACGGGTGAGTGAGTGGATGTGTGCGTAGACCTAAGAATCAGTGAGTGGGTATGTAGTTATTGGTGTTGGAGTGTCTATAGTTTTGCGAATGGCAGTCTGTAATTTAGAGTGGGTGTATCAAAGGTTATATTAGAGTGTGAGGAGGTGCATCAGATTATCACGTGGATGATGTCATCAGTGATGTCATTTGAGATGTCATCAGTGATGTCATCAGTGATGTCACTGACCATGTCATGAGTGATGTAATATGTGACGTCATCAGCAGTGCATTGCGGGGGAGCGAGTTATAGTTAGCTGGACTAACTATAACGGGGGAATTTCACGGGTTTTGTACGAGTGCAATGTCCAACTAACTATAACTGTCCCTAAAACCTATGGTTTTTTCAGTGAATTTCAAAGGTTTTTTAAATGCTAATTTGTAACTATAACGTCCCTGAAACCTATGGTTTTTTCAGTGAATTTCAAAGGTTTTTTAAATGCTAATTTGTAACTATAACATGTCTGAAACCTACAGTTTTTTCAGTGAATTTCAAAGGTTTTGTAAATGACAATTTTTAAATGTATTAATTGTTATATAAATTTTTTTCATACTGATTTCCAAATTTTTTAGAAACAATTTTTTTTAACATATTTTATTTTTTAAATTACATTGTAATTACATTATACATTACATTACAAAAAATACTTTCTCAGAATGAATTACTTTAGTTTAATTACTTTGCACATAGGCAATAGACTTTTAAGTACAGTAGTTACAGTTGTTGCAATGGGCAACACATTTTCAAACACAATGCAACATTCAGCTCAATGTGAATTTCTAGTTAAATGCAATTAGTTACTTTATGGATTACTTTTCTAACCACATTACGTTATCCTAGATTCAGTCCTGGGACATCTCCTGTAAACAGTTGAGTAAAAGCGTTTTGGTTACAGTCGTGATTTTTAAGGAATATTATTGTACTTTAAAAGTTCACACTTAGAAACTTTTTCTCATAGAATCACCAATGTTATCCTATGGAAGGAAATTCACTTAGAAGTTAAAAACTGTTATCGTTACTTTTTCTTACTCAGTGTTGGATCCTGGATCCAGCCCTGGTGCATCTCCTGTAAACAGTTGAAAGAATGCGTTTAAGTCATACAGGCGATTTTTTAGGAATATTTGTAGTTTGTGAAAATCGACACTTTGAAACTTTTCTGCTGAAAACCAGACAATGGATTCCTATGGAAGGAAATTCAAGTTACTGGTAAGTACGGTTAAAATTACTTTTGAGGATCAGTACTGGGCTGAAAGATGCAGCACTGAGGTCTCTCCTGATAACAGGTGAGTAAATCGGAATTCGTATTTCGGCTGATTTTAGAGGACTATTTTAAAGTTCCAAAACTCCACACTTAGAAGAATTTCCAAGTGAAACCAGTCAATGTTAGCCTATGGAAGGAAATTCAAGTTACTGGTAAGTACGGTTAAAATTACTTTTCAGGACCAGTACTGGGCTGAAATATGCAGCACTGAGGTCTCTCCTGATAACAGGTGAGTAAATCAGAATTCGTATTTCGGCTGATTTTAGAAGAATATTTTAAAGTTCCAAAACTCCACACTTAGAAGAATTTCCAAGTGAAACCAGTCAATGTTAGCCTGAGAAGGAAATTCAAGTTACCGGTAAGTACGGTTAAAATTACTTTTGAGGATCAGTACTGGGCTGAAAGATGCAGCACTGAGGTCTCTCCTGATAACAGGTGAGTAAATCGGAATTCGTATTTCGGCTGATTTTAGAGGAATATTTTAAAGTCCCAAAACTCCACACTTAGAAGAATTTCCAAGTGAAACCAGTCAATGTTAGCCTATGAAGGAAATTCAAGTTACCGGTAAGTACGGTTAAAATTACTTTTCAGGACCAGTACTGGGCTGAAAGATGCAGCACTGAGGTCTCTCCTGATAACAGGTGAGTAAATCAGAATTCGGATTTCGGCTGATTTTAGAAGAATATTTGTATGTTTCAAAAATCAACACTTAGAAACTTTTTCAGCAAAAAGCAGGCAATGATATCCTATGGAAGGAAATTCAAGTTACTGGTAAGTACGGTTAAAATTACTTTTGAGGATCAGTACTGGGCTGAAAGATGCAGCACTGAGGTCTCTCCTGATAACAGGTGAGTAAATCGGAATTCGTAGTTCGGCTGATTTTAGAGGAATATTTTAAAGTTCCAAAACTCCACACTTAGAAGAATTTCCAAGTGAAACCAGTCAATGTTAGCCTATGAAGGAAATTCAAGTTACCGGTAAGTACGGTTAAAATTACTTTTCAGGACCAGTACTGGGCTGAAAGATGCAGCACTGAGGTCTCTCCTGATAACAGGTGAGTAAATCAGAATTCGGATTTCGGCTGATTTTAGAGGAATATTTGTATGTCTCAAAAATCAACACTTAGAAACTTTTTCAGCAAAAAGCAGGCAATGATATCCTATGGAAGGAAATTCAAGTTACTGGTAAGTACGGTTAAAATTACTTTTGAGGATCAGTACTGGGCTGAAAGATGCAGCACTGAGGTCTCTCCTGATAACAGGTGAGTAAATCGGAATTCGTAGTTCGGCTGATTTTAGAGGAATATTTTAAAGTTCCAAAACTCCACACTTAGAAGAATTTCCAAGTGAAACCAGTCAATGTTAGCCTATGAAGGACATTCAAGTTACCGGTAAGTATGGTTAAAATTACTTTTGAGGATCAGTACTGGGCTGAAAGATGCAGCACTGAGGTCTCTCCTGATAACAGGTGAGTAAATCGGAATTCGTATTTCGGCTGATTTTAGAGGAATATTTTAAAGTTCCAAAACTCCACACTTAGAAGAATTTCCAAGTGAAACCAGTCAATGTTAGCCTATGAAGGAAATTCAAGTTACCGGTAAGTACGGTTAAAATTACTTTTCAGGACCAGTACTGGGCTGAAAGATGCAGCACTGAGGTCTCTCCTGATAACAGGTGAGTAAATCGGAATTCGTATTTCGGCTGATTTTAGAGGAATATTTTAAAGTTCCAAAACTCCACACTTAGAAGAATTTCCAAGTGAAACCAGTCAATGTTAGCCTATGAAGGAAATTCAAGCTACTGGTAGGTACGGTTAAAATTACTTTTCAGGACCAGTACTGGGCTGAAAGATGCAGCACTGAGGTCTCTCCTGATAACAGGTGAGTAAATCGGAATTCGTATTTCGGCTGATTTTAGAGGAATATTTTAAAGTTCCAAAACTCCACACTTAGAAGAATTTCCAAGTGAAACTAGTCAATGTTAGCCTATGAAGGAAATTCAAGTTACCGGTAAGTACGGTTAAAATTACTTTTGAGGATCAGTACTGGGCTGAAAGATGCAGCACTGAGGTCTCTCCTGATAACAGGTGAGTAAATCGGAATTCGGATTTCGGCTGATTTTAGAGGAATATTTGTATGTTTCAAAAATCAACACTTAGAAACTTTTTCAGCAAAAAGCAGGCAATGATATCCTATGGAAGGAAATTCAAGTTACTGGTAAGTACGGTTAAAATTACTTTTGAGGATCAGTACTGGGCTGAAAGATGCAGCACTGAGGTCTCTCCTGATAACAGGTGAGTAAATCGGAATTCGTATTTCGGCTGATTTTAGAGGAATATTTTAAAGTTCCAAAACTCCACACTTAGAAGAATTTCCAAGTGAAACCAGTCAATGTTAGCCTATGAAGGAAATTCAAGCTACCGGTAAGTACGGTTAAAATTACTTTTGAGGATCAGTACTGGGCTGAAAGATGCAGCACTGAGGTCTCTCCTGATAACAGGTGAGTAAATCGGAATTCGTATTTCGGCTGATTTTAGAGGAATATTTGCACAATGGTGAAGGGAGGGGGCGGGGCCTGAGGTGGCATCTGTGTAAACGCGCCCATGGCGCGTTTTAAGTTGGGGGATTAAGTCCCCTTGAATCATGAGGGTCCCTACGGGCCAACTAGCCCACCAGGAACCTCCAGTATGCGCCAGGGGCTGCGTTGCAGAGACATGTACAGAGGCCACACCCCTTTTACACCTCTCTGCAACGCAGCTCTGTGGCGCTTTCTGGACGTACCTGTTGGGCTAGTTGGCCCTCAGGGACCCTCAGGATTGAAGAGGATTTAATTCCCCATCTTAAAACGCGCCACGGGGCCTGTTTGCACACATGTCACCTGAAGCCCCGCCCCTCCCTTCACCACTGTGCAAACGCGCCCGTGGCGCGTTTTAAGTCGGGGATTAACTCCCTTGAATCCTGAGGGTCCCTGGAGTCCAACTAGCCCACCATGTCCCTCCAAAAGCGCCACAGAGCTGCGTTGCAGAGAGGTGTAAAAGGGGCGTGGCCTCTGTACACCTCTCTGCAAGGCAGCTCCCTGGCGCATACTGGAGGTTCCTGGTGGGCTAGTTGGCCCTCAGGGACCCCCAGTATTCAAGGGGAATTGTCTTCCTCTGCAAACGCGCCAGGGGCGCGTTTGCAGAGTGGTGAAGGAAGGGGGCGGGGCCTGTGGGCCCGATCGTTTTTTGTTTGTTTTTTTTCCCCCTGAATGGGGGCCGTGTGGCCCCCCTTCCTTTTTCCTATTTTTAGGCCCCGGTGACCCCATCCCCCGGGGCCTGGCCTCTCGTTGGGGACTGTGGGGGTCCCCAAACCCCCACAGTCCCGCCGGCTCCCCGTGTCCTACGGGAGCCGGCATTGCTTACACATGGGGAGCAGCTAACATGCTGCTCCCCATGTGGAAAGCAATCGGCTTTGGATATTGGAAGAGAGAGCAGGTTTCCTGCTCTCTCTTCCAATATCCAGCAGTTTGTAATGACAGGACGGGAGCCGCGAGGCTCCCGTCCTGTCATTGCAAACAGCAGTGTCCCGGGGTAGGCACCCCGGGACACTGCAGGAGCCGGCCCTGGGGGTGGCGGTCCCCAGGGCCATCAAGGGCTCCAGGAGGGGGCCGCGCGGCCCCCTCCCTACATCGAGAAAGCCCCGGGAGGTGGTGGTCCTCGGGGCTTGGGGTCCAAAACGGACCCCCATTTTCATTTTTCTTAGTGCCCCGGGAGGTGGTGGTCCTCGGGCATGTGGGGGCTGGAGCCCCCCACACAGGTTTTTAAATATAAAAAGAAGCCCCGGGGGTGGTGGTCCTCGGGCTTGGGGGCCCTTAGAGGCCCCCACACATAAAATTAACCCCCCCAGCATGCCCCTCGGGACTTGGCCCACCCGGGGCCAATTAACATCGAAGCGCGGAGACCGCGCTCGATTTTTTTTTTCGGCAGGGTTCGCGCTCCCTGAGCGCATCCTGCCGATTTAAAAAATAAAAAAAAATTTTTGCCCAGGGGTCCTTGTGGGACCCCCTGAGCAGACCTAGGGGGTCAGGGTGTTTCTACCCTGCTCCCTTTGTGCGCTTTGCGCACTTAGCTTCTGTCCCTCGGTTCTACCGAGGATAAATGGCTGCCAACACTTCCTGATTTGGAGTGTTGACAGCCAATTAACATAAAGCTCGTGCTCGGGAGGATCCGCGGCCCTAGATATACCTATCTTTTTTCTTTTGATTTTCTCAGCAACTACTGAACGGATTTACACCATTTAACAAAAAGGGTTCTTTCTGAACCAAGAACTACCTCTTTGCCAAATTTGGTGTAATTCCGTTCAGCAGTTCGGGCTGTAGCCGTGTCTAAAGTTTCCTATGGAAAATTGCATGGGGAAAACGCGTTTTGGGACCCCCTTTTTCTCGGCCCCCGCTTGACGAATCCCCCGAGACTTTCAGGGTAGGAGCGGACCGGAGCGGGCCACAAAGTTTGAAAATTTTGCGAAGATACGTCAACCGGCAAGAGAGTTATTTCAAATAGAATGTCGCGGATTTCCTATGGATAATAGGTTGTAACTATAACTATCTACTGGCGACCGTCAGTAGATAATATATATATATATATATATATATATATATATATATATATATATATATATATATATATATATATATAAATAATAACCACATATAGCAAGCAGGAAAGGATAATAAGGTCTTTAATAAAAAGGAACTGGCCTATTGTGCTCCCCGACAGTGTTCTAGGAACCAGACTTCCCATGTTTCCCAATATTACCTTTAGGAAATCACAATCTATGGGGTCTCAATTAGTTAAAAATAGCCCAGAATTGGGCACCACTGGTACATGGCTTAAACCTAGACAAGGTTTTTTCAAATGTTCATCGTGTCGAGCGTGCAAGTTTGGAGTTAACACGACTCATTTCATTACTCCATTCAGCCGAGAAGAGATTGCCATAAAAGGTAGCTACAACTGTAGAACAGAGTACGCGGTGTATGTTCTGACGTGCACCTGTGGCTTGAGATACGTTGGAAGTACCAAGCTGCAGGTGCATGCCAGAATACTGCAACATCTGAGGGCAATCATCAACAACGATCCTTCATACCCTGTGGCACGACATTTCAAGAGCATACATAATAATGATGTAAACTGTTTAAAATATTTTGTGGTTGATGCCATTCCCAACCTCCGTAGAGGTGGGAACAGGGAACGACTTTTGAGGCAGTTGGAAACACACACGATTCTTGAACTAGATAGTAAAGTACCAAACGGGCTCAACAACACCAAGGACATGCACAATTTTCTGTAAGACTCAATATAAAAACTGATATTACCACTATTAGAAGTAACACTGTGGATGAAATGGCAGGATCTTTTATCATGATGTAATGATTTTTAGTCTTTTATCCGCTGCCACCTAGACGTGATTATTGTTTTAACATCCCAGATGTTATTATTAGATTCAAAGTTTTTAGTAATAGTACTAGCACTTCATGTTTAGATGTGCACTTGTATAGCATTTGGCACTTCAATTCAGCATTTTTTGCACAGATGGGGTGTTGCTAGGCACGGAAGCACTTTATATGTGAGAGAAAACAAAATAGTCATTTAAAAATTACCAAAAGAAAGAAAAATGACTCTTTAACACCAAATAATTAAAGATATTATTTACATGTGGTTCCTATATTATCAAGTGTGGGGCTAATATAATAGCATTTAGGCTGAGATAACAAATGAGAGTGATTATGTCATCAACATGGTGGAAATAGAAATTAGCATTTATGCTGTAATAAGTAAACACTTTGGACATTTAAATCAAGGCGACTATATACATGAAAGTACTGCGTTGCGATGGTTTTGCACAAGATTGGACCTAAGCTGAAATGAAATGCGTATATTGGTCCATCTTTGTATGTTAATGTATATATTTATTTATTTATTCGTATTTGTGGGTATTTATTTATCTATTTATTTACACACATGCAGCACTCGCAAATAAATGATTTTTTTTAGAATGTCCCAACATTTTAAAGTATTTTAACCACATCTATTGATACGAATAGCAAAGGGTGTTTTTATGGAGAGTCTGAGCTCAAAGTGTTTCTTCTATGTTAATTAACATGTGACACGGAAGGGGGGTGTGCATAATTCATTTAAAAAAGTATGGCGGACTGTGTTCCGTGTGTAATCAAGGGCACTTGTTGCTCAAAACGCGTCATCAGAGGAGTGAGGTTTTGGGTGAGGTGTCAGGCCTTAGAGTGAATTGCGCTAAGTCATTGCTGTTCCCTACTGCCGGAGACAAGGATGGACCGCAGGCCACGGCGGGGTTACAGTGGGAGTATAGATGTCTCCCGTACTTAGGGGTTAAGATATATCATGCACGAGCGGACATGTTGGAGGGCAACATTGGCAGGGCAGTCAGAGGTCTGGCGAGCAGTTTTGAGTTCTGGGGGACACTTCCGTTATCAGTGGCTGGGCGAGTGGCACTACTTAAAATGGTAGCCCTCCCCAGGCTACTATATTACTTTGGGACTCTGCCGGTTTGGATCCCGGCGCAAATTTTTAAACAGCTTACCTCCATGATTACGGGTTTCCTGTGGGGCATCGGTAGGAGGAGGGTAGCTTTGACTACCCTGATGCGACTGCGATCAGAAGGAGGGTAGGCAGTTCCCGACTTTGAAACATATTACATAGCTGCCCAGCTACAGTGGCTTACGCAGCAAATAGCGGCTAGACTACGGGGTCCGGAGGAGATGAGAGGGAGGGCCCCGGCATTAGGGTTACTATCGCGGATTGTGCTGGACCTACCTGTTCGGGTTGGCACCCTTCCAGAAGACCTTAGAACAGAGAGGCAGTGTTGGAAACGGAGCCTAAAGCGTGCAAACATTGCGGTCCCGTATGCACCTGATTTACCGATATCCATGTGTGAGGCGTTGCCCCATGGAGGCTCTTGGCGGGATCTGGCAGATTGGGCCGCGAGTGGATTGACCACCATAGGGGATCTATATGAAGACGGTCATATGCTGCCTTTCCAAGACTTACAGGAACGATTTGGTCTGAGGGGGGGGATTTCTTGCTTCATGCAGCGCTTATTGCCGCTATACGTGGACATTGGAGGGAGGGCCTTGCTGAACCTGCCACCTCCCTGGGCTGCCAATATATGGTGGTTGCTGCGGGAAAGTTTAAAGCGGTTACGTGTCTATACAAGTGTTTGACGCTGGAGAAGCTAGCTCCCTTAGATGCTTTTAAGTGTAAATGGGAAGCAGATGTGGGAACAGAGATACCAGATAGGGCATGGGCCGAAGTAGTGGAGAGAGCATGGAAGAGCACTAGGAACGCCCGCTTCCAACTAGTGCACTTTTATATTTTGCACAGGGCCTATCTCACCCCAGCGAAGATTAAGGCCTACTTTGACACTGACTCGGATGAATGCCTCGCTGCCGGGGGGAGGGAGCAGACTTTCCTCACATGTTGTGGAGGTGCCCACACCTAACTACCTATTGGACTGAGGTGGTGGATTTGCTGAATACTATAACGGACAGAGAGTTGGAGGTGGCAATGGGCCTGTGCGTGCTGCATTGGTTCCCACATACGGCTAAGAACAAGATCACCAGTAAATTTCTTGATATGGGTTTGCTGCTGGCGAAAAGGGAAATTACGATGCATTGGAAAGCACAAAGGGGGCCCAGTGTAGTTAGGTGGAGGAAGAAATTTGTTAAGTGGGCGGAGTGTGATGGAATAGTACGCTTGCAAATGGCACAGAGAACGAATAGTGATAAGGCACTAGAAGCGGCCAGGGCCTGGGAGAGCTTGGTGGGATTGTTAAAAGATCCAGGAGCGGATAGCGAGGATGATAGTGAGGTTGACAAACTGGCAGCGGGACACTGAGGAGCTGATTTTCAGGGCCACTGGGGCTGTGACCCTTACAGCGACATAATATAAGGAATACATGGGGAGGCGTGCAACCGTACTCATTACTGGACTAGAAGGGATGGAGGTGGCCATATATTGCTACTGATTGCTGAAGTAATTGTGTCAAGATGGAAGTGAAATGCCTGGGAGGGAGGGAGGGTTGGGTGGGGGGTTATTAGGGGGTTTAATTAGTATAGTATTGTTGTAAGGCTCCAATGCAACTACATTCAGAGATGATGATACGTGGAGTGGACAGGATTTTCTTGCTTTTTGTTTCTGTTTCTGTTATCCCTCAGTCTGCATGACAGCGGAATATCACTATGTACTGTAGATTGCAATTTCTAAGATTTGCCAATATATACTAGTAATAGTTACTGAGATGGGTTTATGGGAACCGATTTTGGCACATTGTAACTTTGAACTGAACTTGAAAACTTAATAAAGTTTGTCTACAAAAAAAAAAAATCAGGAGTGAGGAGGAATAAAGAAAACTTGCCACTATATCCCTGGCTGTCCGTTACTCTCTTTTCGCCGAGAGGAGGTTCTGACAGTGTTGTGAGTCGCGATATATATATAGATATATATATATACGCGTAGCAAGGAAACAGCAATAAAGATTTGATTTGCCTGCATTTTTGGTGGTTTGCGAGTCCTTTGTGGCGGAAGGAGCGCTGGGAACGCTACGAGCAGACGAGGGACTTCTGGTGATTTGTATATGTGATCAAGGCCCGGGGCAGGGCTGAAACGCGTCATGGCTGTAGAGGTGTTTGGGGAAAAATAAAAAGACATTGCTAAGATTCGTGGTCCGTGCTCCGTTTTTGAAAAAGAATCAAGGCGCAGCGGAGTTTTCTGGATATATATATATATATATATATATATATATATATATATATATATATATATATTATCTACTGGCGGTCGCCAGTAGATAGTTATAGTTAAAACCTATTATCCATAGGAAATCCTCGACATTCTATTTGAAATAACGTTGGCGCCGGTTGACGAATATTCGCGAAAGTTTCCAACTTGCTGGGGCGCTCCGGTCTGCTCCTATCCTGAAAGTCTCGGGGTGATACGTCAAGCGGGGGCCGAGAAAAAGGGGGGTCCCAAAACGCGTTTTCCCCATTCATTTTTCCATAGGAACCTTTAGTCGCAGCTACAGCCCGAACTGCTGAACGGAATTACACCAAATTTGGCAAAGAGGTAGCCCTTGGTTCAGTGTCGTGCCTTTTGCTTAAATGGTGTAAATCCGTTCAGTAGTTCCTGAGAAAATCAAAAGTAAAGTCACATATATATCTGGGCGGAGCCTAACCACACATGTCATCGTGAGATCTGATTGGCTGTCAGCACTTCATCCTGGAATTGCTGGCAGCCATCTTGGGACCAATATAAATGATAGTACCTCATTGAAATGCATTGTAGTGAATAGAAGATTTTGAGGGTTACCAAAAGGAGAACTATAAAGGGTGATAACAGGCTTTAGTTACATTAGAATTTATTTGTTGATGGTACCATACTAATTTTAGGAATTGTGGTGTATTCTAAGGTGATTTTACCATGTGAAAAACCTTCTGCTGGGATATCATGAATCATGTTTGAGAGAACACTATTTTCTCATGCTTGTCCCATGGAGGTTTGGAAGGTGCTCCAGAAGCTAAAATGAGAGCATATTTTCTGTAAATTCACATTATCTTTCTCACTCATGTGAGAATGAAGTCTGACATTCTCAGTAAAACATGTACATCCAACAGGAGCAGAGCCTGCCAGTTGATGCCTTTGTGTTCTACTGCAGCTTCCCAGAGTGTTCTAAAGAACAACTAGAGTGCTAACAGCCTTACTTATGACAAAAGTATGGCACACCTGAAGCCATCTTGATTGGAATAAACTGGTAACACTTAAAACATTTAATTTAAAAGGAACAAAATGAGGGGGTTCATTTTGTCATAGAAATTATGGTTAGTGCTGCAGAAAGAAAAATTAGGGCATGTTTTAAGTGAGATCTCATATCCTCTTCTATTTCATTAGAAAATTCTGACATGCAGACTGAAACAATCACTTTCAATACCAGCAGCAGACTACCAGTTAACTCCCTGGTGAGCAGTAGCTTTACTCCAGTGATCTAATGAGCAACTAGAGTGCTAACATTCTTAATTTATGGCAGATGTGAGACACATCTGAATGCCTTCTTGATGGAATCAAAGTAAAAAACTGAAAGCATTTCCTACTGAGAAGACTGCAGTAAATGAAGAAATTAGGAAACTTCATAACAAAGAAGTCTTCCAAGATGGCCACCAGTGAAAAAAGAGCCCAAATGTAGCACAAATATTGCCCAGATGTAGCCCACATATAGCCCAATGACAAAAGTTTGCAAAACACTTTTTATTTTTAGTTTTTTGTAGTTTAATGTAGTGCAGACTGGTCAGGTATTGGAGCATTGCATCTTAAAACATGACCCCCTACACTACAAAAACACCACTGCACTACCTTAAACCCTAAAACACTACCCCCAGCACGACCCCCTACACTACACAAGCACCACTGCACTATCCTAAACCCTAAAACACTACCCCCAGCACGACCCCCTACACTACCCAAACACCACTGCACTAAACTAAATCCTAAAACACTACCCCCAGCATGACCCCCTACACTACCCAAACACCACTGCACTACCCTAAAACATGACCCCCTACACTACACAAACACCACTGCGCTACCCTAAACCCTAAAACACTACCCCCAGCACGACCCCTACACTACACAAGCACCACTGCACTAGCCTAAACCCTAAAACACTACCCCCAGCACGACCCCCTACACTGCCCGAACACCACTGCACTGCCCTAAACCCTGAAACACCAGCCCCTGCATGACCCCCTACACTGCCCGAACACCACTGCACTGCCCTAAACCCTGAAACACCACCCCTACCACGACCCCCAACACTGCCCAAACACCACTGCACTGCCCTAAACCCTGAAACACCACCCCCTTCACGACCCCCTACACTGCCCGAACACCACTGCACTGCCCTAAACCCTGAAACACCACCCCCAGCATGACCCCCTACACTGCCCGAACACCACTGCACTGCCCTAAACCCTGAAACACTACCACCAGCAAGACCCCCTACAGTGCCCGAACACCACTGCACTGCCCTAAACCCTGAAACATCACCCCCAGCAAGACCCCCTACACTGCCCGAACACCACTGACCTAAACCCTGAAACACCACCCCCAGCACGACCCCCTACACTGCCCGAACACCACTGCACTGCCCTAAACCCTGAAACACCAGCCCCAGCACGACCGCCTACACTGCCCGAACACCACTGCACTGCCCTAAACCCTGAAACACCAGCCCCAGCACGACCCCCTACACTGCCCGAACACCACTGCACTGCCCTAAACTGTGAAACACCAGCCTCAGCACGACCCCTACACTGCCTGAACACCACTGCACTGCCCTGAACCCTGAAACACCAGCCCCAGCACAACACCCTACACTGCCCGAACACCACTGCACTGCCCTAAACCCTGAAACACCACCCCGTGCATGACCCCCTACATTGCCCGAACACCACTGCACTGCCCTAAACCCAGAAACACCATCCCCAGCACGACCCCCGACACTGCTCGAACACTACTGCACTGCCCTAAACCCAGAAACACCATCCCCAGCACGACCCCCTATACTGCACAAACACCACTGCACTGCCCTAAACCCTGAAACACTACCCCCAGCAAGACCCCCTACACTGCCCGAACACCACTGCACTACCCTAAACCCTGAAACATCACCCCAGCAAGACCCCCTACACTGCCCGAACACCACTGCCCTAAACCCTGAAACATCACCCCCAGCAAGACACCCTACACTGCCCGAACACCACTGCACTGCCCTAAACCCTGAAACACCAGCCCCAGCTCGACCCCCTACACTGCCCGAACACCATTGCACTACCCTGAAACACCACCCCCTGCACGACCCCCTACACTGCCCGAACACCACTGTACTGCCCTAAACCCTGAAACCCCACCCCCAGCATGACCCCCTACACTGCCAGAACACCACTGCACTGCCCTAAACCCTGAAACACTACCCCTGCACGACATCCTACACTGCCCGAACACTACTGCACTGCCCTAAACCCTGAAACACCACCACCAGCACGACCCCCTACACTGCACGAACACCACTGCACCGCCCTAAACCCTGAAACACTACCCCCAGCAAGACCCCCTACACTGCCCGAACACCACTGCACTGCCCTAAACCCTGAAACATCACCCCAGCAAGACCCCCTACACTGCCCGAACACCACTGCCCTAAACCCTGAAACACCACCCCCAGCAAGACCCCCTACACTGCCCGAACACCACTGCACTGCCCTAAACCCTGAAACACCACCCCCAGCAAGACCCCCTACACTGCCCGAACACCACTGCACTGCTCTAAACCCTGAAACACCACCCCCAGCACGACCCCCTACACTGCCCGAACACCACTGCACTGCCCTAAACCCTGAAACACCAGCCCCAGCATGACCCCCTACACTGCCCGAACACCACTGCACTGCCCTAAACCCTGAAACACCACCCCCAGCACGACCCCCTACACTGCCCGAACACCACTGCACTGCCCTAAACCCTGAAACATCAGCCCCAGCACAACCCCGTACACTGCCCGAACACCACTGCACTGCCCTAAACCCTGAAACACCAGCCCCAGCACGACCGCCTACACTGCCCGAAAACTACTGCACTGCCCTAAACCCTGAAACACCACCCCCAGCAAGACTACCTACACTGGCCGAACACCACTGCACTGCCCTAAACCCTGAAACACCACCCCTGCACGACCCCCTACACTGCCCAAACACTACTGCACTGCCCTAAACCCTGAAACACCACCCCTCAGCACGACACCCTACACTGCCCGAATACCACTGCACTGCCCTAAACCCTGAAACACCACCCCAGCACGACCCCCTACACTGCACCGAACACCACTGCACTAAACCCTGAAACACCACCCCTGCACGACCCCCTACACTGCCGGAACACCACTGCACTGCCCTAAACCCTGAAACCCCACCCCCAGCACGACCCCCTACACTGCCCTAACACCACTGCACTGCCATAAACCCTGAAACATCACCCCCAGCACAACCCCCTACACTGCCTGAGCACCATTGCTCTGCCCTAAACCCTGAAACACTAGCCCCAGCACGACCCCCTACACTGCCCGAACACCACTGCACTGCCCTAAACCCTGAAACACCACCCCCAGCACGACCCCCTACACTGCCCGAACACCACTGCACTGCCCTAAACCCTGAAACACCAGCCCCAGCAAGACCCCCTACACTGCCCGAACACCACTGCACTGCCCTAAACCCTGAAACACCAGCCCCAGCATGACCCCCTACACTGCCCGAACACCACTGCACTGCCCTAAACCCTGAAACACCAGCCCCAGCACGACCCCCTACACTCCCCGAACACCACTGCACTGCCCTAAACCCTGAAACACCAGCCCCAGCACGACCCCCTACACTGCCCGAACACCACTGCACTGCCCTAAACCCTGAAACACCAGCCCCAGCACCACCCCCTACAATGCACGAACACCACTGTACTGCCCTAAACCCTGAAACACCACCCCCTGCACCGCCCCCTACACTGCCCGAACACCACTGCACTGCCCTAAACCCTGAAACACCACCCCTGCACGACCCCCTACACTGCCCGAACACCACTGCACTGCCCTAAACCCTGAAACACCACCCCCTGCACGACCCCCTACACTGCCCGAACACCACTGCACTGCCCTAAACCCTGAAACACCACCCCCTGCACGACCCCCTACACTGCCCGAACACCACTGCACTGCCTTAAACCCTGAAACACCACCCCAGCACGACCCCCTACACTGCCCGAACACCACTGCACTGCCCTAAACCCTAGAACACTACCCCCAGCATGACCCCTACACTACCCGAACACCACTGCACTACCCTAAACCCTAAAATACTCCCCCAGCACGACCCCTACACTACCCGAACACGACTGCACTGCCCTAAACCCTAAAACACTCCCCCAGCACGGCCCCCTACACTGCCCAAACACTACTGCACTGCCCTAAACCCTGAAACACCACCCCTCAGCACGACACCCTACGCTGCCCGAACACCACTGCACTGCCCTAAACCCTGAAACACCACCCCAGCACGACCCCCTACACTGCCCGAACACCACTGCACTGCCTAAACCCTGAAACACCACCCCTGCACGACCCCCTACACTGCCGGAACACCACTGCACTGCCCTAAACCCTGAAACACCACCCCCAGCACGACCCCTTTACTGCTCCGAACACCACTGCACTGCCTGAAACCCTGAAACACCACCCCCAGCATGACCCCCTACACTGCCCGAACACCACTGCCCTAAACCCTGAAACACCACCCCTGCACGACCCCCTACACTGCCCGAACACCACTGCACTGCCCTAAACCCTGAAACACCACCCCCTGCACAACCCCCTACACTGCTTGAACACTACTGCACTGCCCTAAACCCTGAAACACCACCCCCAGCACGACATCCTACACTGCCTGAACACTACTGCACTGCCCTAAACCCTGAAACACCACCACCAGCACGACCCCCTACACTGCACGAACACCACTGCACCGCCCTAAACCCTGAAACACTACCCCCAGCAAGACCCCCTACACTGCCCGAACACCACTGCACTGCCCTAAACCCTGAAACATCACCCCAGCAAGACCCCCTACACTGCCCGAACACCACTGCTCCTAAACCCTGAAACACCACCCCCAGCAAGACCCCCTACACTGCCCGAACACCACTGCACTGCCCTAAACCCTGAAACACCACCCCCAGCAAGACCCCCTACACTGCCCGAACACCACTGCACTGCTCTAAACCCTGAAACACCACCCCCAGCACGACCCCCTACACTGCCCGAACACCACTGCACTGCCCTAAACCCTGAAACACCAGCCCCAGCATGACCCCCTACACTGCCCGAACACCACTGCACTGCCCTAAACCCTGAAACACCACCCCCAGCACGACCCCCTACACTGCCCGAACACCACTGCACTGCCCTAAACCCTGAAACATCAGCCCCAGCACAACCCCGTACACTGCCCGAACACCACTGCACTGCCCTAAACCCTGAAACACCAGCCCCAGCACGACCGCCTACACTGCCCGAAAACTACTGCACTGCCCTAAACCCTGAAACACCACCCCCAGCAAGACTACCTACACTGGCCGAACACCACTGCACTGCCCTAAACCCTGAAACACCACCCCTGCACGACCCCCTACACTGCCCAAACACTACTGCACTGCCCTAAACCCTGAAACACCACCCCTCAGCACGACACCCTACACTGCCCGAATACCACTGCACTGCCCTAAACCCTGAAACACCACCCCAGCACGACCCCCTACACTGCACGAACACCACTGCACTAAACCCTGAAACACCACCCCCTGCACGACCCCCTACACTGCCGGAACACCACTGCACTGCCCTAAACCCTGAAACACCACCCCCAGCACGACCCCCTACACTGCCCTAACACCACTGCACTGCCATAAACCCTGAAACATCACCCCCAGCACAACCCCCCTACACTGCCTGAGCACCATTGCTCTGCCCTAAACCCTGAAACACTAGCCCCAGCACGACCCCCTACACTGCCCGAACACCACTGCACTGCCCTAAACCCTGAAACACCACCCCCAGCACGACCCCTACACTGCCCGAACACCACTGCACTGCCCTAAACCCTGAAACACCAGCCCCAGCAAGACCCCCTACACTGCCCGAACACCACTGCACTGCCCTAAACCCTGAAACACCAGCCCCAGCATGACCCCCTACACTGCCCGAACACCACTGCACTGCCCTAAACCCTGAAACACCAGCCCCAGCACGACCCCCTACACTCCCCGAACACCACTGCACTGCCCTAAACCCTGAAACACCAGCCCCAGCACGACCCCCTACACTGCCCGAACACCACTGCACTGCCCTAAACCCTGAAACACCAGCCCCAGCACCACCCCCTACAATGCCCGAACACCACTGTACTGCCCTAAACCCTGAAACACCACCCCTGCACCGCCCCCTACACTGCCCGAACACCACTGCACTGCCCTAAACCCTGAAACACCACCCCTGCACGACCCCCTACACTGCCCGAACACCACTGCACTGCCCTAAACCCTGAAACACCACCCCCTGCACGACCCCCTACACTGCCCGAACACCACTGCACTGCCCTAAACCCTGAAACACCACCCCCTGCACGACCCCCTACACTGCCCGAACACCACTGCACTGCCCTAAACCCTAAAACACCACCCCCAGCACGACCCCCTACACTGCCCAAACACCACTGCACTGCCCTAAACCCTAGAACACTACCCCCAGCATGACCCCTACACTACCCGAACACCACTGCACTACCCTAAACCCTAAAATACTCCCCCAGCACGACCCCCTACACTACCCGAACACGACTGCACTGCCCTAAACCCTAAAACACTCCCCCAGCACGGCCCCCTACACTGCCCAAACACTACTGCACTGCCCTAAACCCTGAAACACCACCCCTCAGCACGACACCCTACGCTGCCCGAACACCACTGCACTGCCCTAAACCCTGAAACACCACCCCAGCACGACCCCCTACACTGCCCGAACACCACTGCACTAAACCCTGAAACACCACCCCTGCACGACCCCCTACACTGCCGGAACACCACTGCACTGCCCTAAACCCTGAAACACCACCCCCAGCACGACCCCTTTACTGCTCGAACACCACTGCACTGCCTGAAACCCTGAAACACCACCCCCAGCATGACCCCCTACACTGCCCGAACACCACTGCCCTAAACCCTGAAACACCACCCCTGCACGACCCCCTACACTGCCCGAACACCACTGCACTGCCCTAAACCCTGAAACACCACCCCCTGCACAACCCCCTACACTGCTTGAACACTACTGCACTGCCCTAAACCCTGAAACACCACCCCCAGCACGACTCCCTACACTGTCCGAACACCACTGCACTGCCCTAAACCCTAAAACACCACCCCCAGCACGACCCCCTACACTGCCCGAACACCACTGCACTGCCCTAAACCCTAGAACACTACCCCCAGCATGACCCCCTACACTACCCGAACACCACTGCACTACCCTAAACCCTAAAATACTCCCCAGTACGACCCCCTACACTACCCGAACACGACTGCACTGCCTTAAACCCTAAAACACTCCCCCAGCATGACCCCCTACACTACCCGAACACCACTGCACTGCCCTAAACCCTAAAACACTCCCCCAGCACGACCCCCTACACTACCTAAACACCACTGCACTGCCCTAAACCCTAAAGCACTACCCCCGCATGACCCCCTACACTACCCAAAGACCACTGCACTACCCTAAACCCTAAAAAACTACCCCAGCACGAACCCCTACACTACCCAAACACCACTGCACTACCCTAAACCATAAAACACTACCCCCAGCAGTACCCCTACGCTACCCAAACACCACTGCACTACCCTAAACCCTAAAACACTACCCCCAGCAGTACCCCCTACACTACCCAAACACCATTGCACTACCCTAAACCCTAAAACACTACCCCCAGCAGTATCCCCTACACTACCCAAACACCACTGCACTACCCTAAACCCTAAAACTCTAAAACACTAACCCCCAGCATGACCCCCTACACTACCCAAACACCACTGTACTACCCTAAACCCTAAAACACTCCCCCAGCACGACTCCCTACACTACCCAAACACCACTGCACTACCCTAAACCCTAAATCTACCCCCAGCATGACCCCCTACACTACACAAACACCACTGCACTACCCTAAACCCTAAAACACTACCCCCAGCACGACCCTCTTCACTACCTAAACACAACTGCACAATTTGTTACAGGCGTTGCAACGCAGGCCTGTGGTGCTTACTGGAAGTACCTGGTGGGCTAGTTGGGCCCCAGGGACTCTCAGGATTCAAGGTGACCTAATCCCTCAACTTAAAACGCGCCACGGGGCGCGTTTGCACAGTGGTGAAGGGAGAGGGCGGGGCCTCAGGTGACATGTGCGCAAACACGCCCTGTGGTGCGTTTTAAGTTGGGGAGTTAATTCCTTTGAATCCTGGGGGCCAACTAGCCCACCAGGTCCCCCTCCCTTCACCACTGTGCAAACGCGCACTGGCTCTGGTTAGTCAGAGTCAGTTACCACCAGTACCCGTCTGAAAAAGTTGTGGGCACAGGATGATTTTGCAACAAGGCCTCTTTCTGCTCCTCTGTTGGTTCTTTCTGCACATCTTTTGCTTCTCTCTGTGCGTTTTTTCTTCTTTCTTCACATGTCCTACCTCTGTTGGCATAGTTAGAAACTAGCATTTAAAAACCTTTGAAATTCACTTAAAAATCATAGGTTTCAGGCACGTTATAGTTAGAAATTAGCATTTAAAAACCTTTGAAATTCACTGAAAAACCATAGGTTTCAGACACATTATAGTTAGGAATTAGCATTTAAAAAACCTTTGAAATTCACTGAAAAACCATAGGTTTTAGGGACAGTTATAGTTAGTTGGACATTGCACTCGTACAAAACCCGTGAAATTCCCCTGTTATAGTTAGTTCAGCTAACTATAACTCGCGCCCCGTAATGCACTGCTGATGACGTCACATATTACATCACTCATGACATGGTCAGTGACATCACTGATGACATCACTGATGACATCTCAAATGACATCACTGATGACATCATCCATGTGATAATTTCATGCATCTTCTCACACCCTAATATAACTTTTGATACACCCACTCTAAATTACAGACTGCCATTATCAAAACCATAGACACTCCAACACCAAAAACTACATACCCACTCACTGATTCTTAAGTCTACACACACATCCACTCACTCACCTGTACAGTCACTCATACTTACAGTCACTCAGTACAGGACTATCATATGCACTCATACACCTATATAAACACTCACACACTGCCACTCATCCATAGAGGTACTCACACACCTAGTCAGTCATGCAAAAATTAATCACACACCCATTTACTCACCTATACAGTTATACACACACCAGCTCACTTACTCATACAAATACTAGCACATTCTTACGCTCTTATACAATAACTGATACAAGCACACACGCATCCATACAGCCACTCTCACAATAACACACTCTCACTTATAGCCATTTAAATACTCTAACACACATATATACTGCCTTTTACATATGTAGTTACTCGCACATGTACCACTGAGATATACATTCACTCACTAACACACCCATACACACACTCACCCATCCAAGCAGTCCATCACAGATGCACTCTTGAAATCATGCACCCAGTGAATCACCCACTCACACATCTATGTATAGAGTCACACACACCCCACCCACACAAACACTCAGGCAGCCATATAGATACTCAGAGAACCAATCAATAACCCTTATAGACACTCATGTAGCTATTCGTAAATCCATGCATCCAGTTACACACCAACAAACAGACGGATACAGACATTCACACAGTTTAGTCACTAACCCATGCATTCAGTAAGATACATTTAATCACTCACTTGTAGAGTCAGTCACTCACGTACTAAATCATCCATTCAGACACTTATACACCCACTCATTCTTCAATACGCCTTTCCCTATATATATTAAACATATTTAAATTTTACAGAAACACAGTCACTGGATGATGTCATCAGTGATGTCATTTGAGATGTCATCAGTGATGTCATCAGTGATGTCACTGACCATGTCATGAGTGATGTAATATGTGACGTCATCAGCAGTGCATTGCGGGGGCGCGAGTTATAGTTAGCTGAACTAACTATAACAGGGGAATTTCACGGGTTTTGTACGAGTGCAATGTCCAACTAACTATAACTGTCCCTAAAACCTATGGTTTTTTCAGTGAATATATATATATATAGATATATTATACAACAATCGCCCAAAAGCTTGGCGGGTAACACATCGGGAGATCGTCCAACGGGACTTTCCCTTTCAAAACTCCTTCACATTCCGGACTGGTACACTTGCCTGACGCGTTTCGATGTAAGTTTACTGCCTTCATTAATTAATGTGTACCAGTCCGGAATGTGAAGGAGTTTTGAAAGGGAAAGTCCCGTTGGACGGCCTCCCTAGATCATCACGGAACCTACTAAGGAAAAAGAAGAGTTTTATTAATTAATGATGGCAGTAAACCTACGAAGGTGAACACTGAACAGCTCCAGGGAAACTACAGTTCCCAAAATGCAATGATACAAACCACGCCCAATGGGGGGCACTGAACTAATCAGCGATGCAAATAAAGCGGGTCTGTCTTACTGTCAAGCCTTAGATGAAGATGTTGTTACATCAAAACGCGTCAGGCAAGTGTACCAGTCAGTGCCCTCTTTTCCATGTGGAGAAGAGGTTTTATTGGATAGTTTCAGCATTGGCGGTTGATGCTATTCACGCACCACCAGTTGCTCTGGGCTGCCAGTTTCAGCCGTAATTTGGAGAGAGAAAGCATGGCAAGTGCTACACTGGCAGCCCCTAGGATACACGCCGGGATGAGGATTGGAGGATGACAGCGGCATGGGAAGCGGTGACCTGCATGCGAGGAAGTCTGTCGACTTTCAGCCCAGGACTCTTGTTTTTTCCCTCTGTCTCGAGATGCCTCTATCAGCAGTTTGACGTGTTCCTGGTGACTGGGCACCGTGTAAGCATAAGGCGAAAGCGGTGAGGACTACGCGGCTTATCTATTTTACACATCGGTCTCCCCCGACTCTACTTACGTGACTTAGCTCATAGTGTATGCTGCTGTGTTTAGTGGATACTTTGTGACTTTTATTAGATGGCCCCACACTTACGGGATCAGTTGAGATGGAGCCCGCATGGTGTCTGAGCCTGACAGTTTCCAGGTGAAGGCATGCTCTGTTCTTCGGTATCAGGTTACACATTGCTGGGCATTTGTGTGTTTACGTAACTTTTATCTATCGGACAATGCCGTTGATTTCTGTTTTCACACGAACCCTCAGATGCCTATGAACTGATGGAGCCGTTCAGCATTGTGCGGACTAACACACTGAGGCATCATGGTATTAGTAGTCCTTGCTGGGGGGTTATATAGTGTGCAAGTTTCGCACGCACTCTGGCAGACTCAGTTTTCTGTCAGTATCCAGATTGTCAAGAGTGTTTATTGGTGATTCAACTGTACCAAAGTCTGATATCAACGAGCAGGCCAGTTAACTAAATATTGAAATGTAAATACAATTAGGGTGTCATGGGCTCAGACCTGTGGTGCTCCCACGCACAGAAGGAAGTAGATATATTCCAGCAAGTCTCCCTTTTGCTTTATTCTAGTTGCAGCATGACGTATTTTCAACAGTGTTAATTTTAGGATTAGTGCAATTTCGTTTTTATTTGTGACTTTCAAATTAATACCTGCTTCTGAATTTAATTCGGCAATGCTTTCTCTATACAATGCGCAGTGGTTCGGTTGTGCACTAGGCATTTAATGGGGACATCATGATGCACTAAGCATTTTCTAAGACATTGATAATATTTTCCACGTAGCACATTGATTATGTAAAGTGATTACACTTGCATGTTTAGTCTGTTTTTAGGGAAATGCAATGCTGTGTTATTTGCAATCTAGAAATGTTTCTATGTCTATGATTTAAATTAGGTATTTAAGTTGAAACAAAAATGGCGCTGATTAGATTGAGAAAGGCTGCTGTGACAGCCGAAACACGTCTCTCCTGTCTGCCGGGTCGGAGGAGGCTAAATGCAATAAAAAGCCTTAAACCCAGTTGCCCTCATGTGCGTGCTCTTTTCAATGTGGAGCAGAGGTTTTATTGGAGATAGATAGATAGATAGATATATATATATATATATATATATATATATATATATATATATATATATATATACACAAAAAGGTTGCCCCCTAGGAAATGTCGCACAATGAAGAGTTACCGCACTAACAACACCGGCGGCGGCAACTTGGTTGCTCAGCTCACTTCCCTCAAAACACCAAACGTGTTTCGGGCGGTGAGCCCTTGATCACTGGTATAGCACTGAGGCACGGAGACAGCAGCTGCGTGGAGGAACTCCATTTATTAATAATAGATAGATAGTCCCGCCCCAGTGGGTGTCAACCTGCACAGCATTATGGTAGATGTAGTCTGTGAGCATGACAAGGACCCCAGAAGTTCCTGATTACACCCCAATGGGTGTCACTGTTATATATATATATATATATATATATATATATATCAAATATCAAAACTTCGTGTAGACGCGCTCTCAGAGAGGACAGACACTGTGTTACTGCATCACCGCTGTTTATTCACAACGCGTTTCGCCTGACAACAGGCTTGATCACGTGAAAACGGAAAACATGTCGGCACATTAAATGGACAGAGCAATGAACATAGAAGAGGCACACTGGTGTTAGAACGCGGCAGACATCTTGTGTTAGTAAAGAGGCCGCAAGGTAAAGAAAATGAACAGAATAATGAACATAGAAGAGGCACACTGGTGTCAAAATGCGGCAGACATCTTGTGTTAATACAGAGGCCGCAAAGTAAAATAATTCATGAATACAAGCACGTAAGCCTGTGAACATACCTACTCAAAAGTGTAGCAATCAATCAGAGCTCATAATAGCTGAACATTACAGTTAATGTTGATGTAGTGCCCTCTTAATGTTGGTGCCAATTATGTCAAACCGCACTCATAGTGATGTTGCACATTGTTATGTTGTTCGTCATCACAACAGCAGGTATGATCATCAATTATACAATATATTAAACATAATAAACAAGTCACCTCCGCATGTAAGACAATAAAATGGTCAGTCACACTGCAAATGGCCCGAAGCCAGTACTGGCAAGTGCCTATTAATCAATACCATGTGGGTCACAGGGTAAAGAGGGCAAACTGGAGGAAAACACCATGAAAAAATACTCAATGTTCAAAATCCCAATGAAAATAGGTTCAGATACTCTCACCACAATTGCCGACAGGAATCCAAGTGCTTCAGTGCCATAAAGAAGGGAGAAAGGGTAGGTGGCCCGTGCAAGTGAATATTGGTGAATGAGCCCCTTCCTTTCCTCCTAAACAAAATAAAAAAAAAACAAATGGTTAAAATCAGTACACATCATATCGAATGATGATGGCACAACAAAATTCACAATCATGGGACAACATGACGAGGAATTAAAAATGCATTATAAAATATATATCTCTCTCTAGCAGCACATGTGTATGATCATCTAGTAACATGAATGCCTTCACAGCTGAATATCAGCACAGGGAGAGATATAACAGGGAGAAATATAGCAAGAAGAAACAAGAAGAGACAAAAAGAAACACGAAAAAACACACGAAACAAGAGGAAACAGGAGGAGAACAAGGCAGACATACTACTACATATAGCAACAGAAGACTGCATACTGATATATACACGACATGGTGATATCATTCTTTAAGATGTACTGCCATTTCTTCTTCCTGATTCAGCCCTCCCGGAAACTTGGTTTGGAAATCTATGATATACCTAGATTCCCTTTGTCTCAGATGTAAAACTCTATTGCCACCCCTAGGGTTACAATCAACCCGTTCTAGAATGATGTAACTCAGATCCCTTATGTTGGAGAAATGTTTGTCTCTAAAGTGACGTGCCACTGGATATTTGGGGTCAAAGTTGGTAATAGCTCTACAGTGTTCAAGAATACGTTTCTTCGCCATACAGGTCGTGCTGCCTATATACCACAGTTTGCATGTGCATTCTATGATATATACCACGCATGTCGAACTGCATGTGAGAAACTGATTCAGTTCTCTACTGACTCCATTGTAACTCACTTGCTTGTGAAATCTGCTGTTGTTACAAGCTTTGCAATGACCGCAAGGGTAAAAACCCTTGAGGCCTTGCAAGTTGTTACTGGGGTATTTAGTAATATCACTGTGTGTCAGCATATCCCTGATGTTCCTGCCCCTACGATACGTAATGCTGGGTCTGTCAGGGATACTACTTCCCACAATGCTGTCAGTTTTAAGGATGCCCCAGTTCTTGGTAACGATGCGTTTGATGTTATTAGCATCCGAAGAATAGGTTAGAATCAATCTAGAGATGTCATCCTTGGAGCTCACTTCCCTCAAAACACCAAACGCGTTTCGGGCGGTGAGCCCTTGATCACTGGTATAGCACTGAGGCACGGAGACAGCAGCTGCGTGGAGGAACTCCATTTATTAATAATAGATAGATAGTCCCGCCCCAGTGGGTGTCAACCTGCACAGCATTATGGTAGATGTAGTCTGTGAGCATGACAAGGACCCCAGAAGTTCCTGATTACACCCCAATGGGTGTCACTGTTATATATATATATATATATATATATATATATATATATATATATATATATATATATATATATATATACATCAAAAAAAGTTACCCCATATGGAAGAGCCGCACAGATAGGTTGATATCCAATCTTTAATCACGAAGGCTGCAAACAGTTCCTGACAAAACCATCATCAAAAGATTACTGCCAGACACGTTTCGGGTCCTCTTGACCCTTAATCATTGGCAATTGACACGTACAGCAGGACCGGCAAAATGCAACAATTTAAATCACAAACACCTCCCCAGTGGGCGTGGCCACTCACGTGGCCTCATGGTACTTGAAGTTGCAGATTATAAAAACTCAAGTGAGTCCGTCCTGCAAGTACATGCAGTTTACAGTTCGTAACACCACAGTGGGCTGATGCTCAGTCTTTCAAAAAACATGCTGCATCTTTTCTCCTTCGTGACGGACTACCTCCCTAGTGAAACCAGATGGCCTCACCTCGGGGACGCTGCGCTCGGAGTGGGGCTTCTTCCGCGACCGGAGTGGGCCGCTCATATCCATCAAAAAAAGTTACCCCATATGGAAGAGCCGCACAGGTTGGTTGATTTCCAATCTTTAATCACAAAGGCTGCAAACAGTTCCTGACAAAACCATCATCAAAAGATTACTGCCAGACGCGTTTCGGGTCCTCTTGACCCGTAATCATTGGCAATTGACACGTACAGCAGGACCGGCAAAATGCAACAATTTAAATCACAAACACCTCCCCAGTGGATGTGTATATATATCTATATATATGTATGTATAAATATATATACAACGGTGTTGCTGTAACTAAATAAACACGCTTGGACAGGCATCAGAGCCGTGGTGTGTTTTCTCTTCGATTTGTCGATTTGGGAGATTAACATCTTTAACTGAAGGCCTACACAGTGTTTGTATATATATATATATTGAAAAAGGCTTCTGCGAAGTCGAAATGCGTCTCTCTTGTCGCTTGGTCGAGGGAGACCCGAGGAAATAAAAAGACCATATTCCTACAGCCTTGAGTAAGTGCCTTCTTCTTTGCTGGAGTATGATTGATTGTTTGATATATATATATATATATATATATATATATAGAAAGGATTACTCCCAGAGACGGCACTCCCGTGGAGCGGAATTTATTATTATAGAAAATATAAGTAGTGTGTAGACAGACAAACGTCTACACATTTCGGCTAAACTAGCCTTGTTCACGACATTGTAGCAGTCTTAAAGCAGACATTATATGTGATCAATTAAAATAAACATAGAAAACTGCTTCGCCTAGTCGGCAGAAACTATGTGAAATACATTGGCCATCTTGGAACATATACTTAAATATTGGATCGTAGCACATATTAGCTTCATATGGATACACTTGTAATTGAGTGCCTTTTGGAACAACGTAATACATGCCTGGTATCTTGTATTAAAATATAACAGTGAACAACAATTTTTTAATGCATTGTCATAAAATCTGAAATAGCGTGGTACCCAAACAACAAAAATACATAGCGGCAAAAAAAAAAAAAAAATATATATATATATGTATCTGCATCTATATATATATTTATATCTATATGTATATGTTAGAAATGGGGGTCTCTAGTTGGCAGAGGTAGGTACCTTTGTCCAAATAGGGACCCTTGCTTCTAGTCAGGGAAAGGGGGATACACACTGCTCACCCCCTTGGTAGCTTGGCACGAGCAGACAGGCTTATCCCAAAGGCAATGTGTAAAGTATTTGTACCAACACACACAGTAACACAGTGAAAACACCACAAAAGGACACCACACCAGGTTAGAAAAATATATCTTTATCTAAACTAAACAAGACCAAATTGATAAAAATCCAACATACACAGTTAAAAATATGACTTTCAAAAGGTTTCAAGAACTTGTACCATAGAAAACTACGAATGCGTGACTTTTCACCAAAGTACCTGTAGATGCGTCAAAGTTCTCAAGCCAAACAGCCTCAGCATCGGAAAACAAAGAGATGCGACACTCCTAAGACCTTGGAGAGGCGATGCGACAGTCCCTCTGCACGCAGAGGAAGGGTTGCATCGAATCCGGTCTGTATGGGGAGTGATGCGTCGATTCTTCGTGACAGTTCCGGTCCGCGGGTGATGCATCGGAAGAACTTGCCACACAGGTACCATGCGTGGAAATCCGTGATGCGTCGACGATCGATGCGGCAGCGGCGAGCGGTGCTGTGTCGGTCCTCTTCAGCCGCGATCCCTCGTGCGTCAATTCTTGCAGATGCGAAAGGCGCTGCGCCAGTTTCCGCAGCGGCGATGCACAGAAACTCTTCTCATGCCGCGGGGATGCATCAGGAAAACAGCTGGAAGAATAGCGATGCGTCGATTTCTGTAGTTCTTTGAGTTTCTTCTTGCTTCCAGCTCCCAAACAGCAGCAACAACCTCCAGAGGCCCAAAACTGGCCGAGGCACCTCTTGGCAGGTCAGAACTCACAGCAGCAGAGTTCAGGGGAGCTGAGGATGAAGTCTTTGTGTCCCTGAGACTTCAGAACAGGAGGCCAGCACACTTCAGGCCCTTGGAGATCTCCTTCAAGCAGGGGACACAGCACACAGCAAAGTCCTTCTCCTTTCCTTGGCAGAAACAGCAACTGTAGGCCAACCCCAGACACAAAGCAAGGGCAGTACTTCTCCTCAGTCTCTCCAGCTCTTCTCCTTGGCAACGGTTCCTCTTGAATTCCAGGAATGATCTAAAGTCTGGGGTTTTAGGTCTGATACTTATACCCCAAAATGTCTTTGTTCCCTTTGTGCAAGGGGCTCTGAGTCCAGTTCAAACCAGTTCTGGGGGGCACTCTGCAAGTGCACAACAACATCCATGTCAGTGTGAACCTTGGCTCCAGACACACGACTGGGGGGCGGAGCCAGCATTCTGGAAGGCAGGCACAGCCCTATTCAGGTACAGGTGCTACTCGTCCCACCACTCCAAATGCAGATCAGGCCTATTCAGCCTAGTGATGACTCATCCAGACTCCTGGAGCCACTGCACCTCCCCAGCCCTGTTGGACTAGAAAATACTTCTGGTCGACTCCTCCTATTAGCATTATGCTTAAGTCAGCATTTGCGGCACCATTTTGCATTTAGCGGCCATTTTCAGTAATGATCGAAACTAACTTCTGTCTCATTTTGTCTGCCTCAGCGAAAAGCAGCTTCGATATTTTTTTTTGTATTTCTTCAAGGTTGAGCTTCGTTGTCTTAATGAATACATGAATGTGCCTTCGCATACCTTCCTTGTTAGATAGGCCCGTTCTCATGCTTACAGTGGCGGGCACGGACAGAGTAACCTTGAGGAAGAGATAACATGTACCAGATCCCAGGAGTGTAGCTCATCTTCTGTGTCTCCTTTGTTAACCTGCTCCAACTGGAATTTTCCAGTTTTGGGCGGTTCTTGCTTGGCATTGGAAATGTATAACAACTGATGTGATGTTGGTGAGGGTCAGTCCTCTCGGTAGCATCTTAGGAGGCTAGTCAGACTGGACTCCGCTTGAGCGCAAAACTAATAAATAACTTGGTTTCTATTCTCTACTGTCTGACTGACTCTTCATTTGTATGGAAGGCTGAAAGGTGGTCGTGGGTGACCCGGTTGACCCTAATCGGGTCACTTCCTTCAGCCCCTGTCACTCCAAAGCCAGACAGTCAATCCACAAACAGGCAGAGGCACAGAGGATGGTTGAACAAGAAAATGGTCACTTTCTAAAAGTGGTATTTTCAAACACACAATTTAAAAACCATCTTTACTAAAAGATGTGTTATCAAATTCTGAGTTCAGGGATACCAAACTCCATTTTTCTGTCTTATCCCTATGGGAAGATATGTTTGTAAAATGTTACAAAGCATTCCCCATTCTGCCCTATGGGGAAAGATAGCCTTTCAATAGTGAAAAACGAAATTGGCAGTATTTCACTATCAGGACATGTTACAAACACCAGCACATGTCCTACATTTCACATACACTGCACCCTGCCCAGGGAGGTACTTGGGCCTGCCATAGGGGTGCCCTATATGTAAGAAAAGGGAAGGTTAGGGCCTTGCAAGTGGGTGCACTTGCCAAGTCGACATGGCAGTTTAACAAACTGTGCACAGGCACCGCGGTGGCAGGCCTGAGACCTCTTTTCAGGGCTACTCATGTGGGTGGCACAATCAGTGCTGCAAGCCCACTGGTTGCATTTGATTACCAGCCCTGACACACTCAGTGCACTTTACTAGGGACCTAGTGGTAAAACAAATTTGCCAATCACGGATAACCAATCACAATAACAATTTACACAGAGAGCATATGCACTTTAGCACTGATCAGCAGTGGTAAAGTGCCCAGAGTCCTAAAACCAACAAACACAGGTCAGGCAAAAATAGGAGGAAGAAGCAAAAAGTTTGGGGATAACCCTGCAAAAAGGACCATTTCCAACACAACCCCCTTCCAGCCTAAAGCCAGGGAGACCAATCAATACCTCGATCGGCTTCCCAGCTTGGGGCGACAGAACATGTAACCTGGCCCGAACAGCAGGGGTCTATTCCTGTTCTACGCCTTCCTGAACCCAGTTGGATCCCTCTATCCATACTCTCAGGGCCTACTAGACTAACCCATGGGGGACCCTTTTCCTCACCTGGGGACCCCATTGGGCATCTGTGAAGCGCCTAAACTTACTTTGCTCACAGAGGTGTCCCAACACGCAGACAGTACCCACATGGCCACCACAGTATATATATATATATATGCAACCTACTGGCAGGCGCCAGTAGGTAGTGATAGTTAGGACCTAGTTTCCATAAATGGCCCCCTCCGGTGTCGATTCAGTCAGGGGGACCCCATACTTAGGTGCCCGGCTATAAAACAAATGGGAAGGGGTTCCCGTGACCCCCTTCCTGGGCTGTGTTTGGCCCTGGGGACCCCATAGCCCAGGGCCCAGCCGTGCATACTGGCCCCCCTCACGGAGTCAATCAATCAATCAATATTTACTTTATTCGATTTGAAACACAAATCATATAAGCATTTACATATAGATACAACCAAGAAATTAACAACCCAGTATTTCATGATATCTAAAAACATACTAACAAATCATGTCTCAGTATCATTAGCCACTCTTGTGGATCTTGATTTAAGGGCCATTCTTAAAAAGTTTACCACACAAGACAAGGTTAAAACATCTGCGGAAAGTTTTAAAAAGAGCAATGCCACGCGTGCCTGTCTAATACCAGTAGTCAGCAATAAAGACTTCAAGAACCTTTTTCTAGGGAGGGCATAAAATGAACAATTAAAAAGGAAGTGGAGGGTATCCTGCGGAGACACATTGTCGCAGCCGCAGGGCCTCTTTCTCCAGGCTTTACTCCAAAGCCTGCTGGAACCGCTAAAATATGGTGGATAAAATTAAATCTAAAACGTGTAATTAAAAATCTATCATGGGCATTTGTCATAATGGTTAAATATGGTTCTATTTTCAAGGAGGTTTTAATTAAAACATATTCTCTTACTGTGGGTTTAACCAACTCGTTACTCTCACGTTGCGCCATACTAAACTGGAAAAACAACTCTTTAACAACTGCCTTGTCCTTCTGTCTTATCATATCTGGCTCATCGAACAGTGCCTGCCGTCCCATTTTTTGTAGGCAATCCCGCACATATTTTAACCATGGGATCTTCATTACGTTAGCCAGGGACAAGCAATCCTGAACAACAAGCCTTGTCAGGCCTATCTCTTCATTTAACCAGACCTTTAACCAGTGAATTATAGGTCTAACAGCCACTGAATCTGAAATATAACTAGCTCCCAGTTCTTCATGTGCAATAAATGCCGGGGTGCTATGGGGAACCCTTAACAGACGCCTCATATATTTGTTTTCTTCCGTTTGTAGGCTGTTGATTTTCACAAAGCCCCAGACCTCACTACCATACAGCACCTTGGCACAGCAGATTGAGTTGTACAGTTTCAAAATCACATCCGGGGTCCACAGCCCAAGCCTGCTTGCAAAGTTCGCAATTGAACCTGTGGATCTGATTAAAGACAGAGATTTCTCTTCTAATAACTGTTTAAAGTTAAGCTTCCCATCAAATAATATGCCTAGATAAGCAAAAACTGGGACTTTGCCTAAAACATGCGAGCCAATGGTGTATTTAAATGATTTGGCTGGCTTTTTCCCCATCTCCATTACATATGATTTAGTGAGATTGGGGGCCATCTCGAGTTTTTCCATAAACTCTACAAAACCATTAATTAAAAGTTGTAGACCATGAGGGGTGCGTGCCAATAACACCGCATCGTCTGCATATAATAAAACCGGCACAGTTCTTTCCCCTATTCGTGGTACATCTGCCCTAATATCCCGCAGTGCCGCATCCAGGCCATTAATGTATAAAGTAAATAAGAAAGGAGCCAGAATGCATCCCTGTCTGACACCGCTTGAACATCCAAACCGATCCGTTACTTTTCCCTCCTGGGTATACCTTACTGCAGCCGTGGTATGATTATGCAGTGATTGAAGTATATTTATTAGTTCTAAATCCACCCCCTGGTTAGCCATTACTAGCCACAACTTGTTCCGGTTCACGTGGTCAAAAGCCGCCGATAAATCCATAAAAGCCAAGTAAAAAACCTCCCCTTTTAACAGCGTATATTTAGCAGAAATAAGATAAAGATTAAGACACTGGTCCACAGTTGATTTCCCTGGGCGGAATCCGTATTGAACATCAGTGATTATATTAGCAGACTCGGCCCACTCCATTAGTCTATTTAAAATTACCCGCCCCAAGACCTTGGCTGATACATCTATCAAAGATATTGGTCGATAACAGTGCGGGCTATCCCGATTACCCTTCTTAAAGATCGGTACTATAATTGCCGAAGACCAAGATGTAGGCATTGAAACACTTGTTGCCGCATTTAGGACCCTTGTTAATAAAGGTGCCCAGACCTGTACATTCGATCTGAAAAGGTCAGGTGGAATCCCATCTGGGCCTGGGGCCTCATTTCGCATCAGCCCTTCAATACCAACAGTGACTTCCTCCAACGAAAAAATGACAGAGGTAGCCCTTGTGGGTGTAGTTAACAACCGTGCTTCTGCCTGGCCAGACGAGTGGTTATATAGACCCTGAAAGTATTCCTGCCATTGTTCCGGGAGTATATTACCACTTAGCCCTGGTTTATTTGGGTCCGCAAAACAGGGACTATTTATAACCCTCCAAAACCGTTCTGAATCTTTCTGCTCTGCTGCTTCAAGGAGTTCCTCCCACGCTATCCGCTGCAATTGACCTCTACGTTGTTTTAACGCTAACTTGTAACTTGCGCGACATGCCAACACCCTCTCTCTATCCCTAGGAGACTGCTTAAGAGCGTCCTTCAAGTTCCTGAGGGTAAGAGAACATTAATGGCTAAACCATCTTGGGGAATCCCCCCTATGCCTACGTGGCTGTGTTTTCAGCAATTTAGTGACCAGGACAGCGATATTTGTAAAAGCCTCAATCAAGTCGGCCCCTTCCACCTCTGGGTCCAAGCAATTCATGATATCTTTAGCTCCTTGATGTGAGAAGTTGGCCTGGCATATGCTGTCCACTAATTATAGTGGGCCCCTTGCACCAGTCCAAATCGACTCTTATGGTAGGTAGGTTAAAGACAACCTTATTGAAAGCTATCCTAGTGGTAGCTGTGGAGAGCAGCCTTCAGGCTAAGTCTTGAAGGAATGTAAAGCAGCTTGTTTTACCAGTCTATAATCTCTTGAGTGACCAAATGAAAGAGCACCACACCAGGTATATATTCAAAATATATGTATTTATTACTAAACACACCCCTCTAGTCTCTTTATGAGGCTAGAGTTCAAGTACATAGGTTATAAGATCTTAAATCACAGTAATAGCACAAATACACGTTTGGGCCCTAGGGGCGTACCAAACCATATACCAATAAAGTGGTATGCGAACCACGACTGAACTAGACACTAGGCCTAGAGCCTCTAGAAGTGCTTGGACCACAAGGAACCACCCAAGGTAGTGACACAGGGGACCCACGGGAGACGCGTGCAGTGTAAATACACAACCGCGATACGCCGTTAACTTCTATGGAGAAAGTCGGGATCGGGAAAATAGAGGAAAGGGACACTTAGAAGAGGACTAGGACAAAACCCTTTGAGATCTAGGACTTTGAGGAGTCTCTACCCACGGGAGCACCGGAGTACTCGTGTTACCTCACCCAGGGAAGCCGGGTGCATAGGTGCCTTTCGGGGTCGGGTTTCGTCGTCGGTTCTTATGGCGATCTGCTGCAAAGTGCTGCTGGCGACCAGGAGAAAAGTGTCCGGGTGGATCCAAGAGTGGATCGGAGTTCTGAAGAACCTGAAAGCAGAGGGGACAGAGTCTGGGTCACTAGCCAGTGACCAGGAGGGCGATGGACAGATGCCCACCGATGTCGAGTGCTTCAAGTTCGTTGACGGTCGTCTTGACTCTTCAGCCACGAGGTCCGGGAGGCGTTGTCGGCGACCAGGAGCAGGATTCGGGCTGTTGCTCGATGTCTGTCGAGTGCAGAGGTGTCGGCGACCAGATTGGACCCAACAGGCCTTGGCAACGGCAAGTCTCGAGTAAGATGTAGATCGTCGATGATGCAGACCAGCAAGGTCTGGGGAACTCACCCAGCAAGGGTAAGTGAGGGCAGGCCTGGAGCAACCAGACTGCCAAGTAAAGAAAAGATTGGCCTTCGGTAAGGGCTACTAGCCAACGGGCTAGCGACCGCGAAGGAGCCTCGTGACGCCGCACGTGGAGCTGGCTTACAGGACACTCGTGGAGTGGGGGCCAGTGATCTTCGGTGCAGGTGGTGCTGGAGGCTAGGGCTACTCGGAGCCCAAAGCACGACTTCTTGGGAGACCCAGAAGATGGTGCACTTGCAAATGTGCTCGGTGTCCAGGGGTCACGGTCTCACGTTACCCACGATAGCCACGGGCCTCAGCTTTGCTGGGGACTCAGGGTAGCCTCGGGGAAGTCTGAGAATCCACCTCTGGTGATGCGATGACTTCGGCGTCCGACGGGAGCTTCAGTGATGCGAACCGGACAGATGCTTCTTTGGTGCCTGCCAAGCAGGGGAGTCACTCCTTGACCCCAAGGGAGATTCTTCAGTCCTCTAATCGTGAGTAGAGCGTCGAAGGTCCAGGATTCTGTTTCAGAGTTTCGTCCAGGTATAATCTAAAGTCCTAGGGACTGGGTTCCTACCTTTATTCTAAAAATAGGGGATGGACTACTCTGTGGCCCCACCTATGGGTGGGTCAGGGCAGAGGGGTGGCTACACCTCTTTCCCTTTGTCCAGTTCGCGCCAAAGCAGGGGCTGCAAGCCCCTGATCCGGTTTGAACTGGGGTATGCACAGGGACACCAAATGTGCCCCCAGTGCAGGACTTCAAAGCACCCGAAAGTGCTCCCGCCCAGCCCCAATACACATTGTCCTGTCTGGGGAGGTGGTCACACCTCCCTGGGACAGGAAACCTATTGTCCAGGCCTCCCCTGCCGGAGTTTCGTCCAGCAGCAGGAGGCCAGACTCGTGTCTGTGGCAGCAGCATCCATTTTGTGATGCCAGGCTCTGGAAAGAAGTTACCGGACTCGTCAGAGTTAACATGCCTTTCCCTCTAGAAGGGTGGAATGCTACCCCCGCCGCCAGGATTGGCGGGGGGTAGTATTCCAAGATGTTTGACACCAAACACGACATGTTTAGGTGCAGCCATTCCATAGTTAGCATTTTACCGCGAGGATATAATGCGTTTAAGAGTATATGGTCAGGCTGCACTACAAACAGCATCAGAGATGGTCTCCGAACGCTGCAGAGGGGCCCTGCTCATGCAGGGGCACCCTCTCACATAGGAACCATGCACTCTGCCTTTAGGATTGATAAGGCCTGCCTTAGGAGTGACTTATAGGTTTATATGTGTGTATGCATTTAGTGATATAGGTAACCTATACCACTGCAAGGGGTGCATGCACCACCTTACCCAGGCTGCAGTAGCAGACCTGTGGTGCCAGTTTGGATGGCCTACCAGGGGTGGCATAATACATGCTGCAGCCCCTGGCAGGCCTCTGAGGTACCTATGCCCTTGGTACATAGTATACCATATACTAGGGACTTACAAGGGCACTCCAGATCCCAATCAGTGATGTGCCTAAGGCACATGGAGACCCTTTTAAAGAGGAAACAGCTAGGCTGGGGTTCTGAATAGCAGGGCCCCAGCCAGACTAATGTCGAAAACCAGTGAAGTATCAGCAAAAAGTGGGGGTACCCCTGTGAAGCAGATCCTACTCTCCTACACAACCCCCCCCAAACGTAGGGACATTAAACTAACCTTGCCCAGTTAAGTCTTCATGTTCTAAGTGGAAATACCTAGAGAGTCCATCTGCATTCGCATGGTTACTCCCAGGCCTATGTTCCACTGTAAAGTCCATCCCCTGTAGGGAAATGGACCACCTAAGCAGTTTGGGGTTTTCACCCTTCATTTGTTTTAGCCATAAGAGGGGCTTATGGTCTGTCTGAACCAGGAAGTGTGTACCAAACAAGTATGGCCTCAACTTCTTCAGAGCCCAGACCACAGCAAAGGCCTCCCTCTCTATGGCTGACCAACGTTTCTCTCTAGGGGTCAGCCTTCTGCTAATAAAAGCTACTGGCTGATCCTGACCTTCTTCATTCAATTGTGACAGTACAGCCCCTACCCCCAATTCAGATGCATCAGTTTGAACAATGAACTTCTTGGAGTAATCAGGACTCTGCAGAATTGGAGCAGTGCACATGGCCTGCTTGAGGTCATCAAATGCCTTTTGACAGCTAACTGTCCACTGAACCTTTTTGGGCATTTTCTTAGAAGTTAAGTCATTCAAGGGTGTCACTATTGATCCATACCCCTTGACAAATCTCCTATAGTACCCAGTCAGGCCTAAGAAGGCTCTCACCTGAGTCTGGGTAGTGGGAGCAGTCCAGTCCATGATGGTCTGGATCTTGCTCTGCAAAGGTTGAACCTGGCCTCCACCCACAAGGTGGCCCAGGTACACAACCTGACTCTGCCCTATCTGGCACTTAGTGGCCTTGATAGTCAGGCCTGCCTTTTGCAGGGCCTGTAAAACATTCCTGAGGTGGACCAGGTGATCCTCCCAGGTGGAGCTAAAGACAGCAATATCATCTAGATAAGCTGCACTATAGGCTTCCAGTCCTGTGAGAACTGTGTTCACCAACCTCTGGAAAGTGGCAGGTGCATTTTTCAGACCAAAGGGCATCACCACAAATTGATAATGCCCACTAGGGGTCGAAAATGCTGTTTTGGGCTTTGCAGCATCAGCTAGTCTGATCTGCCAGTAGCCAGCTGTTAGGTCAAATGTGCTGAGATATTTGGCAGAGGCCAAAGTATCTATGAGCTCATCTGCCCTGGGTATTGGATGGGCATCAGTCCTAGTGACTGCATTGAGGCCTCTGTAGTCTACACAAAACCGCATCTCTCTTTTCCCACCACTGGTGTGAGGTTTAGGTACTAGGACTACTGGACTAGCCCAAGGGCTATCTGAGGGCTCAATCACTCCCAATTCCAACATCTTCTGGACTTCAGTCCTGATACAGTCCCTGACATGGTCAGGTTGCCTATAAATCTTGTTTTTAATAGGCAGACTGTCCCCAGTGTCCACTTCATGAGTGCACCAGGTGGTCTGACTGGGTGTCAGTGAAAACATATGCCTAAACTGATTGAGGACTTGCCTGCAATCAGTTTGTTGCTGGGTAGTGAGGCTGCCTGCCAAGGCTACACCATCAACTGACCCATCGTCAGGGTTCTGTGAGAGCAGGTCAGGGAGTGGGTCACTCTCTTCCTCCTGCCCTTCATCAGTAGCCATGAGCAAGCCCATGTCTGCCCTGTCCACATATGGCTTAAGTCTGTTGACATGGAGAACCCTTTGGGGACTCCTGGGTGTTCCCAGGTCTACTAAGTAAGTGACCTCACCCTTCTGCTCAACAATAGTGTGGGGTCCACTCCATTTGTCTTGGAGAGCTGCTGGGGCCACTGGCTCCAACACCCACACCTTCTGTCCTGGCTGGTAAACAGTCAGAACAGCCTTTTGGTCATGCCAGGCCTTCTGCAGTTCCTGGCTAGCCTCAAGGTTTTTGGTTGCCTTTTTCATGTACTCAGCCATCCTGGAGCGGAGACCAAGTACATAGTCCACTATATCTTGCTTTGGGGGCTTGAGAGGTAACTCCCATCCTTCCTTCACCAAGCACAGTGGACCCCTCACAGGGTGGCCAAACAGAAGTTCAAAAGGGCTGTAACCAACCCCCTTCTGAGGCACCTCCCTATATGCGAATAAAAGGCAGGGCAAGAGTATGTCCCATCTACGCCTAAGCTTTTCTGGGAGCCCTTTAATCATGCCCTTCAAGGTTTTGTTGAATCTCTCAACTAAACCATTGCATTGTGGGTGATAGGGTGTGGTGAACTTATAAGTAACTCCACACTCCTTCCACATTGCTTTTAAGTAACCAGACATGAAGTTTGCACCCCTGTCTGATACTACCTCCTTAGGAAAGCCCACTCTTGAGAAGATTCCCAGGAGGGCCCTTGCCACCACAGGTGCTGTAGTGGTCCTGAGGGGAATAGCTTCTGGGTACCTGGTGGCATGATCCACTACCACCAGGATAAACCTGTGCCCAGAGGCTGTTTGGGGATCCATGGGACCAACAATGTCAATCCCTACCCTCTCAAAGGGCACCCCCACCACAGGTAGTGGTATCAGGGGGCCTTTGTAGTGCCACCTGCTTTGCCACTGGCTTGGCAGGTTACACAGGAGCGACAAAACTCCTTACTGTCTTCAGACATGTGGGGCCAGTGAAAGTGAGGGACAATTCTGTCCCAAGTCTTGTTCTGGCCCAGGTGTCCTGCTAAGGGAATATCATGGGCTAGGGTCAATAGGAAGCCCCTGAACTTCAAAGGTATTACCAACCTCCTGGTAGCACCAGGCTTGGGGTCTCTACTCTCTGAGTACAGGAGTCCATCATCCCAATACACTGTATGGGGACCACTAGCTTTCCCAGCAGCCTCAGCAGCAGCTTGCTGTCTGAGGGGTTCAAGGGAGGGGCAGCTCTGCTGCTCCTGGCTCAGATCTGCCCTAGAAGGTCCCCCTGTCCCCAAGAACTCAACCTGTTCAGGTTCAAGTTCCTCTGGGACAGTTCCTTCTTCAGGGCTGAGATCATCCCCCTCAAGGGACTGATCTTCCTCCTGAGCCAAGGGGAAGGCACTGCCTTAACCCTACTACTCCTCCTCTTGGAAGGCACTTGGTCCATTCTTCCAGAATCCAAGGCCTGTTCAGTTTTAGACAGTTTAGCTTGTGACCTGGTCACAGCAAACACATCTGCAGGGATCCCCAGCATTTCTGCATGGGTCCTGAGCTCCACTTCTGCCCAAGCAGAAGTCTCTAAGTCATTGCCAAGCAAGCATTCGACTGGTAGGTTTGCACTTACCACAACCTTCTTAAGGCCAGTTACCCCTCCCCAGGAGAAGTTAACAACTGCCAGAGTATGGTCTGTTCTGACATTGCTAGCATTGGTCACTTGGTACATTTCACCAAGTATAACTTGCCCAGGTAGCACAAGGTCTTGTGTCACCATTGTGACACTTGCCCCTGTGTCCCTAAATGCCAAAGCCTCTCGTCCATTGATTAAAGGCTGTTGTCTGTACTTGCCCAGATTACTGGGACTCACAGTGGAGGTCACATCCATGCCTCCATCACAGACTAACACAGCCTGAGTCAGTTCCCTGACTAAGTCAGAGCCCAACTCAGTTCCCAGGGTGAACCCTACTAAACCCTTTGCTGGAGCACCTCCACCAACTGTACTAGGGGGAACAGGTGCCTTAGGGGCATTGGTGGGTGCTGGACTGGAGTCTTTGGACTTGGTGCAATCACTGGTCCAGTGGGTCTTTTGCTTACAGACCTTGCACCATGGTTTTCTTTGGCCTTTACCCTTGGTAGACTGGGAATCCCCACCAGAAGAAGATTTTTGGGGGCCTGATGAAGACTTTTGATCTTTACCCTTCTCCCCACCCTTGTCAGAGTTCTTAGCATCTTGCTTCTTGGTTTCCCCACCTTGGTTCTGTACCTTCTGCTTCACCCTGGTTCTGACCCATTTGTCTGCCTTCTTTCCCAATTCTTGGGGAGAGGTCAGATCAGAGTCAACCAGGTACTGATGCAACAGCTGGTTTTGACAGTTATTAAGAATCTGCTCCCTCATTATCAGATTATACAATCCTGAGAAGTCACACACCTTACTGCCCATCAACCAGCCTTCCAGAGCCTTGGCAGAACAATCCACATAGTCTACCCAGTCTTGAGTCTGTGCTTTTGGGTGTCTCTGAACTTCAACCTGTACTGTTCAGTGGTTAGGCCAAACCCATCAATAAGAGCACTCTTCAAGACCTTGTAATTATCAGCATCCTCCTCTCTAACAGTGAGGAGCTTGTCTCTACCTTTGTCAGCAAAGGAGAGCCACAAGATTGCTGCCCACTGCTCCTGAGGGACCTTCTGTACTTTACAGGCCCTCTCTAAAGCAGTTATCCATTTGTGGATGTCATCCCCACTCTGGTAGGGAGGGACAATCTTGCTCAGGTTCCTATGGTCATAGGACCTTTCCCTATCTCTAGGGACATGGCTGCCACCATGGGACTCTAGTCCCAACTTTCTTCTCTCTTTAAGGAGATCTAGGGATTCTCTATCTAAAGCCAATTGCTTCTTCCTGATCTCCAGTTGAGTTTCCTCATACTGGACCAGTCTCTTTCTTCTCTCATGAGAGGATTCCCTCCTGTGAGAAGAAACAGAGCTCCCTATTGAGGTGCCAGAGTGGTTAGACTCCTGAGAAGGAGACCTAGACTTTCTGAGCACACTCATAATCCTTCCTGGGGGGACAAAGGTGTGGTTCTCAAGATCCTCATCTTCATCTTCCCCAGAAGGGATTGGGTTTTCCAGGTCAGGGTCATTGTCACCCTCCTGGTCAGTTTCAGAGGGGGGCTGGGGGTAGTAGTACCCCTGGCCCCTTCCTCATCTGCTGGCCCACCCTCTGCTCCTACCCCTTCAGTCTCTGAAGACTTACTAAGATCATAAGCCACCAACAACTCCTGGAGGTGTTGGGTGGTGGGACTTTGGCCTGTCCTTAATTTCCTCACGTTACACAAAGCTCTCAGTTCCAAGAATGGGAGTGTGTCATACTTGGAGGGGGAAGCTCAAGGGCTTCCTGCAGGGCATCTCTAGATCCTGCTTTTAAAGACATTACTAGTGTGGTGTGGTGTATGCACTACCTACTCTAGTGTGGCCTACTAAACTCTCTTGAGTTGTAGAAAGGGTTGTGCTATCCCTTAACACACAACTCTAAGTTCAGTAGAACTTACTGATATTCTAAGCTTAAATTATATGTACCTTAGGTACCTTTAGTGGTTTTCAGTTGATCAATTCAATTGAGATTATCTGGTAAAACAATAGCAAGCTGGAATCCCACACGCTGCACACCAATGTGAGAAGTTGGCCTGGCATATGCTGTCCACTAATTATAGTGGGCACCTTGCACCAGTCCAAATCGACTCTTATGGTAGGTAGGTTAAAGACAACCTTATTGAAAGCTATCCTAGTGGTAGCTGTGGAGAGCAGCCTTCAGGCTAAGTCTTGAAGGAATGTAAAGCAGCTTGTTTTACCAGTCTATAATCTCTTGAGTGACCAAATGAAAGAGCACCACACCAGGTATATATTCAAAATATATGTATTTATTACTAAACACACCCCTCTAGTCTCTTTATGAGGCTAGAGTTCGAAGTACATAGGTTATAAGATCTTAAATCACAGTAATAGCACAAATACACGTTTGGGCCCTAGGGGCGTACCAAACCATATACCAATAAAGTGGTATGCGAACCACGACTGAACTAGACACTAGGCCTAGAGCCTCTAGAAGTGCTTGGACCACAAGGAACCACCCAAGGTAGTGACACAGGGGACCCACGGGAGACGCATGCAGTGTAAATACACAACCGCGATACGCCGTTAACTTCTATGGAGAAAGTCGGGATCGGGAAAATAGAGGAAAGGGACACTTAGAAGAGGACTAGGACAAAACCCTTTGAGATCTAGGACTTTGAGGAGTCTCTACCCACGGGAGCACCGGAGTACTCGTGTTACCTCACCCAGGGAAGCCGGGTGCATAGGTGCCTTTCGGGGTCGGGTTTCGTCGTCGGTTCTTATGGCGATCTGCTGCAAAGTGCTGCTGGCGACCAGGAGAAAAGTGTCCGGGTGGATCCAAGAGTGGATCGGAGTTCTGAAGAACCTGAAAGCAGAGGGGACAGAGTCTGGGTCACTAGCCAGTGACCAGGAGGGCGATGGACAGATGCCCACCGATGTCGAGTGCTTCAAGTTCGTTGACGGTCGTCTTGACTCTTCAGCCACGAGGTCCGGGAGGCGTTGTCGGTGACCAGGAGCAGGATTCGGGCTGTTGCTCGATGTCTGTCGAGTGCAGAGGTGTCGGCGACCAGATTGGACCCAACAGGCCTTGGCAACGGCAAGTCTCGAGTAAGATGTAGATCGTCGATGATGCAGACCAGCAAGGTCTGGGGAACTCACCCAGCAAGGGTAAGTGAGGGCAGGCCTGGAGCAACCAGACTGCCAAGTAAAGAAAAGATTGGCCTTCGGTAAGGGCTACTAGCCAACGGGCTAGCGACCGCGAAGGAGCCTCGTGACGCCGCACGTGGAGCTGGCTTACAGGACACTCGTGGAGTGGGGGCCAGTGATCTTCGGTGCAGGTGGTGCTGGAGGCTAGGGCTACTCGGAGCCCAAAGCACGACTTCTTGGGAGACCCAGAAGATGGTGCACTTGCAAATGTGCTCGGTGTCCAGGGGTCACGGTCTCACGTTACCCACGATAGCCACGGGCCTCAGCTTTGCTGGGGACTCAGGGTAGCCTCGGGAAGTCTGAGAATCCACCTCTGGTGATGCGATGACTTCGGCGTCCGACGGGAGCTTCAGTGATGCGAACCGGACAGATGCTTCTTTGGTGCCTGCCAAGCAGGGGAGTCACTCCTTGACCCCAAGGGAGATTCTTCAGTCCTCTAATCGTGAGTAGAGCGTCGAAGGTCCAGGATTCTGTTTCAGAGTTTCGTCCAGGTATAATCTAAAGTCCTAGGGACTGGGTTCCTACCTTTATTCTAAAAATAGGGGATGGACTACTCTGTGGCCCCACCTATGGGTGGGTCAGGGCAGAGGGGTGGCTACACCTCTTTCCCTTTGTCCAGTTCGCGCCAAAGCAGGGGCTGCAAGCCCCTGATCCGGTTTGAACTGGGGTATGCACAGGGACACCAAATGTGCCCCCAGTGCAGGACTTCAAAGCACCCGAAAGTGCTCCCGCCCAGCCCCAATACACATTGTCCTGTCTGGGGAGGTGGTCACACCTCCCTGGGACAGGAAACCTATTGTCCAGGCCTCCCCTGCCGGAGTTTCGTCCAGCAGCAGGAGGCCAGACTCGTGTCTGTGGCAGTAGCATCCATTTTGTGATGCCAGGCTCTGGAAAGAAGTTACCGGACTCGTCAGAGTTAACATGCCTTTCCCTCTAGAAGGGTGGAATGCTACCCCCGCCGCCAGGATTGGCGGGGGGTAGTATTCCAAGATGTTTGACACCAAACACGACATGTTTAGGTGCAGCCATTCCATAGTTAGCATTTTACCGCGAGGATATAATGCGTTTAAGAGTATATGGTCAGGCTGCACTACAAACAGCATCAGAGATGGTCTCCGAACGCTGCAGAGGGGCCCTGCTCATGCAGGGGCACCCTCTCACATAGGAACCATGCACTCTGCCTTTAGGATTGATAAGGCCTGCCTTAGGAGTGACTTATAGGTTTATATGTGTGTATGCATTTAGTGATATAGGTAACCTATACCACTGCAAGGGGTGCATGCACCACCTTACCCAGGCTGCAGTAGCAGACCTGTGGTGCCAGTTTGGATGGCCTACCAGGGGTGGCATAATACATGCTGCAGCCCCTGGCAGGCCTCTGAGGTACCTATGCCCTTGGTACATAGTATACCATATACTAGGGACTTACAAGGGCACTCCAGATCCCAATCAGTGATGTGCCTAAGGCACATGGAGACCCTTTTAAAGAGGAAACAGCTAGGCTGGGGTTCTGAATAGCAGGGCCCCAGCCAGACTAATGTCGAAAACCAGTGAAGTATCAGCAAAAAGTGGGGGTACCCCTGTGAAGCAGATCCTACTCTCCTACACTTGACCAAATAGAGCCGCGTTGAACCCTGCCTCATTTATCTGGACCCATCTTAATCGCCTGCCTTGATCGATCGTGGATAATAATTGATCCTCTGTCTGTCTGACCACACTCTGGCTATATACATCAACTATTAAAATTACTGGGTTATGATCGCTAAATACACTGTGTAAAATATTAAATTTCCTAACAGATCTTTTCATTGCCTGTGAGATCAAAATATAATCAATAACTGAATGACACCCTCTTCCCTTAAAAGTGGGGTCCAACAGGGAGCCTTCCGCAATATCGGCCATATCCAACGTGTGTGATAACCCGTGTGTGTGTAAAAGGCACGTCAGCTCCCTACCCATCCGGGTGTGTTCCATATGCATGCCCTCACTTAATGCACATGACGACCACACACCATGAGCCACCCTTAAGTCCGGGCATGGATGACAATTAAAATCGCCTGCTACTATCATGTGCATTGCACCATGCCCACTCCTGGTAAGACGGTCCAGCCAACCATCTAATTCATGTATACTATTTAGGCCCTGTGGTGTGCATTGTATGGCATTATAAAAATTCAAAATAGTTACCCTACATCCCTTAGCTATGAGTCTAACCCCTTGTACATTATGTGAATCACAAGCCAAGTCCTTCCACCTTCCCTGAATGTTCAAATCCACGAACACAATCAATCCCCCTTTGCTCTTCCGACTCGGGGTTTGATTGCTGGGCAAAAGAAGGTTTTATATCCCTCTATAAAACACGTATTCTCCGTCGCCCAGGTTTCTTGGAGGCAAATTATGTTAAAGTCCCTTACCAAGGCGAGCCAATGCATATCCTCAAGTTTGTTTGCTATACCAGCTATATTCCAGGATATGATTTTTAAAGAGCCATCATTCTTACTCCTATCAGTATAATGCACCCCACTATTTACCCCAGGGTGAACTATACTGCCCTCTCCAATCTCCCTACTCTCCTCACTGGAGGTTGATTCCCTACGCTCCAATGACGGGACTGCCTCCAACTCACCAGCCCGCACAGACTTCCCTTTCTGGACGACCACTGCCCCCGACGAGAACAAGGTCCCCCCACCCCTACATTCAGGCAGTCAATCAATTTCATTCAGATCACCCAGGGGGCAAAAACATTATTTAGATGAACCGGTCTGCCCCTAATCCTCCTGGTGTTAAATTGATCCTGGTTCTCCCCAACCTGATTGACCATACCTCTTGTACCTGGTCTACCTGGTCTATAAAAAAAGCCCAAAGTCAAGGGTTTTATACTAGTCTCCATATCAAATAAATTTTCTGCCTGAGAAAGGATTGACTGTACCAACCACGGATATCTAAAGGTGACAATCACACAGTCTCCAGAAAAGGATTTCCTCGTGCTACCTATCCAGTTCACCCTTCTTGCCATTAAAATATGCTGAAGATCACGTGTGTTAAATTTCACAAATTTGGATAACCAGTGGGCTACCTTATTAATTAATTGTGGGGTAGACTCCTCATTCGTGTTTATTTGGGCGGGTACACCTGCAAGAACAACTACGTATGGACAACAGTCTGGTGGGAGATTTATTGTTGGCAGGTCATCACTCTGATTCGGGGCACCTCTATTCGAAGTTTGTTGACTTGACAACAATCTGTTATCACTAATATCCCTCGAACAGGCTGCTTCCCTATCCACACCGCCCTAGAGTGCCCTGCTACCCTTTCCAGTCATGTCCCTGCTGCTTCCATCCCGCGTATTAGAAACTACTATGTTATCATGACTATTAGGTGTCTGGCTCCCCCCGCCTTGAGCATAGTGATCATTTACAGGCTCTCCTAGGAGCACAACACGTGCCTCTGCCTCTATCGGCGTGATGGTCCCTGATACCGGATTACCCCCTCCCCCTTCTGCCTGCATACCTCGTTGATGTTCCGCTTGTAATGGCCGGGATATCTGTGTTGGGATTTCTCGGCCATACATGCACCACCCTCTTTCCTGTGTTAGTTTAATATGACTACTACACACTTTCTCCAGCCCTAACAATTTCTCCTCTAGGCTAATTAACTTGCTAAGTATGGGCTCAAGTAGGACAGAAAACAGGGACTCAATTCTTTTCCAGGGATCATTATCACAGTCCCCCAAGGATGATATCAGGCAGTTCAATTGGGTTGGAGCTACTCCCTGACATACCGAGGGCCCCTGTGGAGCGTTATTAATATCCTGGGAACTTGGCTTGGATTGTGACTTCTTGGGCCTGGGCTTCTGTTTAAATTTTTGTTTTGATAGGGCACCACCCCTGTGATGTTTCATCGAGGGTTCTGGGCTGGTTATTGGAATATCTATTAGCCCAGCCCTTTGACCCCCCTTGGATCTGGTAATTCTGGTGCCGCCCTCATCATCACTTCCATCTACTACACTCTGAATATCGGCCACAATCAGCGGTACCGGGACCTGGGCAAAATACAGATCCCCACCACCCAAAGTCCCTAGGTCGGGAACTCCTATCCGAGCACCCAAACCTTTGCTCCCCCTTTTTGACACACCCCCGTCAACACACAATAAGCTCCTCTCGCCGCCTCCCCCCTCTGAGATATTACACACATTTGCAGGTAATTGCGGGGCAGGTGCCGGCGAAATCGCAACACTAATCCCCCCTAGCGAGGATCTTTTACAGGCAGTCACCGAGTCCAAAGAACGTCTCCTCTCGGTGAGCTGTATTTCATGAGTCAGTAATGATTCTGCCCGTGTTAAAAAGGCGTCCAGAGTCCCCGTTAAACCCCCCCTTTTTCGGCATTCGCTTAGCCATACCCCCTGGATATCAACAGTACCTCCAAAACAGTATCCCAGGGGCGTAGTGTTCAGGGGGGTGGCCCAGCCCGGCCTCCTCCGGTCTCTGACGGGCGCGGACGGGCCCGCCCTTGGCCCGGGCTTCGCCCAGGCGCGGCCCGCGCGCGTCCCGCGCTGCGGGCGGCCCGCTGGGCCTTTAACGCCTCCGGGCGCCTCCAGGCGCGAAAAGCGGCGTCACGGCTAGCGCCGCCGCTTGTGCTGCTGGGGGTTGTGGTCTCGCGGTGGCCGTTCCCCTCACGGCAGTGGGAGCAAGAGAAAGCTGTTGTTGGCCGTTCCCCTCACGGCTGGAGCAAAAGGTAAATGCGCGTCCCGCGCTGCGGGCGGCCCGCTGGGCCTTTAACGCCTCCGGGCGCCTCCAGGCGCGAAAAGCGGCATCACGGCTAGCACCGCCGCTTGTGCTGCTGGGGGTTGTGGTCTCGCGGTGGCCGTTCCCCTCACGGCAGTGGGAGCAAGAGAAAGCTGTCGTTGGCCGTTCCCCTCACGGCTGGAGCAAAAGGTAAATGCGCGTCCCCTCCCGGAGTCATAAATGTCCCTGGGGACCTCATCCCCCAGGGCCAGGCTCCTGCTATGTCCTGGAGTGTCCACATGGGAGCCCTGGGGCCTTATTGGCCCTGGGAGGGGGGCTACGTGCATTCGGGAGGATGGGCGCAGGTCCAGGCCCTGTGGCAAACCCCCAGCTGTGTTAAAAAACATAGAATTTCATTGAAAAAAAACAAAGGTTACAGAAACGCTATTGTTAGGAAACAGAATAAAAAAAACCTTAGAAATTCACACAAAAAAACAAAGGTTACAGGGACGTTATAGTTAGGTTCAGAATTGACACACAAAACAATAGAAATTCAGCAGTTATAGTTCGTTATGTCAAAAAACTACAGCTCATGCCCTAAGGTAACTGTAACTTGGACCTCATCATGCACGGCTAATTGTCCCACATATTACATCACTCTTGACATCTTCTATGACATCACGATAATATCAGTGCAACAATTGCTGTAAAATTATTGAGAAGAAAACTGTGCATTGCAGGGGCATGAGTTATAGTTACCTTAGGGCAAGAGTGCTGGCAGGGAAATAGAAATTTGCTAACACTCCGTGGAAGCTTTAAAAATGCTCCCACCAGATGGGAGTAGACTTGTGTTTCCCTGTCTGCAGTCTTGCAGGAAAGGAAACTCTGATTGCTTCTCCCCAAAGAGAGAAAGCAAAAACAGCTACTCCTTCCGGGAGGGAGCACTGCCAGCTCCTGCAGGATGTTGGAAGCCGTCTGGGGCCACTGGGCCCCCCGTAGCCTCGCAACTGGTGGTTTGTTAGTGACCCAGGGGAAGGGGTCTCTGTGGTCATAAAGGCTTGGGGAGCCTTAATTAATAAAAGCAGCTCAAGCAGATGGGGCCCAAGGAGGCTCTGGAAGGGGGGCTGTTTTCACCCCTCTCCTTTTTAAAAAATAAAGGCCCCTGGAGATAGATTCCTTGAGGCCTGTGGACTATTAGGGATGGGGGCTGACCACCCCTCCCCTCAATTAAGAAAAAATACCTCAAGGGATGGGGCCCAAGGAGGCTCTGGGAGGGGGGTCATGTGCCCCCTCTCCTTATTTAAATATAAAGGCCCTGGGAAATGGGGTCCTTGGGCCATAAAGGCTTGGGGAGGGGGGCTGTGTGCCCCTCTCCCCAATAATTTTGTTTTAAAAAAGGGTGTACCGAGTGGACACCCGGACACCAAAGTGAATATTATATGAGCAGCAGGAGCTGCTCATTTATTATTCACTGCTTCAGCATGGAGCATCCCTTAAAACTCTGCAAGGGCATTTTTTGTTTAAAAATCTTTTAAGCTTGGTGATGTAGGAAGGGACACCACCAAGCATTTATTTAATATTGTTGGGGGCTGCAGGAAATGCAGCAGCTCCCCAGCAACATTAAAAAAAAAATGGATAAGTCTCCTGGATCATTAAATCTATAGCTGGTGTCACAGCTCCTGGCCACACTGAGGCAGACTGACTGACTTTGTCAAAGAGTGGCAATACCAATATATAAAACATGGGCTGTTGGACTTGGTCTTTTCTGCTGGGTCACTCCCAAACATTTTGCTTTCACCCCTCCTGTTTTTGCTGAATTCATTTTTGTTGCCCTTAGGACCTTATCACTGCTGGCCAATGCTAAAGTGCTTCTGCTCACTCTCCTAAACATGACAAAATTGGCTTATACACAATGGTCACATTTAATTTACTGGTAAGTTCCTAGTACAGTGGTACCCCATGTACTCAGGACCTGCAAACTAAATGCTACTGGTAGGCCTGTAGCACTAATTGTGACACCCACTTAAGTAGACCTGTAAAGCATGTTTAAGGCCTGCCGTTGCAGCCTGTGTGTGCAGTTTTAAACTACCATTTTGACCTGGCAAAATAAACCTTTTGCCAGGCTCAAATCTTCATTTTTAATATATATTTCACTCCTAGGGTAGGCCCTGAACAGCCCAGAGGGCAGGGTGCAGTGTAATTAAAATGTGGGACATGTACTTTTAAATCTTGGTAGTGAAAAACTCTAAAATTCATTTTCATTAGTGCAAGGCCTGCCTCTCCCATAGGATAGCATTAGGTTTCCTTCTTACATTTAATAAGTGATAGCTTTCAATTGGGAGCATGTAGACAGTTTGAGTTTAGTGTCTAAAGAATTGTAATTTAAAGCCCTTGTATTTTAAAATACAGTTCTGAAAATCCCACTTTTAGAAAGCTGGCATTTCCTTGTCCTAACCATTTGGTGCCTGCAATCTGTCCCTGGGTCACACGATTGTGTGTTGCTGGTAGTTGGTCTTTGTGTATTGCTCCCAGACAGTGAGACAAAGGGAGGCTATTTGTTGGCAGGATGGGCCACTCTGACTTAACAAGGAGGAGGAGCTGACACCTACCACACTTGCACATCTCAAAGGCTCTGCCTGAACACACTCACAGAGGGTTTGTCACCAGTCTTTTGTGTTCAAAGACAAGCTAGGGCAAGGGCAGGGAGTAAGGGGTTGCCTGACAAATCAGGGGGGTTGAATCCTCTAGAAATGTCCCCTATTTCAAATTAGGCATCAGGTATAGAAATATTAGACCCTCTGAGTCAAAGTATCAATACACATCTGGACCTGTGGAAGACTCAGAAGAAGGACTGCTGTGCTTTTTTGCTGCAATAAGGGCTGCCACTCTACTGCCCTGCTGTGCTGCCCTGCTGCCCTCCTATCTGAATGAGAAGGACTGGACCTGCATCTTGAACACAGAACCTCCAGAGTGACTCCAAGGGCTGGTTCGCTGGTCTCCTGAGCAGAGCCTCCGGGATAGAACAGGCTCCAACAACTTTAAACCCAGAACCTGGACTCTACCAGCTGTGAGTCCTGCCTTCTCAAGTGGTGCCCCCCCAGACCTGGACCCTTGGAAGTGGGACTGAAGGTTCTCAACCAGCCCATCTGTCGTACCAACGGAAGTGCCTCAGCCCCGCAGCTCATCAGAACCGCTGCTGTGTAACACATCACAAGCTCCCTGTCGATGACATCCTCGGTGACGATGCAGGACACCACATTGCACGCCCCACATCTTCTTCAGAACCAGCCGGTGAGCAACACATCTTCTACGCAGGACTTCACATTGCAAACCCCTCGACTGCCTCCTCGATGATGGTGCAGAACCTCACATCACAGCCTCACAGCTTTCCAGAACTGCTGCTGTGCAACGCATATCCATACCCAGACCTCACATCACCTCTGCTGGCAACCCATCCTCAATGCAAAACTTTGCATCGCTCCACATCCAGGATTTAAGGCACTTTCTCAGTGGGATAAACTGAGCCCCCGTAGCCAGTCCATGATCCATCATGGTTGGCCTGAACTTGTGACTTTGTCAAGGTCTGGTGTGACCAGATAACCACAGTTGACACTTTGTGGTTTTTTATGCTATTTTCACTTAAATCCTTGAAATTGCATGTTTGTCATTTTGATCTTAAATTATTTAATTGAAATTAATCTATTTTTGTAAATTGATGTGGGGTTTTTCTTGTGTTTTGCTTCACTTTATTACGGTCTAAATTGCTGCATAAATACTTTACACATTACCTCTAAGTCAAATCTGACTGCTCTGTGCCAAGCTACCAGAGAGTTGATCACAGGTTAGTTTAGGATTTGCTTGTGACTTCACCATGACAACAATTGTGTTTGCTGCTTGAGTAGGGTTTTACCTCCTCAACCAGTAACCCATTTTCCAACTGGGGACTATTGGTTTTATCAAGGGGTGGGCATATCAATATATGTAAAGCAGATCTATCATGTAAAATGTATATTTCAGTAATTCACACAATGCAATGTTTAATAATAATGATCATTATAAAAATAGTGAATATAACTATGAAAAAAAATAAAATCAACATTTCTGTGAGTTTTTTTAACATGGTTTTTATTTTTGCATTTTGTAGGCAGAAAAATGTTAAAAGAACGAGTCAGAAACTTTAAAAAACAAACAGCATTTCTTTGATTCTTTTTTTAACATTGATCAGCCCACAAAATGCAATCATAAAAACAACAAGAGAGTCTTGCACTCTAGTTGAAGAGTATAAAGCTCCAGCCATTAATGTTTTTGAAAAATATGGTAAGTTCACTTAGGGTCATGGATTTAATGTACTAGGAGACTTATGGGCCGATTCCGATTCGGGCCGGAAAACATACCGACCGACTCGGTACGGGAATTTAGTCCGACCGACTCGGACCGGCGCCGCACGACCCGGGTAGTACGATGAAATGCATGTGAAATCCGACAGACTCGGACGGAATACAAAACGACCGACCGAGCCGGACGGAAACAAGCCATCCGGCTGGGAAATCACGTGAAACGAACGGACCGACATGCACTCTGATTGAACCCGAACGAAACGTACCCGTGAACTCCGACCCGCGTAGTACGATGCTGTGCGTGCAAAACACGACCGACTCGCCCGATCCACAAGCCGTACGACCGACACGCATACAAAACCCAGCCGAAACAACCCAATACTACGCGACCGACTCGTACGCCGCATATGAAACCTAGCTGACACACAGCGGGAACGAGTCGGACAAGATCGCACCAGACAACTGCAGCGTCCTACTCGGACACAAGAACGACTCCTACATGCACCAAAAACACCAAGGAAAAATTTTAAAAAAAAGGGCCAAACAAGCAACCACTAAGCCAATAAATACAGGGAGGAAAAAAAAATGGAACAAGGACACACCTCCAACTCCACCTACATAAAGGCCACAAATCCCTACCATGATCCCTTGCAAATTCCACTGACCTGCCAGACAGAACACCATCACACAGCAACCACAGACACACTCACAGCTCATACATCACACAAGCCACACACCATTACCACACCTACAAATAGCACCCTCACACACACCCAGCTAAACCTACACTCACACCCCCCCACTTGCACACACACACACATCAATCACCACCACCACCCATCACCATGCCCCCAAAGAAGAACCATAAGTTCCTAGATTGTGAATTGGAAGTCCTGGTAGACGAGATCCTCAGGGTAGAGCCACAGTTGTTTGGTACATTGGTACAACAGACCCCCATGTCGCAGAAAACCAAGATGTGGGCGAGGATTGTCGACAGGGTCAACGCACAATCACCATGTTTGCGCACAAAGGAAGACATCCAGAACAGGTGGTATGATGTGCGCAGGAGGGTCAGGGACCTACTCAAAAAGGACTACCTCCTCAGCCAGCACACCGGCAGTGGCCCTCCTGCAAAACCAGTATACCTCAGGCCCTGGGAGGAGAAGGTGCGGGCCATCCTACCACCAGTGAGCGTATACGGACTAACAGACATCCCAGAGCCTGGTGAGTACACAACTAATATACACAATATGGTGTGACAACACACACACATCACAGTCAAGGGGATAGGCAAACCATGCACACTTAGCAAATACACAGCAACCAAAAGATATCCATCCCAAGATGTGAATGCTAGTCAGACAAACACAATACCTGCCATCTCATAGTGATATGTAACTGTGTCATGACATCTACAAACCTAACAACAAATACAGCAAGGCAGTGGCACAAATAGAACCAACAAATACTCCCAGATATTTACCCACCACTAGAACACCACCTCACAGGGAAGCTCACTGAAAGGAAGGAATTCTGTGTATGCTGGTCAAGTCAGTGTAGCCAATAGCATGATGGGAGTGGTAGTCACAGATATTGGTCACACCCACAATTGGCCCATCAACACCACTCTGAACCATGCTCACATCACAGGGAGTGGAAAACAACTGACAAGATGGCTGACACTGGCTACTGCTGTGGGGAGCACAAGGCCCTGCTGGGAACTGGGCACCAACAAACAACAGGACCACACTGTCAGCCATCTTGCCATTGCTGTCACACTCACACACACTGAAGTCCACTCAAAAGGAAGGAAGGATGGGCATGCTGGGAAGGGGGGTGTAGGCAATAGCATGATGGGAGTGGTAGGCACAGATATTGGTCACACCCACAATTGGCCCATCAACACCACTCTGAACCATGCTCACATCACAGGGAGTGAAAAACAACTGACAAGATGGCTGACACTGGGTACTGCTGTGGGGAGCACAAGGCCCTGCTGGGAACTGTGCAACAACCAACAGCAGGACACCACTGACTGACATCCTGAAAGACAACTTGCACTCCCTGCAATGGAAGCACGTCCCATGGTGGGATATCTGGCTGGGTGGGAAGGAGGACTCACAGCACTGACCATAGTTACAAGCACCTCCCCTCACACACCCCCTCAACACTAACTCCACATAACCCACCTGGGAGAATGCAATGCCTCACATCCTAACTGAAGATCCCACAAAGAACCACCACCCTGGGTTATGCTGTGTGAAGCACAGGGACACTCTTGGGACTTGTAGCCAAACAACTGCCAGGACAACACTCCCAGCCATCCTGTCAGCACAGGCACCCCACCCCACAGGGAAGCAGAGTCAAAAGGAAGGAAGGATGGGCATGCTGGGAAGGGGGTGGAGGCAATAGCATGATGGGAGTTGTAGGCACAGATATTGCTCACCCTCACAATTGGCCCATCAACACCACTCTCAACCATGCTCACATCACAGGGAGTGGAAAAGGACTCACAAGATGGCTGACACTGGGTACTGCTGGGGGAGCACAAGGCCCTGCTGGGAACTGTGCAACAACCAACAGCAGGACACCACTGACTGACATCCTGAAAGACAACTTGCACTCCCTGCAATGGAAGCACGCTTCATGGTGGGATAACTGGGCTGGGGGAGAAGGAGGCCTGGATGGCAACCAAATACCACCAATGCTGGTCATGCACACACCTCAACATACACATTGACATGCCACAGGTTGGCAGGACAATGTGCTACACCAATATCACTCTCTGACTGTCACAATTTAGGAGAATGCAATGTCCTGGCCCACATCCAGAGGTACAGTCACAACTGTCAGGTGTTTGAACAATTGATGCCAGTAGAAACATAACATACAATCTGTGTCTCTCCCCAAAACAGGTGATGATGGGGACACAGCAGCAGACGAGGAGGAGTCCCTGTCCCAGGCTCCGGGGAACACTGAGCTCACTGGTGTGGATCAGCCACTGCACTCCTCGGATGGCGAAGAACCAGCTGGACCCTCCGGTGTGAGTCATCATGCAGCACCAGCAGGACCAACATCTGCACCCCCTGCACCCACCCCTCCAACAACTGCCAACACACAGGCCACCCCTGCCAACACGGACAGACCAAGGACCACAGATGACAACAGCGCAGGGACCCAGGCCCAAACTGGAGCTGGTGACAACGAGCCCAGGAACAACACCCAAGTGGGCCCACGGTCACCTGTGCGTGCCACCGCAGGTCCTGCACGTGTCGCCAGGGGTGGTGGGAGGGGTGGTAGACATAGGTCGCTCTTTGCAGAGGGGTCTGGACTGCATGATGACCCACAACTGGCACGCATCGCGGATGCGTACCAGACTAGCACCGGAGAGGTCAGCCAGGTAGTGGGGATCCTCAAGGACATACAACAGCAGCAGGCTGCCCATCATGCCCGCTTGGACTCCCACATGTCCCGTGTCGACACACACATGTCACATGTCGAGACACACATGTCACGTGTCGAGACACACATGTCTGGCATGGAGTCCAAGTGGGACACATTGGAACAACTGACAGCGGTGCATAGGGACATACTGACATGCCTCCGCCAGATCAGCACCAACATGGCCTCACCTCCCTGTGTGCCCACAACAACTGCTGCTGAAACAACTGCAAATGCCACAGGGAGGGAGGAGGACTCTGGCAGAGAGTCCCCTGCACCGCCGCAGCCTGCACCTGAGGGTCCCCCCCAAGAAGAGGGGCCGTCCGAGGAGGCCAAACTGAGAGGCCGATGGCCATCTACATCCCCCAGGAAGCCAACACCTGTTCTGGAACTTTTCCTCTGTGTGCAAACTGCACGCCCTGTCGAAGCCAACCCAACTCTCCCACATGACATGGGGAGCTCTAGTTGGCCAAATTTATCAGATGACTGTGGACTTTACTCTGGACATTTCAGCTACCAAGACTTCCAATACACATGGGAACTTTGGATTCCAATTTCTATGTACAGCACCCACCATCCTGTGCACCATCCTCACACCTGTATGTAAATAAACTCACCAATACACCATATCTGCCTCTGTTGTGATTCCAACGTGGTTTTTGTCATGTAGATGGTGATCTGCTAAATGACACTGTGCATGCTAACTGCTACAGCAAGTCCAACACCGTCATGTCAGTCATGGCGACGTGACACATATGAGGGAGACACACCACTAGGGCCACACAACACATACACACCAGGGCCATCAGACTCATCACCTATACTGATGTTGCAACTAAATACAGTGGAATGCACAGACACGCCACCTATTCACAGTCACTGTCAACTAGACTACAGGTGCAGTAAGCAAATGTCAGTCAGATGTGTGACTACAGACAACGCACATCCCAAAGTGAAGCACAGGTTTATTACACATTTGCAACATGTTGTTTCCACTACAAATGCAAGCTAATCCAACCTGGCTGTGGCCACAAAGTCAAAAAGTGCAGAAGATAGAAAGTCCAGGGGTGTGTGGCACATCACCTGTAGGGAAACGACTGCTTCCACCTTGGAAGTTGAATCATGGATTCGGGGGATCCAAGTTGATCAGACAACTCCGGCAGCACCCTGTGAAGGACAGACATGACACACAGTCAAAACCACTGAAGAACAGCACAGAACGGCAATACTCATGTCTAATACATGTCACGAGATAACTACACAAAACCAAGTTAGCATGTCAACACTGTTGGGCAGTACAGACCACCTGCAAGGACACATCGCTGCACGCATCCAGTCAAGTAGCACATGGCCACACTCAAACAGCACCAGAGCACCACACACACATATCATGCAAACTCAAATCATTGACATTACAACCCTCTGGAGACTCACATTCAGCTGAAGAAGTTGGTGATGAGCTGTGTGCGGACATCACCATCATCATCATCATCATCTTCACTGGCATCGTGACCCAGGCCAGGATCTTCCACAGGTGGCGGACGTTGGTCATCGTCATCCAGGATGAGAGGCAACTCCTTCCGCACTGCCAGGTTGTGTAGCATGCAGCAGACGATGACAATCTTGCACACCTTTGCTGGGGCATATGGGAGGGCCCCTCCTGTCTTGTCCAGGCAGCGGAAGCGGCTCTTCAGGAGACCAAAGGTCCGCTCAATCACCCTCCTCGTCCGACCATGTGCCTCATTGTAGCGCATCTGGGCTGGTGTCACAGGGTTCCTGAGGGGTGTCAGCAACCACGGCATGTTGGGGTATCCCGAGTCACCTACAGACAGACAATTGCACATTAGCCGATTTGAAAATGTGTGCGGAAAACAACATAGCAGAACACACACAATGGTACAAAGTCAGTACACACCAACAAGCCAGGCACGCTGGTTCGGCATCTGTGACATCATCCTCGGGATGCGACTACTCCTCATCACGTAGGCATCGTGTGCCGAACCGGGGAAACGGGCACACACATGTGAGATGGTCATATCTGCAAGACATACCACCAGAGCATTGATCGAATGGTAATGTTTACGGTTCCGGTATGCCTGCTCATGTGCCTGTGGTGGTATCAAAGCCACATGTGTCCCATCAATGGAGCCAATTACATGTGGCATCCTCCCCAGGGCATAGAAGTCACTCTTGACGTCAGTGAGTCGTTGACGTGTTGGGAAATAGATGTACTGGTTGAGGTATCTCAACATTGCCCCCAAAACATCGCGTAGCACACGGCTGAACATAGTCTGTGACATCCCACCAGTAGTTGCCACAGTGTGTTGAAAGGTACCGGTGGCAAAGAAGTGTAGGGCTGCCATCACCTTCACCTTGGGGGTCAGCGCTGTAGGATACGGCCGGCCAGGCTGCAAATGTGGGTCCAACCGCACTGCCAAATCCTCAATCAGCTGCCTGGTGAAGCGGTACCGTCGGATGCTGTCACGTTCCACCATCGTTGCCAGGTCTGGGAATGGTCGATGGACAGCAGGAGCCCTGCAGTGCATAGGTGAAGAAAGCAAGATTGTCAGTCACCCCACCTATGTGCCGTTCACCATACTCAATTTCACATGATACATCATTAACAAACACAAGTACTTGATGTGTGTGTCGTTCCGTTTGGACATATATGGCACCTACATGGACATCATCTAACATCTCTGTTCAACAAGTGTTGACAACAGGTTCCAGGGTGTGCTATGGGACACCATTAGGCTGTGTCACAGTACCCATTAACTGCTCTCACGTTCCACACACATACCACAGTGACATGTCTGGACAGATGCTCCACAGGCATCACAGCTCATTGACAGGTAGATTCCCAGGGACCCTGTCTTGCCACATGGACACTGGCATGACATGGCGTATCATGTACACGTCAGAAAAACAAACATGACACCCACAGGTAGTGGCCCCTGTAGCCTCTGCAGGACAGACATGGACGTCTGTGACACACACACACACACACCATCAAAGTTCATGCACAAACCACGTGGATGTGGAGACTGTCTCCCATTGTGCACATGGAGTCAGAGACATGTGATACACAACATGCACACAGACTGTGGAGGGACATCACTATTGTTGGAATGGGCCACCCTGTGACGTACATGCCTTCCCACATGTGAGCCTGGGGGTATGTGACATGTCATACACATACACAACCTGGAAATGTGACCATGACACATGCTCAGAAATGAAAAGTTGCACACCACAGTGGTCAGGTGCACAACACACAAAGGACCCTGTCCCCATGAACACGTGCACAGCCTGGGTGTGTCTGCCCCCAAGTGCCACCCCAAAATCCACATGTTCACCCCCATACACAGATAAGGTTATGCTGCCACACATGCCTTATATACAGTGTGGACTGGGTGTGGTGTTGTAGGTGTGCCCCTGAGTCCCTGGAAAGTAAATGTGGCTGGCATAGGTTCACCAGTGACCAGCAAGGTGACATATGCGTGTGACCTGTCCAGGGACGTGTTGTAGAGCAATGGACCGATCGGTGTGCCCGGCCGGCCCATTGAATTGTATGTGAGCGGGTACACGTTGTATGCCTGGTACGCGTTGTACAGCAATGGACCGATCGGTGTGCCAGGTCGGCCCATTGCATTGTATGTGAGCGGGTACGCGTTGTATGCCTGGTACACGTTGTAGAGCAATGGACCGATCGGTGTGCCCGGCCGGCCCATTGCATTGTATGTGAGCGGGTACGCGTTGTATGCCTGGTACGCGTTGTACAGCAATGGACCGATCGGTGTGCCCGGCCGGCCCATTGCATTGTATGTGAGCGGGTACACGTTGTATGCCTGGTACGCGTTGTACAGCAATGGACAGAACGGTGCGCACACATTGGCTGGGGCCTGGCATGGCAACGGACGCGTTTCGAAGCTCCAACGAGTCTGATGCAGTGAATTCAGTTGGCCAGCCACAACAATGTTGCAAAATCATGGGTGTCATGAAGTTGAAGATTTGAAGGATGCTGTGGGCGTGTATTAGTGCTGCTATTCCATGGATTGGTCAAATTCAGAAGATGCAAACGACTTGGACCTATCACTTTGGACACATGGGACAGTATCTGCCTCTGCAGCACACATATAATGCTGGCTGTTCCCCTGAGAGCTCACTTGCCTGCACTACATGCTCCAGGACGACATCTGCCACCAACACTGCTGCTGTTTATGCATCCTCTGGCTCCTGCAATGGCACGTACTGTGGAGAGAGCCCCAGCCTTCAGCCTTGAGGAGAACCAGGCCCTGCTGGACAGCCTCTTTCCACAGTACAGCAAGCTGTATGGGAAACCAGGGGAGCAGGTGAGTGTGCTGTCCACTGCCTCACTAATTGTGCATGTTGTCTGACTAGCAGGGCTTTCAGTGTGCACACCACTGGCTAGCATGCCCACTGAGTAGTTGTCACACCCCAAAGTGTGTAGTTACATGCACTGAACTGGTACAGTGCAGTAACAGTGCATTCCAACTAGGTTTACTTCCCATGCAATGATACCATGTAGTGACTGCTGGCAAACTGTTCATAGCCATTGTTGCACTGCCTGTGTACATCATATGCCCCTGTGATTGAGACATGTATATCCAACTGTGTGATGCACGTATATGTTGCATGTGTAGTAATGGCCTTTTCACTTTGTCATCCTCACAGGTTGATGCCCACCAGAAGCAGGAAATTTGGCTGACCATCGCCCGGAAAGTAAGATCCGTGGGGGTCTACAGGCGCAGGATCCGCAACTGCCAGAAGAGGTGGCAGGACCTTCGTGGCTGGACCCGGAGGATCGCAAGGGTCCAGCTGAAGCTGTCGCCTCCTCGCAGGAGGGGCGGACACCGGACCCTGACCCCCCACATGCTCCGGATCCTGGCGGTGGTCTTCCCTGACCTGGATGGGCAGCTGAAGGACAGACAGCAGCAAGGAGGGGGTGAGTCCATGACTGCACTGTGCACTTTGTCTGACATGCTATGTGCCCTCCTCTGGCCTGGTTAAACTTCCACAGTACATCAGTCATGTGGTCCAGGACCCATGTCCCTCATTTGTGACATGCCCACTTCTCCTCTGATACGCATATGTGTGGCCCTTATAGTCGGGAAATTGTGTCATTTGGGGACTGTGTCATTGCATTTTGCTTTGCTCAAGGTGGGGGACAGCATTTGTTCCCGTGACTATGTTGTGCGATTAATGGGTGGCTCAATTGCTTACACAATGCCTAAGTTCTGACATGTGATCTGGGTGTAACTTTGATATGTGGTCCGCTTGCTGCTCTGACTCACCACATGTCCCTGGGGAATTTGCCACACACCCATGTTGCTTGTGGGAACAATGTTTGGGCCTCAGGAGTATGTGTATCCAGTGTGTCACACATGCTTAGCCACCTGCCTACTGTCCAGGACTCATCCCTCTTACAGGTGGAGCTGGACAGTCATGCCTACTCCAGGGCATGCAATACACTCTGTACTCCCACTCGTGTGTATCATCTGGCATGTTGTGATCAGTGAAATGTACCCTGAGGTGTCTGCCTCTGTCTCATTGTGCTGTGTCTTCGTTGTCAAGACTACTGGTATGTTTATGGGTTAGGGCTCAGCATGCCATCTGAGATGTCACCATGATAGACGATACTTCTGTGACTTATAGGTGTCTGATCACTTGACTGTGCACACAGGTGTTTGCGACTGTGACTTTCAGGCAGCTGTGTTGTGATTCACAGCACACTGTGAGGTGCTCATGTTCAGAGAGTTGTGTTTCATGTCCCCCATATGTCCAGTTGGTATGATGTGGACAAATAGTAGTACAGATGATGTGGTATTTGGGGGATGGACATGTGCACTTGTCAGTCACATAACTTGCATTCCCCATGCCCTCGGATTGTGACACAGTGCAGACTGTTGTTGGCAGGCTGCCATGGCCATGTGACTTGAGACAGTAATGTATGACTTTGCACTCATTCCTGTGTCATGGCATTAAACTTCCTGAGACTGATCTTGCAGGGGAGTGACATGTGCAACATGCACCCCATTGTGGCATTGACTATCCGGACATGGGTGCATCAAGGTGTCTGGTGCTGGTATGCATCACATGCATTTCTATTTAGACTCTGGCCATCCCTTTATCCGGACACCTGCACTGACTCAGTGGCAAGAGATGTGATGTGTGCATGTTCACATACTTCACCGTGTTCCCTGCAATGTCCAACAACTGTGTAGGTGGTGCATGTGTCCGCACTGGGGTGTTACCATCAGACAGGCACCAGACAGATGGGTGCAAGGGCAGGAGGGGTGTGAGTCCCATGGTTGACCATCAGACTGACAATTGGCTTCCCCGAATCTGTGTGGGGACTTTAGGCAATGTTCAACTAAGGATGCCAGGGCTTGCTCTGTAATGTGCTGTACTTACTGTGGTGTGTGCGGTCAGTGCAGGTGACTGATGTTTGTCTGTTTCCCTAATTGTTTGCAGATACATCCACGGCCACAGGAGGGAACAGCTCCACGGACCAGGAGGAGCAGCGGAGCCAGACTGGGTCAGCATCGGACGAGTGGTCAGAGGGACCCAGTGGCACGGAGGGCGAGGGGAGCCACACCGAGGAGTCCTCAGCACCATCCACCTCAGCTGACGACCACAGCAGCTCGGAGGATGACTCCCTTGTGGAGGCGGGTGTCAGCAGCAACCAAAGGCCAGCTAGTCTGTCTGGCCCCGCCACCACCACCACCACCACCACCGCCCTCCCATTGGCTCCCATTCCTGAGGTCCATGGAGGCTCCGGTACTCGGGAGCGTGTCTCCTTCGTGCCAGGCACCGCACCCCCTGTCCCTGTGTCCCCTGCTGCCCTGAGTGAGGAGTCTGTGTACCTCCTTCGGCAGCTCCATCTAGGGCAGACAGCAATGCTGAGTGTCCTCCATGCACACACCACTCTGTTGACACAGCTGGTGTCGTTCATGGAGGGCATCTCGACGGGTATGTCTGCCCTACAGAGGAGCAATAAGTCCATGGACTCCTCCCTGATGGCAGCAGTGTCCCTCCTCCAACAGTCCCTCACCCCTCCCACCTCTGCCCCATCCACACTTCCTGCCCCCCTACCTGTCCAAAGCACATGCACACCTGCACAGTCACCCAAACACACAGACACGAGCAGCACAGACACACCCAAGAGAAAGGCAAGACGTGCACACAAGCATCCTCAGGGGACTGATACCACAGACACCGGGGATGGGGAACACACACACACACAGGCAACCACAGTCACTCCACAATCCTCAAGATCCTCTCCCTCCAAGACCCCTTCCCTTGCCTCACCTGCAACCCCACCTGATCAGCAGCTCTTCCTCAGTGACCTCGGCCTCTTCCCCTCCAATCCCGCTGATCCAGCATACCGGGGGAAGAGGAAGTCCACCCACACAGAGGGGAGTGCCCCTCGCCCCCGGACACCCTCCCCCAGGCGCAGGCAGAGTGAGCCCCCCACCCGCAAGTCCCCCCGGTCCCGGAAGAGCAAGACCCCGCCACCGCCCTGCAAGTCAACCACCCAGTCTCTCACCTCCATCCCCCAGGCCACCACTCCACAGGTTCCACCGCCACACCCTGCCCCAGGTTCCCCCACACACCGATACCGCATCCCCAAACTGCTTAGGCCCTCCCCCTGCCACTTGCTCTTCCACCCCCAAACCAGACGCTCTGCCTGTTTGTGCCACTGGTGTGGAGACCGGGTCCCCCCTCGCTGTCCTGCCCAGCTCTTCTGCCCCCCTTCCACTACCTTGGAGTCATGCACTGCGGTGGAGTCCACAACCACCCCGTCTGACTCGGGCACTGCATTGGGGACCCAGTCCACTCCATCTGACCAGCCCACTGCAGTGGTTGCAGCACCAACACCATCTGACTTGAGCCCTGCGGTGGTGCCAGCCCCCCCTGAGTCAGACACCTCCACTGCAGTTGCCGGTGACACTCCTGCACCCACCTCCCCTTCACTGCCTCCTTCTGGCATCCCCTGATCCTGTCCCTGTGGTGCCTGGCCTGCCCCTCGTATGCCCCTCCAAGGGGGATGTCCCCTGTCCATACCTGTGCAGGCAAGCAATTGTTGACCAGTTGTCACACATCACCCTGTTGGGACTGTATATTTGGACTGGCCATTGGCCTTAGTTTATTTTGGACTTTTGATTTGAGTTGCACACTTGCTGAATAAAGCCTCTTTTTGTTTACTTGTGTTTAATCTTTGGAGGTACATGATGTAGATGTGTGGAATCATGCATTTGCTGTTGTAATAGTGTTCAGATCAGGTAAATGAAGTTTTGCTGTGATGGGCTCCATGTGGTCCATGGGATATGTGTCCTTATCTAGTCTGGATCTATAGCATCCTTTGCTGCAGTCTGAGGGTGTAATGTTCAGCATTTGACACAGGGATGTACGTTTAGCATTTGTAGATTACCATATTTGTCCTACACTGATGCACATCTGGTGGGCTTACCACTGTCCAATGTTCCTAGTACCCTGACTGTGTGCCCGTCTCCAATGGACATGCAGTTTGGCACATCAAATTTGGAGGACTCATCTGTGTACACAGTGCAAGTTGCTTGACACGTGTCTTGGGTGTATGCAGATGACTGACGTGACACTCCCGTGCCCAGGCTATGAGCAGAGCCTTCAGTGTGTTGTAGTTGTTGACTCACTGACCGAGTGTTCTGCTGACAGGTTTGAGTCGTGCACAGACAAGGTTTGGCACAGCTGACCTTCCACAGGAGTAGAGTGCCCCCTTTGGCAGTGCGTGATTCCGTGATATAGGCTGTGCCCGTGTTGTGTGTTGTGTAGGCATGTCTGTGCGTGTACCCTTCTCCTTTTCCTACACAGGCTGTGTCCCTACGGATGTTCCTGTTTGTGATGCTTGCTGAGTTGTTCTGTTTTCATCCAGCATCTTGGACCTGGTTTCTCCGGGATGTGGGTGCATGGCAAACTAATGTTAATGAGGTTGTCATCCCTAGTTGTCTTTGTTGTCAGGGCTGGGGATGTGGGCAAACGCAGATGGGACACAGTCAAGATTCCTCTTGGCACTTGTTGGTTACACGAGTAATGTGATTTTCTGTTTGTGTATGCTTTCAGTGATTGTGACACATTGTGTGTGTGACTGCTGCCACTCCTCAGGGTCAGAGCTGCAATGTTGGAAGTTGTCTATGTGTGTCCTTTGTGGGTCAGCTTGGCTTCTTCATTGGTGTGTGACTATGGCCAGGATCCCATTGTTTGGGGTGGATTTGACGTCATGCCCATGTACGGCATACTGTGCAGTGTGTCAGACATTCACAAGTATTGTTGACTGGCCATGTGTGATGGGTTTCTGCACCTTATTTCCCCCACCACCACTGGGATTTTCATGGGTGCATGTGCAATGTCAGCAGTCCATGTGAGCTTCACTGCTGCACATTGGTGGAGTTCAAGGTGTGTGTCGTTGAGTGTGTGCAAATGTGAGTTGTTGCACGGCTGGGGCACTACCTCCATGTTGTCCTTGGCTGGCAGGCCATGCTGAGTGCTTTGTGCTTGTATAGGTGTGATGGTAGTTTGTTGCTCAGGACACATGGCTGTGGTTCACAGTGTGGATGACATCTACCTTTGCCATCACAGTGTGATTGTCATGCAGGCTAGTGTCACCACAATGTGGGGTCCCTGGGGGAGTGCTGTGGTGGTTCTGTCTCTTGCTGTGTTTGTTGCTGTTCCTACAAGCTTGTGTGACATGTGTAATTTGGGCTCCCTCTCATCTCACAACGCCTGTTTGCCCACATAGGGGAATCCAATCCCTGAGTTAGTTTTGTATGTGACTGTGTTGACATCTGTGTATTAGTGAATCTGGCCTCCTCATGTGTTGTGTGTTTGCCTGGGGACACTGGCACAAAACCCCCATCACCTGTTGTGTATGATATGCAGTGTGAGCCTGCCTGTTTGTGTTTGTGCATTTGCACCACTGCATTGGCATATCTTTAGTTTGCCATTGGCTGTATGTTGTTTGTTGGCTTTCCCCTGCTGGCCCTGGGGCTGCTAGGTCATCAGTCAACACATTGATCATGGTTAGTATGTCCTATTGCTGCCATGGTATGGTATTTGTTCACATGACATCTACAGTCTCCACAGGATATCTACATTTGTGTGTGCATTGCTGCAGATATGTGGGTCTGCATTACGATGCTCACTTCTGTCATTGTGTTATTTGTGAATGTAGACAATGTGGGCCCCCATGGCTGATGTTTGTGTGCACATGGCTAGAACGATGTGTCATTGGCACTGCACTGCTTGCCTCACACAATCTATGTTGCTATGGGACACAAGCACTACAATGCCACTGTAGTGTTTGGTGTTGTGTGGCCAGGAATAATCCCTGCATGTTTGGTTTAGCAGCTCTTACCAGGACTACACTTACCTTTTGGGCACTGTGGTGATGGGGCTTTGGGCCCCATTGCCACACTGTTCAAAATGTGCTTCAGCTATGGAGCACACACTTACCTTTTGGCCACTGTGGTGATGGGGCTTAGGGCCCCATTGCCACACTGTTCAAAATGTGCTTCAGCTATGGAGCACACACTTACCTTTTGGCCACTGTGGTGATGGGGCTTAGGGCCCCATTGCCACATGGTTCAAAATGTGCTTCAGCTATGGAGCACACACTTGCCTTTTGGGCACTGTGGTGATGGGGCTGTGGGCCCCATTGCCACACTGTTCAAAATGTGCTTCAGCTATGGTGCACACACTTACCTTTTGGGCACTGTGGTGATGGGGCTTTGGGCCACATTGCCACAGTGGTCATGGTCTGCTTGCATTGTGTAGGCCACACACACAATTATGTGTGACACATGTGTTAGGGGGTCACATTGTATGTTCAATGTCATGTTCAGTGTTGTATGCATTTGACACAGACCACACACGCTTGTCATGGTGTTGGGGGTGGGATGTAATTTACAGACAGTCCTTATGTGGGAGTATGCTAGTTGTGTCATGCATTACCCGTCCTATGAGTAGGGGTGGTTGTAGTGACAGGCATCCTGCCCCCCATGAGTGGGGATGGTAGTAGTGCTAGGCATCCAGCCCCCCATGAGTGGGGATGGTAGTAGTGGTAGGCATCCAGCCCACCCTGAGTGGGGGTGGTGTTAGTGGCAGCCATCCATCCCCCATGAGTGGGGATGGCAGTAGTGACAGGCATCCAGCCCCCCATGAGGGGGGTGGTGGCAGGCATCTAGCCACCCATGAGTGGGGATGGTAGTAGTGGTAGGCATCCAGCCCCCTATGGGTGGGGATGGCAGTAGTGGTAGGCATCTAGCCACCCATGAGTGGGGATGGTAGTAGTGGCAGCCATCCAGCCCCCCATGAGTGGGGATGGTAGTAGTGGTAGGCATCCAGCCCACCCTGAGGCGGGGTGGTGTTAGTGTCATCGGAAGATTGGGAGCGTCTGCCGCTGTGGCCGCCGTTCATTCTGGCTGCTGCATGGCCGTGATATCGGCTTTATTCTCCCCAGGCGATCGCGCCTCAAGATGGCGCCTGGTGCTTGAGCAGACTCGCGCTTGGTCGTAGCAGAACGGGGGCCGCGACATCGGGAGCGGGCCCCCGGTGAAACTGCTCCGGACCTGTGAGGCAACTGACCTTCTGCCGCCGCGTCGAAAATCTCACATCCGGACTACTGGAACCGAACACTTACAGCGCTGCTCCCGCTCCTACCGCGCTCTGAACAGCCTAATCCCTGACGCTGAGTCCGTGCTCGGGCCCCCAGGGTTCTTTGTAGTAAGCGCATTTGCTGATCATTAAGGGAACCACCAAGCAAGCGCCAAAGGACTTCTAAGACATCATCACGGCAGCCACTCAGGTTTATGAGGTATGTCGATCTTGGACCAGGCTATGCAGCTCTGGGCAAGATAAATGCTAGTACTTCTTGCTCTGCATAAGATGGCTTCTACTGTGACACTGGATGACTCTGTCCTTTCCATAGTCCTAAATGCCCTGCACGTGACAGACTTCCAGCTCTTCCTCGCTCCAACTCTTTCTTCAACACTGGGCTGTGACTGAAATGTTATTGTTAAGAGATAGAAGGAGAGACCCAGAACACATTGTGGGGGAAGAGCACAGTCTGTTGTGTCAGGTACCTCCCCCACAGTACACCTTGATATTTACCTTTCTGCCGGACCCTAATTCCCATTTCCCACAGTTCTGGATGTCACTGTACTCATTATTGGGGACCGACTGAACTTAACACCAAGGTCACAACCCCCTGCCTGACCTCAAGATGGCCGCCTCAGTTGGTCTCTCCATGATGCCCCACCTCTCCTGGACAACAGAACTGGTCTTCGACCTGATCGTAACCACATCCCTCACCTGACCTTGATCCTGCTCTCCCTCTAGGACATGTACTCTTCGAACTTTCCCTCGACCGTGGAGACCCTGCCATTTGACCGATGCCCGGTGGAGCAACCTGTTAGCTGAAGAGGAGACGGGCTGTGGATCCCCCCTCGGCCGTCACCTACCCAGCCGGACATTGGGCAGACGTTCCTTCGTCTCTCTGTTGTATCCCCCTCCTACCCCTTCACCCTACCCCCTTCCCCTCTACGCTACCTTCTTCTTGCCTTTTATCCCTTTAATGTTTTTCTGTTGAGACCTAGCTATCTGACCGATACCCAGTGGAGCTACCTGATAGCTGAAGAGGAGATGGGCTGCGGATTCCCCCTTAGCCGTCACCTACCCAGCTGGACCTTGGGCAGACTTTCCCTTTGTCTCTCTGTTGTATCTATACCCTACCCCTTTCTCCCATACCCCCTTACCCTTCTCACTCCATTTTCCTTTTCTTCTATGCTCCTTAAATGTTTTTACTGGTATCATTGGTAATATGTAACTGTTGTAAGTTTGCAACTATGTGGAACCTTATGTAAAGCACTCTGATACCTTCGGGTCTAGCCAGCGCTATATAAAACTCTTTAAATAAATAAATCACCAAACTTGAAAGAAATTTAAAAATCCCTTGCAGAGCTTTATAGGGCACTCCTTCAAGGAGCAGTGAATGATAAATGAGTGGCTCCTGCTGGTCTTTTTTTTTTTTTTTACATTTTGGGGGTCCCAGTGCCCACCTGGCGCAACCTTTTTTAATAATTATTGGAGTGCTGCATGCAGCCTCCCTCCCCCAGCCTTTACAGGCCCCTCCATGAGCATCTAGGTGGGCCCTGGGGACCCATCCCCTGTGACAGTTTTCTATGGTATAGGGAGGAGTCACACGGTCCCCCTCCCCAAGTCACTATGGGTTCCAGGGATCCCATCCACCCCCTGGGGCTTTTTTTGTATTAAAGGTGGGGGTACATGGCCCCTTCCCTGAGCCACTACAGCCTCTGTGACTACATCCCTCAGGGCCTACTGTGGGTGCCCTGGTGCCCGCCTGGGGCACCCACAATAAACAATGTTGAGGGCCATGGGAAGGGCCCCATGGCCCCTAAGACCTAGTTGGCTCTCTGCATGCACCCCTTGCATGCCTCAGGAGCTGGCTCTCCTCACGCCCAGTGGGAGCAGGTAGTTGCAACTGCTCCTGCCAGGCAGGAGCAATCTGAGTTTCCCTGCCTGCAAGAGAACAGGAGGGAAACACATGTCTGCTGCCACTCGGTGGAAGCATTTTTAGAGCTCCTGTTGGGTGTGAGCAGACTAATTTTCTTGCCCACCCTCTTGCAGGCAGGGAAACTGTATTCCAGTAGTGGGCTCACTCAGATACCACAGTGGAGCCAGCCCCAGGGATTGGGATCCCCGGGGCTTTAAGAAGCTCGGGGAGGGGGTCTGTACACTCCCTCCCCATTACTATGCATGCCAGGCCCCAGGAGATGAAGTCTGTAGCTATGTGGGCTTGGTAGAGGGGCAATGCACCCCACTCTCCTTTACTATGTTTGCTGTGCCCCGGGGATGGGCTCTCCAGGGCTGTGATCATCTCAGTGAGGGTGGCAGCACACCCTCTCCCCTTTTTATATATGCTGGGCCCCGGGGATGGGGTCCCTGGGGATGGGGTTCGAGGGGCTGTGATCGACTCGGGGAGGAAGGCCCCATTAACATCATCTCCCCAAACAATTAAACCAAAGTACTCCCAGGCCCTGGCCCACTCCGAGTGTCATATTATAATAAAATGCAATGGTGGCTGCTGTCCCCCCCCCCCTCCCAGGTGTTCTGCAGGGTTGCTGCAAAAAAAGGCAATTTTATTTCCCATTTTGGTCCAGGGGCGTCCTTGCCCTGCTCCCTTATATTGTTTTTTAAACATTTTCAGGACAGGGAACTAAGTCCTCAAGTCCTGTAAATGCTGCTGCAACATTTTTGTTCATTTTGTGGTAAGCCAATAAGAACGCCTTATTTTTTTAAATTTGAGATTCACAGACTCTCGTGAGACTCTCTCTAACCCAACTGTTCAGATATACTAACATTTTTGTACCTTAATTTTTCCTCAGTCCCCACTTGCTAAGAACATCATTATATGGTTACGTTATATTGACAACTTTTTTGTGATCTGGGCAAGGGACAACCTAGGAGGCAGTGGGATTTGTAAATGCAATCAACATCAATGATCTAAACCTGAGATTTACTAGTCAGATCAGCAAGCCTGTGGTAGATTCTTAGATGTAAAAGTCAAAGTAGAAGGAAACAAGCTAGTGACTAAGGTCTATAGAAAGCCTACGATGGGCAACAGCAACCTACACAGACATAGTTCACATTTCAAGGCATTAAGAAATAGCATCCCATATGGTGAATTGATGAGCACACAGGGAAGCTATGAAAAAGTAGAAAAAGATAAAATAGAAAAATAAATGTTGAGTAGATTGAACGAAAGACAATACTCAGACAAAATCCTTATCACAGGAAAAAGTAGGATTAAAAAATACACTAGAGAAGAGGTACTGTTCAAAACAGAAGTAAAGAAAAAGGAGAAAGGATATAGATTTTTACCACCTACTACAGACAACATGCCGAAATGAGTGCTATTTTGAATAAACAATGGCATCTCATTGGAAATGAGCCAGCAATAAGCAAAGAGATGACAAGGAGACCACAGATTACCCACAGAAGGTCCAAATCTGTGGGAGACAGACTAGTGAGGAGTGAGGTCAAACAAATAAAGAACACCTGGTTGACACAGAAAAATGTATTTAAAAGGAGTAATAAATGTGAAGCATGCCAACAAGGAACTAACATCACAGAACTTAGAACAACTTTTAAGAAGAAAATCTGTATTTAGAAAAGTTTGACCTGCAAGAATGCAGTGTATCTGCTGACATGCCCTTGTCCTACAATCTATATTGGTAGTGCCATCCTACAAGTACACAAACACATATTACAACATCTCAGAGTGATAACAAATAGGGAGCTTTATCTACCCCATGGACAGACTCTCCGAGAAACATCATGGTGGGAATGGGAGATTAATAAAATATAGTGTGATTTATCAGGGCAAGAGGTCATCCAGAGGAGGAGATAGGCAAAGGAGCTACGTATATTGGAACCCCACTAAATTCTATAGATGGATACAAGCCAAGCCTATTGTTAGAAATTGGGTTTCTGGTTGCCTGGGGTGTGAGCAGTGGTCAAGCAGTAACCACAATCCTACTCAGGGTGATGCACAAGCAAACCCCAAATTAACCTATGCTCACCCTCTAGTGGCTTGTCACAGATCAATCATGCTTTACTTGAAGGCGATGTGCAAAGTATTTGTGCAACACTTCAACCAGAAAAAACAGTGAAAACACCACATAAAAGGATCCAGCACCAGGTTTAGAAAGCTAGTATATATTTTATTAAATGAAACAAAAATCAAATAAGGGAAAACGGAGATATTGAATTCAAAAGTTTTAAGGCAAAACAGAGCCAAAAAGCACATAGTGTCAACAAGGGATATCTGATCATGCTGAACCGAGGAAAAGTTACAAGCTTAGGGTGACTGTAATGGAGTGTGGGCCAGCTACAGGGACCAGGTTAGGCCTTGTGAACAAAGTACCCTAAATCCTGGTTATGGAGCATTGTGCGGACCTGAGGCGAAGAAGCGTCGCACAGCTAAGGTGATGCGTTGGTTCTGAGCTGTGGCAAGGCTGCTGTCTGAAGTCCTATGCATCGTCGTCGAGTAACCCATCGCTGGGGCTTGCAATGCAAAGTCTGGGTGTCGAGGATGCGGCACACAGCTGAGGCGATGCGTCAGTTCCGAGGAGCTGCAAGACTACAACTCGGGGGCTTGCGTCGTTGTTGTCCTGCCGTCGATGAGGGATGCGAGGACCTAGGTTGGAGATGCGCCGTGCTGTTGGTGATGCGTCCGTTCCGAAGATGAGAGGACGATACGGACCTTCTGCAAAGGGCGCAATCCATGCAGCACCGGCGGTGTGTCGGTTCTGCCAGAGGATGCACCGCTCAACCGAGGAGATGCATCAGTTTGGCTAGATGATGTGCCGCTCAGTAGAGAAGATGCATTGGTTCTACTGGTAACCACATTAGACCCACTTCCAAGGGTCCAGGACTGGGGTGGCACCACTTGGCAGGGTAGACTCACAGATGGCAGAGTCCAGGTGCAGATGCAAGGCTCTTGGAAGCCTGTTATGTCCCTGGGACTTCAGATCAGGAAGCCAGCCAACTAGCCCTTGGAGTCACTCAGGGTTCTGGAGATGAAGGGATGCAGGTCCATCCTTCTCACCCAGGCAAGAGAGAGGCAGGCAGAATGGCATCACAACAAAGCAGGAGTCTAGCAGAGTAGCAGTCCAGCAGAGTGGTAGTCCTTTCAGCAGCACAACCGTCCTTCCTGGCAGAGTATCCACAGGTCCAGAGGTGTACTGAAGTGGAGGTGTATGAGGTCCAGTACTTATGCCCAGTGGTGCCTTTGAAGTGGGGGAGACTTCAAAGAGATACATTTGAAGTGCACAGATGTCCTCCCTTCCTGCCCTGGCTCAAGGATCACTACCGGTGGATATTCAGCCCTTGGTGTGTAGACAGGACACAGCCTATTCAGGTGTAAGTGAGGCAGTGCCCAGCTCCTCCCTCTCATCGTGTCAGAATAGCCCATCAAGTTACACCTAAGCTTCCAATGTGTGTGGCTGTTTACAAGGAATACACAAAGCTCAACTGCCAACTACACCCAGACATGTGACAGGTTACAGGCACCAAATGGCTAATGCAAGAAAATGCACATTTTCTAAAAGTGTCACTTTCAAAATTGTAATTTAAAACTGACTTCACCGTGATTTAGGATTTTAAATTAGGATTTCAGAGACACCAAATTTGAAACAGTAATATCTTCCAATTTGGAAATAACGCTTATAAAATGTATTAAGGCAATCCCAACGTTATCCTATAGGAGATATAGGCCTTGCAGGAGTGCAATACGAATTTAAGAGTTTTTCACTACCAGGACATGCAAAACTGAACAGTACATGTCCTGCTTGTTAACTACATTGCACCCTGCCCCGTAGGCTGTCCAGGGCCCACCCTAGGGGGGACTTATATATATTAAAAAAGAAGGTTTGGGCTGGCAAAAGGTTTATCTTGGTACATTCAGAGGTATGCAGTTCCTTAGGAACTGCATACCTCTGAATTTACCTGGACCTCTGGGGGCGCGTATGCTGGACCTTTATGCACACCTCATCCCTCTTTTTGTATACTTAAAAGGTTTATCTTTCCAGGTCGACATTGCAGTTTAAAACTGCACACACAAGCTCTGCAATGGCAGGCTTGAGACATGTTTACAGGACTACTTAATGGATGGCACAATCAGTGGTGCAGGCCCACTAGTCGCATTTAATTTACAGGCTCTGGGCACAGGCAGTGCACATTACTAAGGACTTATAAGTAAATTAAATATGGCAATTGTGGATAAGCCAATGTTACCATGTTTTAGGGAAAGAGCACAAGAGCTTTAGCACTGGTTAGCAGTGGTAAAGTGTACGGAATCCTAAGGCCAGTAAAAACGAAATCTGTAAAAACAGGACCCCTGCAGGCTGAAATGTTTGGGAAACACGACATAGATGCCAGGTCCAACTCTTGTCCCCCCTGCTGAAAGTGGGGAGAGCTAACCAAGCCCTTGGGTGTTCTGTTCACTAAGGTGGAAGAACCTGGAGAGACCATCACCATTGGTGTGGTCTGTTCCAGGATGGTGTTCCACTATAAAGTTCATTACCTTTAGGGAGATGGTCCACCTCAACAGTTTGGGATTCTCCCCCCTCATCTGCATTAACCATCTGAGTGGTCTGTCTGAACCCGGAAGTGAGTACCAGAAAGGTATGGTCTCAGCTTCTTCACTGCCCAAACCACAGAAAAAGGCTTCCCTCTCTAACGCACTCCATCTCTGTTCCTTGGTAAGTAGCCACTTACTGATGAAAGCTACAGGCTGGTCCAGGCCCGCATCGTTTAGCTGTGAGAGCACAGCCCCTATACCATGCTCAGAGGAGTCTGTCTGCACAATGAACTCTTGGGAGGCGTGAGGAGCCTTGAGCATGGGTGCTTTGCACATGGCCTCCTTCACAGTGTCAAAAGCTTTCTGGCACGCCGCTGTCCAGATCACCTGATATGGCTGCTTCTTGGAATCAGCTCTGCTAAGGGGGCAACAATGGCACCATATCCCTTGACAAATCTCCTGTATTAGCCAGTGATATCTAAGAAGGCTCTTATCTCTGTCTGGGATTTGGAGGGTTCCCAAGCCAAAATGTTTTCAAGTTTGGCCTGGAGGGGCTGCACCTTGCCTCCTCCCACTTGGTGACCCAGGTGGATTACTGAACCCTGCCCTATCTGGCACCTACTGGCCATGGTAGTCACACCTGCCCTCTGCAGAGCCAGAAGCACATCCTTGAGGTGGCACAGGTGGTCATCCCAGCTAGAACTGAAGACCGCAATGTCATGTAGGTAGGTGGCACTGAAGTTCTCCAACCCAGTCAGGGCCTGGTTAACCAAATTCTGGAAGGTGGAAGGGAAGTTCTTTAATCAGACTGGCATTACACAGACCTGGAAGGGCACTTCTGGGGTAGAGAACACAGTCCTCTCTTTGGCCCCCCAGTCAAGGCAATCTGCCAGCACCCAGACATTAAGTCAAACTGCTGAGGAACGTGGCAGCTCCTAGCTGATCTATGAGCTCATCAGCTCTTGGGATGGGACGTGTGTCAGTCTCGGTGACTGCATTGAGCCCACGGTAGTCCACACAGAACCTAAGTTTGGGTGTGACACCAGGAGGGGCAGCCTTAGGGACCAACACCACTGGGCTGGACCAAGGGCTGTTTGAGGACTCAATAACCCATAATGCCAGCATCTTGATGACCTCCTCCTTAATGCTGGCTGTCACCTTATCAGACAACCCGTAAAAGTTATTCTTCATAGGTATGCTGTCCCCAGTATCAATATCATGGGTACACTATGGAGTGTATCCTGGGGTAAGGGAGAATAAAGGGACAAACTGCCCCAGCAAATGGTGGCAGTCTCTCCTTTTGTCTAGGGTCAGGGTAGGGGAGGGGCTCACACCTTCCACCGACCCATCCTGCTCCTTAGAAGAAAGGATGTCAGGGAGAGGTTAACTTCCCTCTTCCACCTCATCATCACTGACCAGGAGCATGGTTAGCTCAGACCTCTCAAAGTAGGGCTTGGGGTGATTGACATGAAGGACCTTCAAGGGTTCTTGGGAGTCTTGAGGTCCACCAAGTAGGTAACATCACTCTTTCGCTCCTTCACCTCATAAGACCCAGACCAGCAATCTTGCAGTGCCCCTGGCTTCACAGGCTCCACAACCCCCACTTTTTGACCAGGCTGAAACTCGACCACAGGGTCATTATTGTCATAATTCCTTTTAATATCCTCCTGGATGGCTTCTAGATTCCCCTCTGCGAGTTTCCGAAATCGCCCTGTCTGGTTGCGGAGTGCCAACATGTAGCTGACCACATCCTGGGGGGCCTTCCTGAGGCATGCTCCCAGCCCTCCTTCACCAAACTGAGCGGTCCTCTCACAGGGTGCCCTTATAGATGTTCAAAGGGGCTAAAGCCAACCCCCTACTTAGGTACTTCCTTGTAGGCAAACAAAAGGCATGTGTAGGAGGACATCCCACTTATGCCTCATGGGCTGTGACAGGCCCACGATCATGCCCTTTAGGGTTCTGTTGAACCTTTCAACATGCCCATTGGTTTGTAGGTGGTAAGGAGTGGAGAACTTGTATGGTACCCCACACTCCTTCCATATGGCCTTCATGTACTCTAACATAAAGTTCATACCATGATCGAATACCGCCTCCTTACGAAAGGCCACATGGGTAAAGATCAGTGCCCTGTCCACTGCGGATGCAGTCACAGTCCTTAGTGGGATAGCCTCTGGGTACCGGGTGGCATGGTCCACAAAGACCAGGACAAACCTGTTGACCATAGCTGTCTTAGGGTCCAGAGGTCCGATGATGTCGATGACCACCCTTTCAAAGGGGGTGCGAAATGACCGGAAAAGGTTGCAGGGTGACCTTGCACTTCCCCTTTGACTTGCCACTGGACTGGCAGGTAGGCCAGCAAACGTGGATAACAAGCCTGTCAAAGGTCTTGTCCCACCCCAAATGACCTGCCAGTGGTACACAATGAGCCAGCTCTAGTAGGAAGGCCCTGTAGCACTGGGGGAGCACCAACACATGGGTTGCACCAAGTTCAGGAGCCTTAGTTTCATTGAACAGGAGACCATTCTCGCAGTAAATCAGGTGTTTACCAGAGGTATCACCAGTTGCCTGGGTCTCAGCCTTCTGCCATTGACCCCCAAGAGTAGAGCATTTCCTCTGCACTTTTTCAGAACTCCTCCCTGGGGGTACCCCTTTCCTGCTGCCAGTTGGCCAGCTCAGACAGGTCCCCTAGTTCTGCCATATCCACCCCTGTAGTCTCTGGGGTGTCCCCCTCGGTGTCAGCCTCCTCCTTGAACGTGGGAGTTTCATGATAGTGGGTTTCCTGTGCCCTAGCCCTTCCTTTTCGCAGCTGGTACCTGAGCCATTCTTCCATGCTCCATGTTCTCCTGACTACCCTCTCGGGCTGCCATGGACCGTGTAGTCAGGCATACCCACTCAGGCAATCCTAACATCTCCAAGTGGGACCTGATTGCCACCTCCTTCTAGGCAGTATGCCCAAGGTCATTACCAAGCAGACAATCCACAGACATGAACGGACTCACAGCTACACTCAAGGAACATGTGACTCTCCTCATTCAAAGGGAACCAGAGCCACAGGGTAGTGACTCTCACAGGTGTCAGCTGCAACAACTTGGTGGGATACATTGGAGACTACCTGCTCTGAGATCACCAGATGACATCTGACAGTTGTCATGCTGGCTCCAGTGTCTCTCAGAGCCTCCACCCTCTGCCCACTGAATGTGACCCATTGCCTGTATTTTCTAGTGTTACTGGGCATGTAAGTTCTCTGCACCATCTCTCTGTCATCCAGGGACACTAGCATCCCCCACACTATCTGGGACAATGTCCTACCCAAGCACTACACTAGTCAACCACAGTGAACTGCCCACCAGTGTAGGGTTGTGCCCACTTGGGGCACTTGGCATCCCCCTTGAAGTGCCCTTCCTGTTGGCACCCACATCACTTAGGGGGTACCTTCCCTGCAGACTGTCAGTGAATTATCTCTTCTTCTTTTCAGTTGGGAGATGGGAGCGGTGACCTGAGGAACTAGTTTGAGGCCCTCTAGAGAACGCCTTGATTTTATTTTTATCTTCCCTCCTTCTTCTGATGGAGACCCTGCCCACCCTTGTGGTGATCCCCCCTGATACCTTTTTATGGACCCTGGTTCTTACCCAATGGTCTGCCTCCTTGGAAAGCTTCCTGGGGTCAGAGAGCTTTCTGTCAGTCATGTGTTGGCACAGATCTGGAAAACAAAGACTAAATATGTGCTCCTTTGCAATCAATTTATACAGCCCCTGATAATCTTTTACTTCACTGCCCTTCCACCAAACATCCTGTGCCTTGCAAAAGGAATCATCGCAATCAAACAAGGTCTGTTGGGCCAGTTTCTGGCTGTTCCTGAACTTTTGCCTATACTTTTCTGACGTCAAACCATATTTCCTGATAAGGGCCTATTTCATGGGTGGGATACCTCATTCTTTCTTCCTTCTCTAGGGCCAGTAGAGTGTCCCTCCCTTCACTAGGGATATGCCTCCACAGACTAGCCCCCCAATCCTCCTCAGGGATCCTGTGCATCTGTAAGGAAATCTTATAAACATCAAACCACTTTATATTATCGTCTCCCACAACAAAGTTGGCACCAGACCTTTAGGAAAGTGGACCTATTTGTCTCCAGAGGGCACTGAAGAAATGCTGCCTCCATCATTACTGGACTGGACTCTGCCTATCTGGCCTTGATGTCCAGCTTCTTAAGGCTCCTCTCATGTGCCAAACGATCCAAATCAATTCTCTCCTCCATAACCAATTTTTGTTTTGCACTGTTTCCATGATCAGCCTTTTTTCCACTAAGGATCCTTCTTTATACAATTTCAATTTGGCCAGCTCTAACTTGAGCTTCCTCTCTTCCCTCCTGTCCTTCAGCTCTTCTGGGGATAGGTCCCTAGAAAACACCATGCTCCCTGCATGGGGAGGGATTTCCAATCATGGGAGTATTTTAAACCCCTCCTCAACAGGTAGCAGTCCAAGAACTTCCTGTGGGTCTTCTTCTGACCCTTCCTCATCCTCCTCATCCTCCTGGTCATCTGCTGGGGTCTGATGGGCCTCTGCTCATGCCCTCAAGGACTTTTGAAGCTCTGCCTTCTTAGTGCTCCTCTTAGCGGGCAACCCCCCCTCCTGACAAAATTCCTTGAGCTGGTCCACTGTGTAGCTCTCCAGGTTGGTCATCTCAAACTCCATCTTTGTAGGTGATGTCACAGACACAGCAGCCAAAAAGAGAGAGAATAGGTTGGGAAAAAGTAAAAAGGCCAATCAAGGGAAATTTACTTGAATTGGACTTAGATATGGGATGGTAGTGTAATCAAATTACTGTATGACACTGCACAAACACAAGTGCTATCCTCACCATTGATCACCAATGTTAGAAATTGGGTTTCTGGTTGACTGGGGTGTGATCCCTGGTCAAGCAGTAGCCACAAACCTAGTCATGGCAAGATACAAGCAAACCCCAAATTAACCTGTGCTCACCCTCTGGTAGCGTGGCACAGATCAGTCAGGCTTAACTTGAAGCCAACACATAAAGTATTTGTGCAACACTTCAAACCTGTAAAAACACCACACAAAAGGATCCCAAACCAGGCTTAGTAAAATAGTATATATTTTAATAAATAAAACAAGACCAAAACTACACAAATACAATCAGGGAAACTTGAGATACTGAATTCCAAACTTTTAAGGTAAAACAACGCCAAATCGCACAAAGCGCCAACAAGGGATATCTGGTCGTGCCGGACTCGGATGAAGTCACAAGTTCAGGTCGACCATGACTGGTTTTAGGGACCAGATTAGGCCTGCTGGGCTGGTTATAGGGACCAGATTAGGCCTGCTAAACAAAGTACTGTAAAATCCTGGTTGCAGAGCGTTGCATGGATCCGAGGTGAAGAAGCGTCGCTCAGCTGAGGTGATGTGTCACTTATGAGATGCGGCGAGGCTGCGGTGCGAGGTCCTGTGTCCTGTTGTCCAGGATCTTGTCGGCAGGGATTGTGATGCAAAACTTTGTGTTGAGAACGTAGCCCACAGCTGAGGGGATGCGTTGGTTCTGAGGTGCTTCAAAGCTGCGATGCGGAGACCGTCGTCGTCATTGAGCTGCCATTGATGAGGGATGCAAGAACTTGGGTCAGAGATGCTCCACGCCGTGAGGGATGCGTCAGTTATGAAGATACGAGGTTGATGTGAGCCTTTTGCGCTGACCCAATCCACACAGCAGCAGTGATACCTTGGTTCTGACAGAGGATGCGCCACTCAGCCGAGGAGATACATTGGTTCAGCTAGAGGATGCATCCTTCAGCAGAGAATATGCATTGGTTCTGCTGATAAGCACCTTAGGCCCACTTCCAAGGGTCCAGAACTGGGGTGACATCACTTGGCAGGGTAAAATCACAGATGGCAGAGTCCAAGTGCAGATGCAAGGTCATTGGAAGCCTGTTATGTTCCTGAGGCTTCAGATCAGCAGGTCAACAAACTAGCCCTTGGAGTCATTCTTTTTTTTTTTTTTAACTTTTTTATTAAGGACAAGGTTATACAAAATAGACATCGAACAGACATATGTGTCCAAAGGCCCTGTGCTGGCACAAAGTTAACTACAAACCTGAATCCATAGCCTATTACACACAGTTTACATTGGATCAAATTATGGCAGGTCTACCCAGGTTCACTACTCCGTCTAGGCTGCGGGGGATCACAAATTCCTCCCTTATACTCATTTCATTTTTCCCAAATGTGTGTTTGTTTAATGGGACATCCCCTGGATTCGTACACAGTCCTCTCCGTCACCATGCACCAGTCCATGTCTTTTCCCCATGCACCCAGTGTTGGTGGTTCCTGCGCCCTCCACAATCTTGCAATATTCCTTTTAGCAATTATCATTCCAAGTGTCACCCATATTCTCTCTTTAGTGTTTAAGTCGGTAGGGCCCCAAATGTTCAGGAGACACAGCTTGATGTTACAATCAATCTTGTTGCCCATTACTTGCTCCATACACTCCGCCAATTCAGACCAGTACCTCTGAATAACCGTACATTCCCAGAGTACGTGCACAAAGGTGCCCTCCTGCCCGCATCCCCTCATGCATCCGGCCTCAGTGCTATAACCCATCCTTACCAACATTGGTCCCGCAAGGTATATTCTGTGGAGTATCTCCAGCTATATGAGTCTAAGCCTAGAGGAGATGGCAGTCTCTCTGGGAGAAGGTAAGGCCTCAAGCCATTCCTCGTCCTCCAGTCCTGCAACATTGTATTCCCATTTAGCTCTAAGTCGGAGAAGGGGGTTCGACATGTTATTGATTAGTTTTTTGTATACCAACGATATGGATTTCTCCGGGAGATTCCCGTCTAAGGCCCTGTCTTCTAGCGGGGAGGATTCTGGTGGCGTCTCTCCCTTTGTTATTGCTCCTTGGAGTCATTCTTGGTTCTGGGGGTCAAGAAATGCAGGTCCAGTCCTTCTCACCCAGGTAAGAGAGCAGCAGGCAGCAAGGCAGCACTGCATAGCAGGAGTTTACCAGAGTAACAGTCCAGTACAGTAGCAGTCCTTTCAGCCGCACAGCAGTCATTGTTCCTGGCAGAGTATCCACAGGTCCAGAAGTGTACTGAAGTGGTGGTGTCTGAGGGCCAGTTCTTACACCCTGTGGGGCCTTTGAAGTGTTGGAGACTTTAAAGAGATGCCATTGAAGTGCACTGATGTCCTCCCTTTCTGACCTGACTCTAGACTCACAGCAGGGAGGTATGCAGCCCTTTGTATGTGGACAGGACACAGCCTATTCTGTTGTAAGTGGGGTTGTGCCCAGCTCCTCCCTTCCATATTGTCAGGATGGTCCATCAAGTCATATCGAAGCTCCCATTCTGTGTGGCTGTCTAGGTGGAATACACAAAGCCCAACTGCTAACTACTCCCAGACATGTGATCAGGGACAGGCTGCAGGCACAAAATGGCTAAGGCAAGAAAATGCCCAGTTTCTAAAAGTGGCATTTTCTGATTTGTAATTTACAATCTGATTTCACCATGAGTTAGGATTATAAATTAGGATTCCATAGGCACCAAACTTGAATCAGTCATATCTTCCCATTTGGAAATTACGCCTATAAAATATAATAAGGTAATCATAATGTTATCCTATGGGAGATATAGGCCTTGCAGGAGCGAAAAACGAATGTAAGCATTTTTACTACCAGCATGCAAACCTAAAAAGTACATGTCTGGATTTTTAAAAACTGAGCACCCTGACCTCTGTGCTGTTCAGGGCCCCCCCTAGGGGTGACTTATATGCATTAAAAGGGAAAGTGTGGGCCTGGTGGGAGGTTTATCTTGGCAGGTCGACATAGCAATTTAGAACAGCACACTCAGGCTCTGCAATGGCAGACCTGAGACATGCATATGGGGCTACTTAAGTGGGTAGCACATTCAATGCTGCAGGCCCACTAATAGCATTTAATTTACAGTCCCTGGGCACAGGTAGTGCAATTACTAGGGACTTATAATTAAAAATGCCAATTGTGGACAAGCCAATATTACCACATTTTAAGGAAAGAGCACAAGCACCTTAGCACTGGTTAGCTGTGGTAAAGTTCACAGAATCCTAAGGCTAGCAAAAAAGTCAGTGAAAATAGGCGGTCTGCAGGCAAAAAGTTAGCAGAAACCATGCCAAGAATGCCAGGTCTAACACCTATAATCCTAATGTTGATAAGGAAATGGATGTTCATCTAGAGCTTGCTTTTTGTCTTACTGTATTTAGCTACAGCAGATTCAATTTTTATGGTTTTAATGTTTTTAATGTGACTTTCAGAATGACTTCGTTGGATGTGTGTGTCTTGGATTTATGAAACGATTGGGTCTGATGAACAAGACCAATTTGGAAGAATACATATGTATGAGAATCTGAGTTCCTGGAATTTGTATATACAGTGAAATAGCCGATATAAGCCCACTTGGGCATAGTTAAGCAAATGGGATTCATGAATTATACACAGTAGGAAAACATGTCTGTGATGAGAGTACTATATATTCTCAATGTACAGCAATTTTAAATATAATTGGTGATTTATTTGAGATGATGAATATAATTTAATATGGTTTTTGAAGAAAATACATAATAGAGTACAGCATTGTGAGCCAACCTGCTATATAACAGTTGATTTAGTATGGGTGATTTACTTAATTTCAAGTATGAATGACAATAATACATATTAGAATTTATAATCAGTTGTAAAACAAAGGAGGGTGAAGAAAAATATACCCATCTATAATGTATTATATTCACTAGTATATGTGATTGTGCAGGCCAAAATGGCGTCCATGGGTTGCTATAATCTAAGGAAGCATATGTCAACACTTTTTATGTCTATGGCATGGGATGTTTATAAGGGGGCAACAAGATGGCTGCCGACATCATGAAGAAGGCTAGTTTTAGCAGAAATGCATTGATGTTTGTGTTCTATAGCTCTGCACTTATTAATACATTTTTAATAAGCTTCTTGAGTGCCGTGCCCTTTGTGGAGATCCCTGAACAAGGGGTAAAGTGACATGTATTCTAGGATTTGCACTTGTTAGAAATGAGATCTCGAGTTGGCCAATGGTTTGCACCCTTTTCAAGTACGGACCCTCACTCTAGTTAGGGTAAGGGAGTCACACAGCTTAGATATCCCCTGATCACACCCTTGGTAGCTTGGCACAAGCAGTCAGGCTTTTCTCAGAGGCAATGTGTAAAGAATGTGTACCCACACACAGTAACGCAGTGAAAACACTACAAAAGGAGTCCACACCAGTTTAGAAAAAAGCCAATATTTATTTGAACAAAACAAGACCAAAATGACAAAAATCCAACATACACAAGTCAAAGTATCACTTTTAAAAGATTAAGCAAGTTTAGTCCTTAGAAATCAATGGCTGTGTAGTTTTAGCACAAAGTACCTTAGATGCATCAAAAATCAAAGACGGTGCAAGGCGCAGGGGAGATGAGGCACCAGAAAAGCGAATCAATGCGTCAGTTACTTACTACACAGGGGAGGTAATATGTTGGTTACTTACTGGCAGAGGAGGTGATGCGTTGGTTCCTTAATGCTAAGCAGGGGATGTGATGTGTTGGTTCCTTACTGGTAGGAGAGGTGATGCGTCGTTTTCCGGACACGGGTCCTCGGTTCCTTACTGCAGCGTGGTGTTGATGAAGAGTTGCGACGAGGGATGATGTGTCGAAAATCCAGATGCACTGCATCGATGTGGCAGTGGTGATGGAAGGCGCTGCGTAGATTCCCCAGCCGTGAAGCAGGCGATGCATCAATTCTTCACCATGTGCTGCTTCGGAGTCAGACTGGGTGCTGCGTTGTTCCAAGCGTACGCTGTGGCAATTTTTCTGATGTGCTGCAACGGAAAGCTGGGGCCTGCTGTGAAAGCCATGGACGATGCTTCCAGTGGGAACAACTCTTCGGTGCAGGCAGCGGCAATTGGGCGATCTTTTGCAGCAATGTGTTGACAAAGCAGGTGTTGGGAGTCGATGCATGCATTTTCTCCTTAAGATCACCAGGTTACACTTCCAAGGACCCAGGAACTGGATTTGGCACCACTTGGCAAATCAGGCCTCTCAGAAGATGACCCAGGCACTGTTAGGTGAAGTCTTTGATGGCCCTGAGACTTCTTAACAAGAGGTAAGCCCGCACAAGCCCTTGGGGAACCTTGGAAGCAAGATATAGAAAGCAAAGTCCAGTCCTTTCACTCCCAGGACAGAAGAAGCAAGCAGCAGGCCAGTGCAACAAAGCAACAGGCAGAGTGGCAGTCCCTCCTACAGCATTCAGCTCTTCTTCCTGGCAGAATGTCCTCAGTCCAGAAGTGTTCTGATTTTGAGGTGTCAGAGGTCCAATACCTATACCCCTTTCTGCCTTTGAAGTAGACAAACTTCAAAGGAAAGTCTTTGAGGTGCACAAGACCCCGCCTTTTTCCTGACCTGGCTCCAGACACACTACAGGGAGGTGGAGCCAGCTTTCAAATATCAGTGCCAACTCCCCCCACCGCCTTAGCTCAGTAAGGCCCATCAGCCTGGTGATGGTCCATCAGAATATGCAAGGCACACCTCAGCTCCTTTTGTGTGACTGTCTAGAGTGAATGCACAAGAGCCCAACTGTTAGCCAACCCAGACGTGGATTCTACAGCCAGACAAAGGCACAGAATGGTTAAGCAAGAAAATTCCCACTTTCTAAAATTGACATTTTCAAAAACGCAATTTGAAAACTAATTCACCAAAATATGTGTTTTTAAATTGTGAGATCAGAGACCCCAAATTCCAAATCTCGATCTGCTCCCATTGAGAAACTACACTTAAAAAATATTTCAATGCAATCCCCATGTTACCCCATGGGCAGGGTCAGATTGGGATCACAATTTGGCCCGGGCACTGATGAAAAAAGTGGCCCACATTTGCGGGGCGTAGCCCACATTTGTGGGGCGTGGCCCACATTCGTGGGCGTGCCCTTTCATGAAACACACAAGGAATGTAAGTGGGAGGATATTGTTCTTGGGAAGGACACAGGGCCAAGGTGACAATGTCCTACAAGCTGAGCAACTGAAAAACAACGAGGCCCCTTTCTATTACAAAATTATTCTCTAGCCCTCCAGGGCAGGAGCACCTGAAAGACAGCGAAGCCCCTTTCTCCTAAAAAATGATTCCCCAGCCCTCCAGGGCAGGAGCACCTGAAAAACAGCGAAGCCCCTTTCTATTACAAAATTATTCCCCAGCCCTCCAGCACAGGAGCACCTGAAAAACAGCGCGGCCCCTTTCTCCTAAAAAATTATTCCCCAGCCCTCCAGGGCAGAAGCACCTGAAAAGCAGCGAGGCCCCTTTCTCTTCAAAAATTATTCCCCAGCCCTCCAGGGCAGGAGCACCTGAAAAGCAGCGAGGCCCCTTTCTATTAAAAAATTATTCCCCAGCCCTCCAGGGCAGGAGCACCTGAAAAGCAGTGAGGCCCCTTTCTATTAAAAAATTATTCCCCAGCCCTCCAGGACAGAAGCACCTGAAAAGCAGCGAGGCCCCTTTCTCTTCAAAAATTATTCCCCAGCCCTCCAGCGCAGGAGCACCTGAAAAACAGCGTGGCTCCTTTCTATTAAAAATTTATTACCCAGCCCTCCAGGGCAGAAGCACCTAAAAAGCAGTGAGGCCCCTTTCTCTTCAAAAATTATTCCCCAGCCCTCCAGCGCAGGAGCACCTTAAAAACAGTGAGGCCCCAGCTATTTGTAAATTACTCAGCCCTCCCCAGCCCTTCACTGCCTCAGGGCAATGGCCTGGCAGGAGAGGGGATAAAGCAAAAAACACAGCTGCTGGGCCATCCATGGGGGTGGGAGGGAGGCTAAGCTGAAGATGGTGCCAGTTCCCAACATTACCTGGCCCCCACAGCGAGACCCATTCTTCCTCGCCCACTATGCCCTGAATGAGAAGGGCTGTGGGCGAGGTGTTAATGCAAACACTGTTTCAGGGCTGCGTGGGCCCCAGGGGGGCCGAGGTGAAAATGGCTCAATGGCCTGAGCAACACCTGGCCCCCTGGGAGGCCGATTCTAGCACACAATCACCCCTCCCCAGCCGACCATCAGCGTGATTGCTTGGCAGGGCACAGGGGTCAAGGAGAGGCCACAGCTGATCATCGCTGAAAGGCCGCACAGCGAGGCTGCTTTCCTCTCCCTGTCCAGTGCTCTCTGTGGACTGGGAAAGGGGGAAAAAATGGCCCACTGAGGGCACTGAGACACCGGCCCTTCGGCCAATGCCCGAGTGCCCGCATTACCAATCTGTCCCTGCCTATGGGAGAGATAGTCCTTGCAATAGTGAACAAGCATTTGCAATGCAATAGGTCTCGCATTTGCGAGAGTTTGTGCTATTGGCATTGTAAATGACAATGGCTTTTATTTATATGTTGGTTTTCAAAACAGATAAATAAAAGTCATTGTTGTTTACAATGCCAGTAGCTAAAACTTTTTTTTGAGTGGTTGCCAACATGTAGGTGTAATGCAGCAGCCATCTTGGAAGTATAGAAAATGAAACTTTCTATACATTCAGATTTAAAGATGGCTGGATCCTACTTTTGGCTTTACCAATGCTGATGCAATTTTAAACACATTAGTTATTGGCAAAGAAGAGAGTGGCAGGAGGGAAAAGAGGTGGAGGAGGCGAGCGAACGCCTAACACCGACCTACAGGAGTGCAGTGTCAGAGGGAGCTCCCGACCTAACAAGAATGGGGGTGGAAACACAAATGAGAGGGGAGGTCGGGAAATAAAATAATCTGTGCTTCTCCACTATACCGAAGCAGTAACAGTTGGTCATCAATACTGGGTGATTTACCTTTTTATATCGGCGCTTTTCATTTTATTTTATTAAAGATAAAAAAAAAGCAAAAGACGGCTGCTGCAGGGGCTGTGGTATGCGGCCAGGATATGAAGTAAGGGCTGCTCGCAAAAAGTATTGCTCAATCTCGTAACCAAGATAAAGTTGGACGAAGAAAGTGCCCGGTGGCTGTGCCTTGGAGTTAAGCTCTTCTGTGGCTTTAATTATTTCATTGCTACATTTGCTGTTTTTCGTCTAAGATGCTAAATGAACATGCGTTTTTTGCTGTACACACCGGGCAGTCATCTCTTGAACATGCGCTCCTTATTTTCGTTATTTTAGTCTATCAGTCACTGTGTTTTTAAAAGACAAATATGCCCTGTTCGACTAAACCTATTGTCTGTAGCTGCGCAGTGTCCGGAACCAAGCACTTCAAAGCTCACCTTCTCCCACTTCCACTCAGCAGTGCATGTTTCCATACGTCCAGATCGTTGTGTTTAATTATCATCGATAAACGACTGCTGGCAGCAGTGATGCATCACAATTTTTTTATTTCCCTTTCCGAAAAGGAAGCCTTGTACTCTGATCACATAACACATGCTCCAGAAAGCCTTATGCAACGCTATGTCCCCTGATTAATGACTGCTTGCACAAGACGTTTTTCATTACCCTGAATACTAGCAGCCTGGCAATGATTAACAGTGTGACATAACTCTCGTCGCATAAAAACTGAAGCCTGGCGTGCAGCCGCAAACCAGTGCGCTTTAGAAGAACAACTGCGATTGATGCATATCACAACGGCCTAAGAAATGTAATCTGAAAGTCAGGGGAGGAGAAAGGCAGACGAGGAGATAAAAAAAAAGCAAAAGACGACTGCTGCAGGGGATGTGTGCGCTAGGAGGAGGGGGCAGGCTTATAAAGCGATTAGAGCGTGGAAACAGAGGCGGAATGAAAACGGTGCAGGAAAAGCATGAAAACAATAAAGATAAAAATGTTCTGTGAAACAGAAAATAACAAGGCAAGCAAAAGTAACCTGTACTTTACTGGTGCTCCTGAGCCTTGGAAGGAAGTGAGCTCTTGGCTGCGGGAATGAGACAGGAGGCAGGAAAGAAGAACAACGCTTGAATGGACCAATCCTAAGCAGGAGGCGGGAATGAAGTGGTTTTATCCATTACAGCAGGTCTTGCAGTTAGCGCATGCGTGCTGATGCTCGACCTAAAATCTAAATCATCAGTATTTCACTATTAGGACATGTAAAACACACCAGTACATGTCCTGCATTTTAAGTACACTGCACCCTGCCCATGGGTCTGCCTTGGGCCTACCTTAGGGGTGACTTGCATGTAGTAAAAGGGAAGGTTTGGGCCTGGCAAATGGGTGCACTTACCAGGTCGAAATGGCAGTTTAAAACTGCACTCACAAACACTGCAGAGGCAGGTCTGAGACATGTTTGCAGGGCAACTCATGTGGGTGGCACAATCAGTGCTGCAGCCCACTAGTAGCATATGATTTACAGGCCCTGGGCACACCTGGTGCATTTACTAGGGACTTACTAGTGAATAAAATATGCCAATCACGGATAAACCAATAACCAATGAAATTTTGACAGAGAGCATATGCACTTTAGCACTGGTTAGCAGCAGTAAAGTGCCCAGAGTCCTAAAGTCAACCAAAACAGGTAAAAAAAAAATAGGAGAAAGAAGGCAAAAGGTTTGGTGATAACCCTGCAAAAAGGGACAAGTCCAACTGCACTGTACAAATCCTTTTCCTGTGTTTGATTTAATAAACTATAATGTTGTTCATGTATAAGAGCAAATAAGGCCACCAAAATGAAGCACATCACAACTGACTTATCTCTTAGTTCACTATTGGCATTGTTGTCAGTGTGGGGAGAAGCATGAATGTTTCTAAATTCATGGTTGAGAACCATCACTTTAAAAAATATATTTCTTAATGCACTGACATAATCTGATGCGCTAACATGAAAAGGTTCTGCTTGTTAATGAAATACACTTTTTGAATTATGAAGGGACTTTATCATATTTTTAGACATTATTTGCAGGATGTATTTAAAAATGGAAGTGTTCAAAAAGTTAAGGGCTGCAGAGAATCCTAGTTAATGCCTTTCTTTAATGTCAATTAACGTTTATATAAATGCTTCCCCGTTTATTTAGCATCTTTTTAACTGTAGGGCTGAGTCGAGTAAACAGCAGCCGGGTGTTGACCAGGGGGGCGCATGTAAAGGTCAGGAGGACCGCATGCGGACCCCGAAAATAACATCTGACAAGTCTCTATTTATCCATCTGCAAAAGTCTCCATTTCATTAGCAGTTCACACTGCTCATGAACACAATAAAAATGCTGCCAGAAACTGTAAGAGCAGTATCCTAGGAGCCCCAAAATATATCCGACACAAAGTGAATGAGCCAAGACATGAACACACAGCAGTTCCTCTCTCCCAATAATGTCGCCGCGCAATTAAACCACAGCGCTGGTTCCAAAATAACCCAGGAGAGGTTAACGGAGCCAATCGTGATAAGGCCCACCTCTGTGAAACAAAAGAGTATTTTTTTTTTATCAGAGACAGTTTTAAGCGCAATGTTGTTATGCTCTGCTTTCGTTTCGTAAACGCACGATGAACTGCAATAAAAACACATTTCTAAATGCCTTCGAGAAAATAAGTCGGAATTGAACATATTGACAGTGCTCTGCCCGCATCGCACGCCCTCTCGTGCGAACAGGTGCTGTTTTATGCATGCAGCCATAGTGTCAATAGAAACACATCTCTCCGCACAAGCTGCGTCTTAATAGCATCCTCGGGGGAGGAGGAAGAGCGCTCACTGATGCCAGAAGCAACACACCAGGAAGTACGCATGTCAAAAGAAAATGTCAGGCACTACTTGAGAAGTCCTGATAAAGGAGCGTTCTGCTCTGAAACTAGTTGGAGACAAAACAACACTACACTTAAATTTTGAAAACTACTGAAGGAGTTTCGACCTGAGATTTTCAATTTTTTTTTCGCTAGCAAAGTACGCAAGCTCGCAGCTTTTTTTTGGAGGCGTAACAACACAACTTGTCTTTTTGTATGCTACAAATTAGGGGCAGATTTACAAGAAAGTGACGCATCTGTATAGATGCGTCACTTTCCCTGCGCCACCCTTAGATACCCTTGCGCCACCATATGGTGCAAGGATTGACAGATGCGTCAGAAATTCTGACGCATCTGTTGGTGGAAAAGTCACGCATTGCTGGAGTCGTGTCGCAAGCACGACGCAACTCCAGCAATGTGTGTTGAGGCCTATTCCCACTACGCTGCGTCACTACTTATGCCTGCTTCAAGCAGGCGTAAGGTTTTGACGCAGTGGCGTCCTAAAAGTGGCGCAGTGAAATCTTGTAGATTTCACTGCGTCACTTTTACGAGGCTTTCCTGCGTGGGAACGCCCACCCTGCATACATTATACCTGACGCAGGTATAATGTGACGCAGGGCTTTACAACGTGACGCATCTCCCTAGATGCGTCACGTTGTAAATAGGCCGCATTTTTTGCGCCGCCATTGCGTAAAAAAAAGTGACGCAATGGCGGCGCAAGAAGGCGCATGGGGCTTGTAAATCTGCCCCTTGAAGTGTGACTAGACAAGAGATCGAAGGAATTTATAAAAACAAATCATGCATTTATGAGTTATAAAATATGTCTGGTAATATCTAATTAGGAATACACATTGGGAAATGCGAGCGCCCTACATCAAAATATCGACATACCTCATTAAAGTGTGCCTCAGGGCCAGGCAAAGGCATGTCAACACAGTGCTGAAAATCCAAAGTTATTACTAAGGTTTCTCCTCGTGCAATTTGTGTCGTCAAAGAGGAAGGAGAAAAACACACAAACGGAGGGACACCCCTGAAGCTGTAAAAGTTGGATATGCTGTAATCAGGACCTACAGGTTGAAAGGTAGGACAGCAGTGGTAGCTGTGTGACTCAGTGGCATAACAAAAATTGAGGGGGGCCCCCTGCAAGGCCCCCTGGAGCTGCGGGTGTCTGTGTTACGCCCCTGGTGTGCCTGGTCGAAGGGGAGAAAGCACACATACGCACACCCTTTAGTACCACCTTCAAAATGAAACAACAGCAACATTGTGCCTGCCACATGGAGCAGGGAACTGTAGGTGCCCCCCAAGTGCACACACAATCAGCCCCTGCACAAGGGGGGCCGGCAAAAAGTTAACCCCCACCAACATTTCCATTGCGGGGGAACCGCCATGGAAAGGCTGGCAGGATGCAGCATCCTAATGTGGTGGACGGTGCCTGTTAGGCACGGCCACCATTCTAGGGATGAGGGCGGGTCCGACAGGCAATCGTAACAATTGCCTCTGTCGGACCCGTGGCGGACGAGCTTTCCGCCTGCCAGCACACCGCATCCTTTTCTGGCGGGCAGGGAATGACCTTACAATGGCGGTGAACCCGCCACCGGCAGCCTGCCGGTGGCGGGTTCACCGCCATCGTAATCAGGCCCTAAGTTCTCTTTCGAGGAACTCTACATTCTCAATAAGGAGAAAGAGTTTGAGCCCCAAAAAGGAATGTCACTGTTCCCCTAAAAAGCAAAATATGGCCCTGACACAAATTTTAAAAAAAATGAAAAGTGCTGCCAAAAACATCTAGACTGCAACTGAAATCCATTGTCGGGGGAACGACCAATATCAACTTTTCAACGTACAGACAGGAAGAGAACCAGACGCAGATGACCAGCTGGCAATCAACAAACTAACACAGTAGTTTTCCATATACATACTGATGTTCACTGGTTTGAGGATATTTTAGAAAGGTAAACCTCATGTTTCTAATTCAATTTTTTACTCACGATGTGCCATGAAGTATATTTATGAGTATCAATCCACTATGCAGATATACCTTCAAGCATGGGAGCGTGGATCAATATAGCTCAAACATGCTAGTAGGAGAGGGCATTAGACACAGGAGAAGAGTTGTAAAATTATTGAACGTGCTCAGTTGCGATGTAAACTTTGTTTCCAAAAATAATTGAAGAAGATACCACTAAACTATATAGCAATATGATGTATCCACAACCCTGGGTCACTTGGTAATTATTTTGTAGAGGTGGGTGAAGTTGTGTATTTTTTGAAAATAATATGCATAATTTACGTGAGAATTTCATGCACCACACAAATTATGACTGGGCGGTCATCTGTGTGAATAATGTATGTGTGGTACGCTCTCATGTACTAAAGTCACAAGTGAGACCTGCTCAATATATTTATCATACAGTCCCTGTTAATACACTGAGAGCACTGCTCTCAAAGCACGTCCTGCCATGGGGCACATCTCATTTCACGGTTGCCATAAGGCATTTTCTGCTCGAACAGACTTCAGTGAGTGAAAAAGCATAAAAAAGCATAAATTACATAAAATGTCCCTAACCCAATAAATAAGCTTTATGCAAGATATCCCTTGCATAAAAATTGTCTGGGCTGTCTTTCTCTCTGTGACTCTCTGCAACAAGTACTGCTTTGACTTAGCTGTTCAATGAGGTTCTGTGTAGTCAATTTTAGTCTAGGGCGTAACTCAAATAATTCTGAGTAGCGTAATCACACATAATTACCTAACAGTTCTATGAGATTCTGCGGACTTATGCAAGAAAAGTAATTCTGCATTTAGCGCTATTTTTTGCGCAAAAATAACCAGTGGAGAAGAATTTCGCGCTGTGAAATATAGGTAAACAGAAATGAATAGTAATGAAAGCAGCTGCTCAAAGCTCGCTAAATGTGTACTTGGGCAGGATTTACCCCCAACTTACTCCTAGCATTTAGCACCACTTTCTTAACAAAGATGCATTTTGCGCTAAGAAAATAGCTCTAAATTTAACAGAAGAACAGCACTTCTACCACCCGATCACACTCACTAAGGGGCATATTAACAAGGGCTGGCGATATAATTATCGCCGCTTTAGCGTCCGTTTTCGGGCGATAAGCGGCGATAATTATATCGCAATATCATCAAGGACACGCTAGCGCGTGTTTCCTTGATGTAGAGCCCGCTTTTTCACAGCCTCGCCTCGCATCGCTAATGAGATGCAAAGAAGGCGTGGCTGTGAAAACAGCACATGAAAATATCGCGAAGGCAGCTTCGCGATATTAACAAGGAGGTGCAGCGATAAAAAAAATTGCGCTACCTCGGCCTTAACGCTGGAATTTAACGTCTGTTAAATTCCAGACTAAGGCATACTAATAATGGTAGGTGGATTATGCTGATACGACCACAGGATCGTATCAGCAATGTTATCGCTGTTTTCCATGGAACATCGCTGGAAAACCAGCGATGTTCCATGGCAAACACCGCTATCGCTGAAATATTATCGCCATAGCGCTATGCATTGTAAATATAGCGTTATCATGGCGATAATTTTCAGCGATAGCCGGCGATAATATTTCTATCGCTATGTGGGGCCAGCGATAATTATCGCTGGCCCTTGTTAATATGCCCCTAAATTTGCTCTTGCGCTAGGATTTTTTCCACCAAATGTCTCTTAATGTTGCGAGTGGGCAAAATTGCGTAATTATCTGTAAATCCACATCAAAGAGTAACAAGGAGTTACCAAAATTACTCTGATTATTCTGGCATAATTAAAACTACTCCCAGGCATAATCAATTTATACTTCTGGAACTAGACTTGGAGAAGATAGTCTCTTGTAATATTGAAATATTAGCATTGTTGCGTATACACATGACACATTTATCCACAAAAATATTTCATTGCAAACATCATAAATTACCTCCTACAGCAGAGGTTGCTATGATGTCATTGCGACATACACTAGGCAAAAGCACATTATAAAGCTACCCTGAGCCGTCATTTGCCTATTTAGGGTTTTTGTAATGACTATCAAGTTTTAAAAGAATGTTTTAATGCCAGATGGATTCTCTGTTTCTAGGTGTGGTGTTGCCTGTGTGTGTGAACAGTATGAAGTACCATTGTATGTTATTAAGTTATGGATATTCATTTACCTACAAACCACAGGTCGCTAAAATTACCAGACTTGATCTTTGACACATGTATGGCATTACAAGAGTTTGGGACCTACTACTGTGCCGTACCAATGATGTTACACCTCTTGCTGCCATCCGTGTCCCTTTTTCCTGCAAGCCAGCATTACTTCAAATGAATTTCCATGATGGTATATTGCCCACACTATGGATTAGGTCCACGATGTCATAATGTACAGGTCAAACATTCAAACAACTGGTAGTAGTAGCAGTAAGTAAAGTTTATTGTATTAATCAAAGATTAGAATGATAGATATAAAACATAACCCATAGTATAAATAAGCTACTAAAATGATAGGATTCTAAAATTGTGACATACAAGTGCCCGGTTTCAATGCATCTAAACTCCGGGCACACAATTTCAAGTATGAGCGTTATCGTTAAATCACAATTAATTATTAATGCATCTAATCTAAAAATTTCCTTTAAAAGAGTGCAGTTTCTTAAATACAATTTTTAAAATTCACTAGCGTCCTAAGACATATATTTATATTTATACTCATACTTTAAGTACAGTTTGCATGCAACTTAATCCATACGTAGTTGGCATAATATTAACATTTATATAAGTGTAAGAGTGGACTTTTTAAGTTTCAACCAATAACAGCACTGGCCTTGTTATTCGTAAAGTCGACCAAAATACTTTTGGCCTCTTCCTTTGATCTGACATGGCCTACTGACTTTTCTTAACAGCTCCAATAAAGTGCTAATGTGCCAAAATGTGCAAGAACGCATGAAAGTTCACAGGTTTTGTGCAACAAATTGATTATCCATAGAGGCAATTCAGGATATCTCAATAGGTAATAAGCTATATAAATCTTTTTCTTTAAATACAACAGTGCAGAACATAAAATCATGCAGCTAGGGCTTTGTAGGCCTGATCTAAAAATGTTGTAAATATATTATTGCACTGTCTTCCCCGACTCTACAACAATACCTGACTGCTTCCACAGCTGATCTTATTTTTTCTTTGTTAAACATGGAGCGTACATTTTTTTCCTTAAAACAATTTAGGACAAATACATATGATATGCAACAGGGATTCAGTTGCAAGTCCACAGCTTTTAAAGCTTTACCTTTAAAAGCTGGGTTCAATTTCCCTTCAAACTCAGAAATTCGGAATATAAAACAATTTAAACCTTAAAAATTTCCCTTTAGCATAGCCAGGCAAATTTGGTCCTAAATATTCTTGGCCCTGAACAGAGTAGGTATTGAACACTAGGTCCATATGCTTGTATTTTTCGGCTTGTGCCGAGTAGGAGTCCCACTGTTTAACAGTAAAGGTATCACGGAGTAGGATTTTCCAGGCTGATCGATACATTTGCCCCAGTGTCTGTGGATCTGGTAGGTCATTAGATTCTAAGCCCGCCAGTAAGAAGTGCAACTTCAAATCCTTGTATATAGATTTATCCAGTTCTTGGTATACTAGATGTTTTAGTGAGGTTGGGTCCGCTTTTGCACATTCACAGACATAATTCACAGTGCTTCTGTAGTGGAGTGATGTTAAAGATTTTAAACCTGATTCTAATCTTATAACACAATGGGAAGTTGCTGTGCGTAGATGTAATAGATTGTGCACACATTGCATAGCATTTTTATCAAGACTAGAAATGCCCTTGTGATTCAGTGCAGGAAATGAATATAGTAGGTATGGAACCAATTTGATGTTTACTGCTTTAAGTGATGGCCTAATCGCTTTTCTGCCAAACACATTTTCAAATTTTACGACCGATCTGGTGATCATTGCTTACTTCAATTTTCTAGTTGCCAGATTGTTTGACCACGATAACTTACCATTGTAAGTCACTCCGAGATAGTCATATTGTTTCACTATTTCAAATGAAGTATCTCCTAGAACTCTCCCATGGTTTTAGTTTGCTGCCCAAAGGTCATGATTTTCATTTTGGTCAGATTGACAAATAATCCATTCTCCAAGTTGTAACTATGCAATTGGTTTAGTTGATACTGTAGACCTTTTGGCGTCTGTGACAGGATCACCAGATCATTGGCGTAGGCCAAATATGTTATTTTTTTGCCTCCGAGCTTTGGAGGAATACCCTGATCTGACTTCAATGACTCGGTTAAGTCAGCGATGTACAAAGAGAATAATAGAGGGACAAGGATAAATCCTTGTTTGAGGCTGTTCTCCGTGCAAAATTTAGAAGAACGGGTATTGTCAGCTGATAGCTTTATCTTTAGTCCTATTTCGGTATGCAATTCGATGATAAATTGCAGAAGGTTAACATCTATTTCCCTTGTTATAAGCTTGTCCCACAGCCTTTGGCGTTTCACTTTGTCAAAAGCAGTGGAATAGTCCACGAAACAGGCGTATAGCGTTGTTTTCTGTGTACGTGATTTTTTCCCAAGAACAGTCAGTGTTGTGATATTATCAACTGTTGAACTGCCTGCGCAGAAACCTGTTTGTGTTGATGGGATTCATGATTTTTCTTCTGTCCAAAGCCTTAATTTATTTTGAAGGTGCTTAGCAAACAGGTTCCCTTCAAAGTCAAAGAGTGCTATTAATCTATAGCTGGTTGGATCTTGTTTTGGACCTCCTTTATATATCAGATGCGCAATCGACCATTTCCAAGAACATGGAACATTTCCAGATAACTGGTAGATGGTTCTCCTACAGGGACTATTTAGTTTTGAAAGACATTTCAGTTGTGCTAACTAGGATGCCCTAACATTGCATGTCCCTTTCAGTATTGTATAGAGTGAACATTAGTCAAAAAGAAGAGTCTGAAGGCAGGAACACACAGAGCATATTCTAGAAGTATAGAATTTGCCTATTTTTAATCATATAAAACTTGACCTATTTAAAAACTGCGAAAATAAGGCAATTTACTCAGAAATTTTAAAATTTGTTTATAATTTTTTTTTTTTTTTTTTTTTTTGAGTGGTTTTTATACCATTTCAAAAACACAATAACCTCACACTTGTGATGGACAGTCACATTACAGATATTTTGATCCTTTTGCTGTACATGTACAATCATTGGTTATCACATAAAAGTATATCCCTTTATATAAATTGTTTATTTTGGTGGACCCCGTCTCCCTTCCGAGCAGCAGGTCTATCTATTCTTCTTTCCTGTTTATGTTCTGTGTGTATGTGTCTAGTGGGTCCAACCCATAGTGTCGTGTCCAGCTCCCCCACACCCTACGAAACTTCTGGGGACATTCTCTGCTCTTGTAGGTTACTCGTTCTGCCACCATATATTGGTCCATTCCTGTCTTCTATTCATGTAATGTCGGCGTAGCCTGTGTCCCCCAGGGTTTTGCTATATCCCTTTTTGCAACCACTAGTCCTACGGCACTGAATAGTAGTTGGGGTCTTGGAATATCTACCTCACTGTGTATCCCTAGGAGGATGAATTTCAGTTGTAGGGGAAGGGTGACTTGCAGCACCTCATTGAGTTGCTGTATGATCTCTTCCCAGTAAGGACTTGTGATGGGACAGTCCCATGTCGTGTGATAGAAGTCCCCTCTTTCATGGTGGTATCTCCGGCATCTTGGGTTATCTGCCCGCCCTATTCTGTGGAATCTGTCCCTGTCATAATAGATCCGGTGAAGGATCTTGCATTGGATAAGTCGTAAACGTGCCCTGATTGCCACCTTCCTAGGATGCATTAGGGCGGCCTCCCAGTTTATGGTCTCCATTGTTCCTACCTCATCCTCGCACTTGTCTCTTAGGTTGCCTAGGTTCTCAGGCATGTTATTGTTAATCGTTCTGTATGTACGTGACACCGCTTTGAGTGTGAATGGTTCTTGAAGTAGCTGGCCTTCTAAGGGTGCGTACTCTGGGAGGTTGTATCCTGTCAGGACCTCCGCCAACCACGCGTGTCTTAGTTGTGCATATTTAAGAAATTGGGACTTGTGAAGTTGAAAGTCAGTGCATAGTGCAGAGAAGGTTTTAAGGGCACCCTCATTCATAATGTCCCCAACTGCTGAGATTGCCAAGGTGTCCCACAGCCCAAACCCCTTCAGTTTACTCAGTTCCATTAGCCAATTCCCTTCCCAGATTTGCGTTGCTCTGGTAACCTTGCGTTCCCAGCCTATTGTTCTGGATGCCCTTTCCCAAGCCAAAAGAGTAGGTCGCGTGGCCGGGAGTAACCTATCTTTTCCTTTTCCCCCTTAAAGGTAGTGGGTAAATGTGTGGAGCACCAATGTTTCCCGTTCTAGTCTACATGTCGGATAGTCTCCTGCCACATGGTTCCAATCATTTATGGGCATTAGGTGTTCTGCCCAGTAGTATGCTTCGATGTCCGGCACCGCAAACCCCCCGTTGTATGGGTTTCTTTGCAGTGTGCGTAGAGCAATCCATGGGTGCTTCCCCAGCCACAATAATGAATGTAATTCGGCGTCAATCTCCCAAAATATTGTGCATGGGAGGGAATGGTAGGTGTTCTGTAATGCTTATAAAGACTGGGGTAAGTTGATCATTTTGAACATTGCGGCAAGGCCCATGATCGTGAGTGGCAGGGTTTTCAATCCCTCCATATTTTCTTTGAATCTGCTTATTATTCGTTGTATGTTGTGTTTGTGGCATAGTCCCTTATCTGTTGTAAGGAATATGGCCAAATATTTAAAGCCTGCTTCTAATTCGTTCAGGTCTCTCAGTAAGGGAGGCCAGTCTTTCATAGGTCTGGGGCTGTAGGCCAATGACTTGTGCCAGTTTATCTTTTACCCTGAGTGTCGTACGTAGTCTTCTATAGTGTGAAAAAGTAGGGGGATTATAGTGTCAGGTTCTGTTATATACTATAGGATATAGTCTGCGTAGAGGGATATTTTCTTCTCTTCCGTGTATCTCTGAGTGACCCTAAAGCCCCGGATCCCTGGGTGTTGTCTAACGCAGCATGCCAATGTCTCTATCGTTAGCGCGAATAGTAGTGGGGCGAGGGGGCAGCATTGTTTGGTCCTGCATCCGATGGGTAAGTTCTGTAATGTTCTACCATTCACCCTTATTGTCGCCCTGGGGGAGTTATACAACACCGCCACCCACATTCTGAACTTTGGACTAAGGGGCCGATTCCGATCTCGGCCGGTAGGGCTCCGAATCGGATTCGGCTTAACCGGATCTGAATCGGAGCCCTATTGCCCGACCGATTCGTACGCGCGTCCGGGCGAGCGAGTACGCTGCGAAATTGCCGACCGACTCGTCCGGGCGTCCCGACCGCTCCGACCGACTCGTTCCCGGGTCTGACCGCACCGACTCGACTCGCACCGCGCAATGGAGACGTTTCCCGGCCGGGTAAGTACGATGCGTGCCGAGAGCAGTCCGACCGAGCTGCGCACTCCGGCTCGAAAGAGCAGTCGGAGCCGTACTTTGGGGGTCCGTGTCAGACCCCCCTGTACGCGTAGCCGTGCGAGTCGCACACAGGGGGGACCCATGGGTCCCCCCTACCTGTGCGTGTACGGCGTGAGTCGCTTCGCCGCGTACACGCTGTAGGGGCCGCCCTTGTCCGCCTCGCACCCATTGAGTCAATGGGAGCCCGCGTACACGTTGTACAACCGGCTCCCATTGACTTCAATGGGAGTCCGACCGACTCGAGTCCGATGGCATACGTGCGCATCGTACTCGTTCGGTCGGGCTGCACGGGTCCGATTCGGTCGGAAATCTCTCCGGGTCTGGCTCGGTTGGAGAGATTTCCGGCCCGAATCGGAATCGGCCCCTAAGTCTGAACTTAGTCAAGGTGGCTTCCAAGAAGGGCCAATGTACAGCGTTGAACGCTTTCTCTGCATCAAAGGACAAAAATACATGGGGGGTGTCTCGGTCTTTAGTCTGCATTAGCCAGTTGTGGATTCTGCGGAAGTTCCATCGGGTTGCCCTACCGGGCATGTATCCTGACTGGTCACAATGCAGCAATGTTGTTATGACCTCCCATAGTCTTGTGACCAGGATGGTCATGAGGACCTTCACCGCTACTTTCAGTAGGGATATTGGGCGGTGGGACTCACAGCTATCCTTTGGCTTGCCCTCCGTCTGAATTGTAACTATTGTGGCGATACGTAGGTCTGGTGAGAGGGCCCCTTCATCATAGGTGTCTTGGATGAGGTTCAGCAGGTGTGGGCTAAGGAGGTCTGTGCATTTTTTATAGAACTTGGCTGGCAAGCCATTTGGGCCAGTAGTCTTGCCCGGGCATAGTTTTGAAATTGCCACCTTTACTTCGTTTAGTGTCAGGTCGGCATCCAATCCCTGTGCATCAGTCTCACCTAGAATAGGGGTCTGTATTTTGGTCAGGTAGTCTTCTACCTCCGGGGTATCACTGAGGGGTTTGGCCTCGTAGAATCCCCTAAAGTATGTAGCGAACGGCGTCGCTATCTGTTCATCAGTGGAATATAGCAGGCCTTGGGCATCTACTATAGACGGACCCATCTGCTCTCTATTTCTTTTTTTCTTAGCAGGGCTAGTAGCTTCCCAGCCTTGTTGTCTACATCGTATAAACAGTGGAGGGTAGCTACATGTTGATCTCTGGCCCCATCTGGCGCCAGGTCTCTGTGTTCTTGTCTTATATTTTCCAACTGTCGGTTAGTTAGTGGGTCTGACCTCGCGATGACCTCATTCCCCATCCTCAGGATCTGTCGTTCCAGATTCTCTATCTGTTCAGTTTCCTTTTTCTTTTCCCACTCCAGTCGGTTTTGTGCCCTGTCTCTCAACACCTTTTTATTCACCTCCCAGAGTGTTGTTCCGGACTTGACTGTTCCCTCATTTTCTCTAAAGAAAATCTCTGTGTCTGCCCTTATTCCCTTGATAATTTCTCCCTTTTGCAGGTCCCAAGCTGTGAGTCTCCATTGGGGTTGTGTTTTCCGGACCCTGCCTCCTATTTGTGTCCATAATGGTGAGTGATCGGATAGTCCCCTTGCTAGATACTCTGTCTCACCTATCTCTCCTAGTTCTCCCGCCAGGACGAACATATAGACTAGACATGAGTGGACCCTATGAGCCCCAGGAAAAGTAGGAGTATTGGTTAGTCGGCGGATTTCATTTCCTCCACACATCTATCATACCCACTGTGTCTGGGAATCGTGCCAATAGGGTCGGGGGTGGCTGGGTGGCCGTGGCCTCCCGTGCGGTCCCTCGACATGTCCATTACATCATTAAAATCACCTCCCATCACATGGAGGGAGTCTAGGGCTTTTATGTGGATTTCTGACACTTTAGCCAGTGTGCGTGCCTGTAGTCTTGGTGGTGCGTATACGCAAACCAGGGTTGTTTTCATTCTACCCTAAGTACCCGCCCGACACCCCGGCATATGTAACATTTGGATCCACCCATGTATGTGATACCTCAAACGGAGGTGTCTTTTTTATCATGCTTGTTTCTCCTCGGGATCCGTTGGGTATCCTGCGTGCGCCAACACCCTATATGTCCCTCTCCCCAGAAACCCACATCTAGTGCCTTGTAGGTGTGTCTCCTGGAGCATTACCACAACTTAAGAAGGAGTGAGAAGTCTTTACAAGAGGTATACTCTCATCTTCCCAAACAATATGCTTCAACAAACTAAGGGAGGAGATACATTAAGTCTCATAAAGTGCATGTTTATGGTATATCCGAGACTGGTAAGTAACGGCACCCAGGTAAATCGGTGCTCACCTTACATTTGTCTCAGACCAATATTGAGATTTTATGAGTATATACACTGATGTATATATAAATATATATTATTAGGGTCCTCACCCACAGGTACCACCCGTGGCTTGCTTCATCATTGGACCCTCACTCACACACATAAGATGTGTGAGTGGGCTCAACACGTTTGTAAGCAGAGTTCTAATGTAACTGTGAGTGAAGGCAGGGCGTGTTGGTGAGTTAAAATAACCTCCGAAACCTAAAAAAGTATTTAGTGACGGAGGTTTAGGGGCTAGATTAAAAGTAAGATAGGTGACACTTTTAGGATTTAATGGTCCCAAGTGTCTATTCGGTCAACATGTTTCAGCCAATAAAACTGCCCGAAAGGTCAATTGGCTTTCTTCAGGACCGTAGTTTACCCTGCTAGTTGTAAAAAACAGCCTATTCGCAGGTGCAGTTTACATTATTTATAAAAAGCATGCACATTTATATACAGACCATATGCCGAAGGACCTTTTCCTTGTATGGTCAAAGCTGAAACAAGAGAAATTCATAATCAAATGTGGGGGTACTCATATCTTAACATGTAACCCTTATTATGTGCTTAATAATGCTAAATAGTTTTCATGTTGTATCTAGTGATATTTCAATATTTCATAGTGCTAATACACATGACAGACATAAAACATTTACAAACAACACACAGACAGTGGTGTTTTACACCCGTCAACAACAAAATGGCGAATAAAGACTACCTACATGTCTAAGTCAATTTACCGACATCATAGGGAGTTTCAGGGATGGACTGTCCCCGTAGTCACACACTAGAATGAATGGACACATCATTTTTTTAGATCGTTTTTTTACTCAATATTTAGTGCTTCCGTTGGGATCAAAGGTTAAGTAAGTATAAGGTTATCTTACTTCATCAAGGGTACTGGTCCGCTCAACACTCAAGTAGTGGCCCTGTCTCCCTGCATGTTAGAGACAGAGGGCCCGATTCACAAAAGTAATCTGAGACAAAATCCTAACTTTACGACTTTCGGTACTCACAAAAGGCATTTAGGAGTAGTAAAGTTAGGACTTTGTCTTAAGTTTGTCTTAAGTTTTGGTCTTAAGACAAAATCCTAACTTAAGTTAAACTTAATTTAAACTTAAGTTAGGATTTTGTCTTAAGTTTGTCTTAAGTTTTGGTCTTAAGACAAAATCCTAACTTACGTTTAAATTAATTATTATTAATTAATTGAAAATTAAATATTGAAATTGTGTAATTAATTGTAGGTGCGGGTTGTGTTGTTTATAGGGGTAAAGGGTGGGAAGTAATTTATTTTTAATTATTTAATAATTAGTTGTTAATTAATATTAATTAATTAATTGAAAATTAAATATGGAATTTTTTTAATTAATTTTAGGTGCGGGTTGAGGGGTTTATAGGGGTAAAGGGTGGGAAGTAATTTATTTTTAATTAATTAATAAAAAGTTGTTAATTAATATTAATTATTTAATTGAATATTAAATATGGAAATTGTGTAATTATTCTTAGGGATGGGTTGTGGGGTTTATAGGGGTAAAGGGTGAGAAGTAATTTATTTTTAATTAATTAATAACTAATTGTTAATTAATATTATTTGATTAATTGAAAATTAAATATGAGAATTGTGTAATTCATTTTAGGTGTGGGTTGTGGGGTTTATAGGGGTAAAGGGTGGGAAGTGAATACATTTTGATATGTTTTAATTTGTTTTTTAATTAATAATATTTATTTAATTGATAATTAATTATGTTAATTATGGAAGTACATTTTATTTTTTTAATTTAGATGTAGGCTGTGCATTGTGTGGTGTTATAGGGTAGGATATAAATAAAATAAATGTATGTAATAATGTTTTTGTTTATGAATAATTTTTATCTGAAAACATTTGTTTGTTTGAAAAATATTTTTATATTTTATTCAATATAATATTTGTAGGTATTTTTTATAATATGTTTTTATTTTTTTTAAATGTATAATATTAATTATATATGTATTTTACCATATTTATATATTTTTCTTTTTATTTATTTTGTTTTTCAAATATTTTTTGTTGTTGATATTTTGTTGGCTTTTAATTTTGAATTGAATGTAGTTGGAATAGTAATTTTTATCCCTCCACAATCCAACACTTTCCCTACCGTTACAGTCACTGGACTGGGAATAGTAACTTTTACCCCTCTGCTATCCAACACTTTCCCTACTGTTGCACTCATTGGAGTGGGAATAGTAATTTTTACCCCTCCCATATCCAACACTTTCCCTACTGTTACACTCACTGGAGTGGGAATAGTAATTTGTACCCCTCCCCTATCCAACACTTTCCCTACTGTTGCACTCATTGGAGGGGGAATAATAATTTTTACCCCTCCGCTATCCAACACTTTCCCTGCTGTTACACTCACTGGAGTGGGAATAGTAATTTTTACCTCTCCGCTATCCAACACTTTCCCTACTGTTGCACTCACTGGAGTGGGAATAGTAATTTTTACCCCTCCGCTATCCAACACTTTTCCTACTGTTGCACTGACTGGAGTGGGAATCGTAAGTTTTACCCCTCCGCTATCCAACACTTACCCTACTGTTGTACTGACTGGAGTGGGAATAGTAATTTTGACCCCTCAGCTATCCAACACTTTCCCTACTGTTGCACTCATTGGAGTGGGAAAAGTAATTTTGACCCCTCCGCTATCCAACACTTTCCCTACTGTTGCACTGACTGGAGTGGAAATAGTAATTTTTACCCCTCCGCTATCCAACACTTTCCGTACTGTTGCACTTTTGGAGTGGGGATAGTAATTTTTATCCCTCCGCTATCCAACACTTTCCCTACTGTTACGCTCACTGGAGTGGGAATAGTAATGTTTACCTCTCCACTATCCAACACTTTCCCTACTGTTGCACTCTGTCTCATTGGAGTGGGAATAGTAAATTTTACCCCTCCGCTATCGAACACTTTCCTTACTGTTGCACTCACTGGAGTGGGAATAGTAATGTTTACCCTCCGCTATCCAACACTTTTCCTACTGTTGCTTTGATTGGAGTGGGAAATTTAAGTTTAAATATTTTTTAAATAGTTTAATGTTTTAAATAATAATAGATTTCTTTTAACATAAATGTTATGTTATTGGTTGGTATATGTATATATATATTTATTTGTTACATTTTTATATATTTTTAAAATTATAAAATAAAGTTAAATTAATAGTTTATTAATTGTTTTACAGTAAATATATATAATAGTTATTATATATGTGTGTTTAACTTTTTTAAGTTAAGTTTATTTGTTATTTTTGTTAAATGTATATTAAATCTATTTTTTTTAAATTAAGTTTATTATTTGATATATTTAATATTTATTATTTTATTTTATATGTATATAAAAACGATATGTTTTACATCTATATTTATGTCATCTATATTTGTGTTCGATATTTTTGTACTTACCTTTATGAATATAGGATGTCAATATTTTTGACATTATATTTATGACTCGATATTGTGGTATGGGGATGTTTTGGGTGTCGATGTTTTGTCAGTGAACCCTCCGGCAGATTGTGGACTTTCTAACCTTGTGGAATTCATCCTTTTAAAGGAGTAAGCCCATGTAACAACACTGTTCACAGGCATGGCACTTTACTGCACATCAGCCCAGGGACCCGCTGTTAAGTATTGTACCTTGCGTTCCTTAAGAGCATTAATTGCCGTTTTTGATTTTATTTTCTTATTTTAGTGTAGCATCACAAACAGAAGGCACCTAGTTACTACAGTATATGCTTAAGGTAAATTTCCGTTATAGCCGCCATTTCGGCTTTTTCTACAAGTAACATGCAACAAATTCAGCATCCTTAGCATATTCCTTTGCTTTTTACTAGTTATAGGGAAAGGTCGCTGTGGACCCATTGGACATACCATTCTTTCACCTTGCCTGATCATATAATAGGTAAGCATGGGTCCCTCCCACATGAGTTCTATTTGCATGATTTACACTTAGTAATATGTCTAATCACTGTTAAACTTTTGCAGATCGAGGTGCATCTTCTGTCACCGTCCTGAGGCAGACTCCACTAAAGTTGTGCATTTAGGAGTCAAAACGTCAACTCCATAGATATAACTGGACTGCCATTTGGGACCTAAGACCAATAAGAGATACTTGCATTGTAAACTCCTCTGCATTTTCTTTAAGAATTGTGGCAGACAGTTCTCTTATATACTTATATTTGATTTGTTTTGTCCAGTTTCTTATCTCTCTGTACACTCCACTTACTGAGCACCTCGCCGAATGTGGTCTATGCTGTTTTATGTGTGCATGACAGTGTTACCACTTGAATCTACTATAAATATTAGACCAAATAAAACATTTTGGGCTCATTGTTTATTTATGTCTACTGTAAACAGTATAGAGATGATGGAGTCCCACTCTCTCTGAATAAATTGTATATGTATTGAAAGATGTTTCGTAAGAGCCACTGTATTTACACACTGTTCATGATACCCAGGTTCTGACGAATATAGGCTAGCCCTGTTATTTTTTTCAAAATCAAAAACACAAACACACACAACTGATGGATACTTTTTACCATTGCCTTTCAAAACTAGGATTAGTGCTTGATAAAACAAACTGTAAAATATGTTTTATTCTCCGCTGGTGATTTTTCTTATTTTCTAGGTTTAAATGCCTACTGGTAAAGCTGGAAGAAGGAGATTAGGCTGCTTCCTTGCAAGGTGACTTAATGGATAGGAGCAAAAGAACAGTACTGAATGAAATAATCACAACTTTGAAAATCTAGGACCAGTAGGAACTACTGACATGGAAAAGAAGAGGCAGACTGACAGTGAAGTAAATTGAGTCACAGAGCAACTGACGTACACATAATTTCTGTAGCAAGCACTATACGTCCAGCATATTGGATTTTATATTAAGGTTTGTTTTGGGCTCTGCATGCTAAATTTACACTACTGAAGTGTGTCAAGGCATGGGTATACACCATTTTGTTTTCTTTTGCGATACTAATAACAGACATTCATTAATCATAATTAACTATAAAAATAAGGAACATCTATAACACATTAAAATTCATAGCAAAATGAGACAAGCACAGTACCAGTCACTCTTGCAAATGTTGTCCAGCAACTGATTAATAATTTACCATTGTTACACGATTAATTACTTATGATTCAAAAGGCCCCCAAACCTGCATACACAGCCTACGTTGCTCTGCATTTATAAAATATCTATTATTGCATCATTACATACTTCAGTTTGGCCTGCTAAATAAATGACAATGGAACTTTAACAGATTGCTAGCATTGTGCTACATGAGAGTGAGCAACTAGGGAGCTAAAAAATAACATTTTCATGGATCTAGGGAGGCCGATTACAATAAAGGAACAGTAGGGGCTCGTGGAGGGAGTGCCGTGGGGCGGTGGGGCGGGGCGGGGGAGGAGCAGGGTGGGGGTAGTAAACTACGGCATACGGCCGAACAGAGGTAAGTAAACAAATAAATAAATAAAACGAATTTCGTTGCGCGCGCTGCATTGCCAAATGCGATGCAGCGCGCCCAACAAAATTAGTTTTATTTATTTATTTGTTTACTTACCTCTGTTCGGCCGTATGCCGTAGTTTACTACCCCCCACCCTGCTCCTCCCCCGCCCCGCCCCGCCCCACCGCACCGCGGCACTCCCTCCACGAGCCGCTACTGTAAAGGAATATCACAACATGGCGAGACAGGGGACTGACTGTATTTCTAGTCCACAAATTTTACTAATCACTGAAAAAGTGCTTTCCCAGAAATGTTGACGTTTTTTGCTTGTCCAGATATTGTGAACAAAGTCTCCTAACTCCGTATGACACCAGCAAAATCTCACAGTTGAAAATGTATGCAAGTGAGCTGGTGGGTAATAGAGTTGATGTACAGAAAATGATTGAATCCCAGTTAGTTTGGAGCTTAGGTTTAAGGCTTGCTCTTGACTTGTTAAATCGTGACCATTAATTTTCTGCTATTTCATTCTAATGTTCTCCACCCTTCTTGACTGGATCTTTCCATGACCTGTTCTAATTAGTGTGTACAATTGCTTGTGTAAACGTGCAGTGTGTTTATTTGCAAGCCAACTAGCAGAACACAAACTCATGTAAAATGGATGTTTTCCCTGATGCTTTTTGAACACAAAATTCTGCCATCATAGGTAATTACAGACATTTCCTTTAAAGCATAATCCCTATCCGATCTGCATTTCTGAGAATTACTTTATTGTAGCAATGTGATATAACTGTGCAACCTTTTTAATCCCCTTTATTTCCCAGTTGAGCAGGTGCATGGTAAGATCTCAAGAATATTTTGAGATTTTCTAAACTGGGAGACAGCACCCTCCTCTACAAGGAACCCACATACCATTGTTCTAACACACGGGTACTCATAGTACGGCCCGCGGGCCGCCGGCGGCCCGGCAAGCCTTCCTTGGCGGCCCGCGGACCTTGCAGATACCTACCTGTGTTTTTTCTTCTTTTTTTTTTTTTTTAAAGTGCCAGCAAACACCGCCGGTTGCAGCAGCGCTCTATGGGGGCCGGGCGATTCTTTAAAAAACCATTCACTTGTTTTTGAGGCTTTGTTGTATTTCACCTCTTTTTAGCGCCCCTGCATCTCCATGCAGGGGCGCTAAGAAGAGGTGAAATACAACAAAGCCTCATTAACAAGTGAATGGTATTTTAAAGACCTGAGGCTGTGAAGTACTCGGGTGCGGCTGTGTGTGCGCCCGGGAAGCTGTCTCAGCCCGGGCTGACACACGCGGGGTGACATGACAGAGCGAGGGAGACAGACAGAGGGAGACAGACAGAGAGAGGGAGACAGAGGGAGACAGACAGAGAGAGGGAGACAGAGCGAGGGAGACAGACAGAGGGAGGGAGACAGACAGAGGGAGGGAGACAGACAGAGGGAGGGAGACAGAGAGAGGCAGAGGGAGGGAGTCAGGGGGAGACAGAGGGAGGGAGAGGGAGACAGACAGAGGGAGACAGACAGAGGGAGACAGACAGAGGGAGACAGAGGGAAGGAGACAGAGGGAGGCAGAGGGAGACAGAGAGAGGGAGACAGAGGGAGGCAGAGGGAGACAGAGGGAGGGAGTCAGGGGGAGAGGGAGGGCGAAGGAGACAGAGAGGGGGAGACAGAGAGGGGGGGACAGAGGGGGACAGAGGGAGACAGACAGAGGGAGACAGACAGAGGGAGGGAGACAGAGGGAGATAGAGGGAGGGAGACAGAGGGAGATAGAGGGAGGGAGACAGAGGGAGATAGAGGGAGGGAGACAGATAGAGGGAGGGAGATAGACAGAGGGAGATAGAGGGAGGGAGATAGAGGGAGGGCGTTAGACAGAGGGAGATAGAGGGAGGGAGATAGACAGAGAGAGAGGGATGGAGGGAGATAGACAGAGAGAGAGGGAGGGAGGGCGATAGACGGAGAGGGAGGGAGGGAGATAGATAGAGAGGGAGGGAGGGAGTTAGACAGAGAGGGAGGGAGGGAGATAGACAGAGAGAGAGGGAGGGAGACAGAGAGAGAGGGAGGGAGACAGACAGAGGGAGGGAGACAGAGGGAGGGAGACAGAGGGGGGAGACAGAGAGGGAGAGACAGAGAGGGGGAGACAGAGAGGGGGAGACAGAGAGGGGGAGACAGAGAGGGGGAGACAGAGGGAGGGAGGCAGAGGGAGACAGAGCGAGGCAGAGGGAGACAGACAGAGGGAGGCAGAGGGAGACAGACAGAGGGAGTCAGGGGGAGACAGAGGGAGGGAGAGGGAGACAGAGGGAGACAGAGAGTGAGACAGAGGGAAGGAGACAGAGAGGGAGACAGAGAGAGGGAGACAGAGGGAGGCAGAGGGAGGCAGAGGGAGACAGAGGGAGGGAGTCCGGGGGAGACAGAGGGAGGGAGAGGGAGACAGACAGAGGGAGACAGAGAGGGAGACAGAGAGGGGGAGACAGAGAGGAGGAGAAAGAGAGGGACAGAGGGAGAGGGACAGAGGGAGAGGGACAGAGGGAGAGGGACAGAGGGAGAGGGAGACAGACGGAGGGAGACAGACGGAGGGAGACAGAGGGAGGGAGACAGAGGGAGGGAGACAGAGGGAGGGAGACAGAGAGAGACAGAGAGAGACAGAGGGAGGGAGTCAGGGGGAGGGAGAGGGAGACAGACAGAGGGAGACAGACAGAGGGAGACAGAGAGAGAGGGAGGGAGACAGAGAGAGGGAGACAGACAGAGGGAGACAGACAGAGGGAGACAGAGAGAGAGGGAGGGAGACAGAGAGAGAGAGAGGGAGGGAGACAGAGGGAGGGAGGGAGACAGAGGGAGGGAGGGAGACAGAGGGAGGGAGGGAGACAGACAGAGGGAGGGAGATAGAGAGGGAGACAGAGAGGGAGGGAGACAGAGAGGGAGGGAGACAGAGAGGGAGGGAGGGAGACAGAGAGGGAGGGAGACAGAGGGAGGGAGGAGGGCGACAGACAGAGGGAGACAGACAGGGAGGAGGGCGACAGACAGAGGGAGGGAGACAGATAGAGGGAGACAGAGGGAGGGAGACAGAGAGGGATACAGAGGGAGGGAGAGAGAGAGGGAGGGAGACAGAGAGAGGGAGGGAGGGAGAGAGAGAGAGAGGGAGGGAGAGAGAGAGAGAGGGAGGGAGACGGGTAGAGAGGGAGGGAGAGATAGAGAAGGAGACAGAGTGAGAGAGAGAGAGATAGATAGATAGAGAGAGAGAGATGTGTGTATGCTGGCTCAGTGGACGAAGGCGTCCGCTGCAGGGGCCTGTGTTCAACCTCATGGTCATAGTTATTTTTTTTTGCTCTAGCCCCGCCCCTCCCCCACTGACCCCGCCCCCACCGGTGCGGCCCTCGGCCACAAACCACACTGTAAATTTGGCCCCCGAGAGAAAGTTTGTGAGTACCCATGTTCTAACACAATATGTACATTTTCATCTGCCTTTGAAATTCAGGGGCATATTTACAAGCCCCTATTGCCACAGGAAAGTCAGTTCGAGTGACGTTCCTGTGGTGAAATGGGCTTTGCCTTATTTACAAGGCAGCGTTAAGCCACTTAACGTGGCTTAACGCTGGCTTGTAAATAAGGCCCCCTTTCACGCTATACTTGGCGTGAAAGGGGCGGGCAGTGAGTGTTGCGGTGGGCGTTCCACCGCAACACCCATTGATTTTGACACTGACCCCTATTTACAAGGGCAGCGTAAATAGGAGGCAGCTCTAAAATTAAGACCAGGGAAAACCTGGTCTTAACTTGGCGAAACAAGGAGAAGTGCTTTATTTCTCCTCGTTTTTGCTTTTTCCATGTGTGCTGCCTTGTGCAGCACATATGGAATAAGCAAAACGCCTTTCATTGTTTATGTGTAGGAAGGTGACCCTTCCTGCACATAAACAATCCTTAAAAAAAATGACATTTTGTAACTTCCATGTGATGTGTGCTGCATTAAGCAGCACACATAGAAGTGACAAAATGGCATTTCAAGATTGTTTATGTGCAGGAAGGGGGGCCTTCCTGTACATAAACAATCTTCCCCTGCATGTAGACACCCTTTCACTATAGGGCAAGGGTGCCTACGTTGGCACTACACTGCTAAGTACACAAGGCTGCACCATATCCTATTAATATGGTGCAGCCTTGCGTTTCTGAAGTGGGGGAGTGAGGCGTTAAGCCATGACGGCTATCGCCTCACTCCGCCACTTCTTCGTAAATATCCCCCTTAAAGTTTTAAAATCTGGTTCCGTATCCATAGAGCTCTGGATCCTGAACCATTTCCCCTTGAATCTGATTAAAGAATTCATAATTTGATTTGGAAATTACTACTCCCTGAAGTATTGTGAAATGGCGGCTAAGCAATAGTATTTCAAATGCAGCAAAGCTCATCTCCCATCCCCTGTTTTGGCATAGGATTTGATTCTAGCAACCTGGGGGACTCAACCAGCCCAAAGAATCTATTGATTATTTCATTGAGTTTTCGGAAATGTGTCAGGTTTAGATAGTAAGAAAGTGAGCAAAAAAGAAATAACATTGAATCATGGTTACTATTTTAATGTTGTAAACATGCCTGACTATAGATGGATAAAGTTGTCCCATATCAGAAAATCCTCCTTAACATTAGTTACTAATTTAACACGATTTATCTTATACAGGTTACGTATCCTAGAAATAACCATTATCCCTAATTATCTAACTGGTGTTGTATGATCTTGGCCTCTTGGTTTGGTAGGTTATACCTCCTTTTTCATATAGGTCAAAATATTTTCAGTCTTGCTTTTGTTCATGAACCATCCTGATTATACCCTATTAATGTACAAGGCACATTGAAATTTTGTAGATGTGGATCTAAATAGAGCTAAATGATGTTTGAAAAAAACATTCTTAGATGCCCAAGGTAGATTGGGACAATACTGGATGTTTCTTTGTTCCCTAATATGGGCAGCAAGTCACTCCTGAAAAATAGCAAAAAGGATGGTTTGGGGGGCAACCCTCACAGGTCCCACATCCGTTTCTCACAATACTCACTGGGATTCCTTTGACCAATACTCCAGTGGTGACTCTTTCATCCAGATAAATTATTGACCTGATGGGAAATTAAATTTTCTCCAAACAGCTGTTTCCACGTAAATAAGGAAAGTGTGAGTGGAATGCAAGGACTTCTGCAGCAGAGAACTGCTTCTGTTAAGTAATACATGTTAGAAGCTAGTAGCTTGCTGGGTATATAGCTGCTCTGGAAGGGACGTACTAGGCTGAAAATCATATTGGCCAACCTTGGGACAGGGATTTTTATTGGAATTGTTATAATGAGTATTTTAGATGGGGTTTGGCCACAATGAGCTGCACAATGAAGTGTTTATTTACATAGTTTCAGAAATTGAACTAGTTTATCATCAAGAAAGGATCTGGGCATATCTCTAGCTAGTAGGATATAGTTAAATAAATTAGCAACATTTAACATTAATTTATATCGACAAGTTTCATAAATGTCACATGGAATACCATCTGATCCTGGGACCTTGCTTGGACCACAGAAATATGGCTCTCCCAAAGTTTTTATTTTATTTGCAAAGTTTTATATAGCACTGGCTAGACCCGGAGGTATCAGAGCGCTTTACATGAGGATCAGCACATTACAGGTTACATAATTGCTTCAGTTACAGGTTCCAAGTATAGACATAGGAGAAAGGTAGAGGGAAGGAAACATAACGGGGAGACGAGGAAAACAATGTCAGATGTCCGGCTGGGTAGGTGACGGCCGAGGGGGTGAACCAGGGCCAAACTCCTCTATAGCTGCATAGGACAGCTCCACCGGGCATCGGCCAAGGTTACTCAGACTCCGCGGTGAGATAAGACAGTAGAAAAAAATATGAGATTACACAGTAACATAAGTTATTTGCGCGTTGCATAGCAAAGACAAAACGTCTTATGTGGAATGGAAGGTAGAGGGGGAAAGGTAAACAGGGGAAAGGAATGCAGATAGCGTCAGGCAGACCAGAGGGGGGAAGGGACTTCAGGGGAAACAAGCAGTCAAAGTGAAAGACAGACAAAACCATGAGGCACCGTTAAAAACAATGTCCGATGTCCGGCTGGGTAGGTGACGGCCAAGGGGGTGAACCAGAGCCAGACTCCTCTATAGCTGCATAGGACAGCTCCACCGGGCAACGGCCAATGGTACTCGGGTTCAGCGGTAAGTACAAACAGATTCGGTTTTCGCCCATGGGGCATCATCATAGTTCAATCGAAGGCATTGGTCCCGGTGTAATTGGGAAACACCCTCCGCCTCGTCCTCTCGCTAGCTCCATGAGAGGAGGGAGGAGGAGATAGATTATCAGTCCTCAGGGGCTCGCTCCCAAAAGCGGTAGTCCAATGCTGAGCGCTATCAGTGTTTGATGACCTATGGGGAAGGCAACGATCCCCTCCTTCTTTACATCCCTCATGTTGCACTGCAGAGCTAGATGCCGCAGAGGCACTTTAATGCGGCACCCCCTTCAATTAGAAGATCCTCGGCAGCGTGTTGGCCGCCATCTTGGGTTCAGGCTCGGCCAGGCGTGGATCTGTTTTGCTGCCGTTGCTAGCCTGAGGCGGGCTGACAGTTCCTGATAATGCTCCTGCTGCTAATCCCAACCAGCTGTATAGTATATGCCCAAGCTCGCACACCGCGAGGTCAGGAGCCGCGGGACTTCCCGTAACTCATCTGTGCTCTGAGGACTGGCACTGGACGGCGCATGGGGCAATGGGTGGCCCGCCTAGGTTGGGGCAGGCGTGGAGATGTAGGGGGCCTGTTCTGTGGCCTAGGCCCGAGGCTACACGCCTAAGCCTGAAATTGCCTGACCGACACCATTTTAAAGTCAGGCAGTCCGGTCCCAGGGCTTCTGCAACCGTTGTGGGTAAATCAGGGGGACCCCACCCGACCCAGGAAGGATTGTATTGGCTGATGCACCCCCTGGGGTCTGCCTCCTTAAAATATGGGCCCTCTCTGCTCACCTTGGGGGCCACATGGGGAAGGCAGTATTGTCTTGTGGGCTGCGGTGGTCACCTATCGCATCAAAACAGCCGACGGGGATCACATAGAGCCTCCCGCTCCTGGGCGCCCCTCACGTTCCCCGTTTGTGCCTCTCACCAGCTGCAAGTCCACTTGAGAGCGTCAACTGCACAGGGGAACGCCGCCGCTGGATTTTGCCGCAGCCACCATCTTATCTGGGTCCTCGCGGCTCCGGAGCTTCCCCGAGTCTAAGAGCGAGTTTCGAAGGCTCCGCAATTGCGTGCGCGGTCACCAGGCAGCTCGAGTCAGAGGGAGAAGGGGACTCACCGTCGGTCAATGTCCGCTCCTCACATCGACCCACAAAGTCATCCTCAATGACAGATAAGTTAACTAAAATTGATTGAACTTTTTTTGATATCTTGTTAAGGTTGGTTGCCTCTAAAAGTCTTCTAGTCTTTTCAGGATTTGAGCTAGCTTTTCCATATATAACTACTGTTATAAGTGATGAAATACCTTGGAGATACTGGCTGGTTCTATTGCCTTTTTTCATTTAACATGTTCTTTGCCGGGTTTTGTGTGCTTATACTTTTGCTTTCCAAGCCAGCAGATGGCCACTTTTGATAACATCTTGAAAGACTTGCTGCTACATTGCATTTCAATTCACTAACTCTCTTTACAGTCAAAGTAATTTAGATGTATTTCTTATTTTATTTAAATCTCTCATGCTTTCTTCTGGTGTATTCAAAGCAATTACCCTCAACACTTCTATGACATTTCTCCAATGTTTGCAAATCTGCAGGCTCATGCTTATATTTACTGCTAGCTTGAAAAATAAAAATGCCCTTAAGATATGGCTTAGTATTCCATACTATCCTGGGAGAGGTGGTCCCTTCATTATTTACATTATTTAAAGAGTGAAAGGAATCTAGGTGACCTGCCTTGGTTAGTATGAATAGATCTGCCCTCCATGTTGGGTATAACTTTTTTGTTGCATACCATTATTACACATATCAGTGTATAATCTGATAAAATTGGGGAGAGAACTAGACTCTAAGCAGGATCACCCACTATTTACAAAGAAGTAATCAATCCTAACTTGGTGGTTATATTTAATTTATAAGGATACGTAAACCCAGAGACTTCCAGATGCTACTGGTAGCATATACCCCATGCCCATAATCTGCTGCCGGATCTCAATTACTCTTCTTATTATAATATGTATGCTGTGGATATATCTGCTATCTACAGTATCTTGGGTTCTTAGTATCACATTGAAATTCCTTCCCTCCTCTATTGGTGAGGGGAATGCAGCTAACTCAAGTAAAAAGCCAGTAAGCGGACTGAGTTCCCCTATTATATGACCACAATAGCACACAAATGTGAGATTAAGTCCCCTGACTTCCACGAAACATTCATCCACCTAATGTCTCTATTTTTTGTTCCTTTTTTACAAGAATTAGAAAACAGGTAATCTTTTGACTACCCACAGTTTACAAGATGTCTAAAACCAGCTCCTACTAGATGAGTCTCCTGAAGAAGAAGAATTTGCACCTTCAATTGACTATGTATGGTTAAAAAGGCTTGTGTATTGAACTTATAATGCAGACCTTTCATATTTACTCATAAAGTTGTACTTTGTCCATTCTTTCTTTGAATATACATCTACGTCAGTTTTGCCCATTACCACGTGTTATTTTTATATTCTGCATCCATCCCACCCTTTCCTAAACCATGTCCTAAAAAAGGTCAAATCCCATTCTCCCTCCGCCACTTAGAGGAAACATCACACCTGGTATAACCTATTCAAGTCATTGTCTGACAAGTGTTACCTTACATGGCAACTTGAAAATGTATACAACCAACTCATCATCCTAGTACGTTCTAACACCTGACTACCATGTATATGCAAAAAGTAATACAATTATTTGTTGTCCTCCCTACAGAATACACATATTCTAAAAGAGCACTTTATCTGAGAGCAGGGAAGATGCCACCGCATGGTGGTAGCAGCTCATGGGATGAGCTCCCCTCTGATGGAGATTCCTGATCCAAAACACAAGCAGCAATGCAATTAGGTAAGTTAGCTTCCCTTTTCATCAACCTGACTCTGCTAATAAAATAAGCCACAGAAGACAGTCGTCCCACGAGCAATTGTGAAAAAAAAATCAAAGAGCTTGCGAGATCCTCCATTTCTCGCTTGTATACACCTGCATCTTCCTGACTTGGCCTCCGTGGCTCCTCCAGCTGCAGGCCACTGCCAACAAGATAAACATGATGACTACCAGTTTGTACAGTCAGGAATAAAAGCAGCACCTTCCACAATGCTCCCACTACATCTCCACAAAGTAAATGCTGATGACCACTTATGGGAAGAGCGTACAGCCTCTGTTATCACAAGTGTGATACTCTGGTGATGAAGCCTGTCTCTTCTCCCTCTCAGACAATCAGTGCTCAAAAGACTGGGGCTCTATCTCAAAGACTGGTGGTAAAGTTCAAGAAGAACTGAGCAAGGCCACATAAGTAAAGTCAGAAAAGATCATGACTTCTTCAAATCTTCCCTAGTTTCACACTTTCAAACAGATTTCTTGGAATCCAAGCACCAGCCTCCAGAAGTCTAGCAGGATAAAGTGGATACCGAAGAAGAGGAAGAGGAGGATGGTGAAACGATATCTGATTTTGTATCGCTGTATTCAATATCATGAGACACAACACAATAATCCCCAAAAATCAAAGCATATTGTGTCTTTAAATTTTAATCCAACCCTTGCTTGGACCTATATTAAGATCAACATCGAGAATTTATTTGACTCTGTTTCAGATACGAAAAGAGGCAACTAACAGGAAAGTGCAAATACTGGGCAGCCATCACTTAAGAGTCACAAGATCAGTTGTTTGGTGTGCAATGATCAAGAGCACAAATCTCAATATGACCGATCTCAAGAAACTAAAAAATGCAAAAGCATACCAGTTTACTACACCAACGCCTTACAGCCAAGCAGGAATCAATGTGTAAGGAAGAAGTGACTGGGAAGAATTCATGCAAATGTGAAGACATTCCAAAATGGAAGGAATTGCAAAACGAATTGCAGAAGTTGGGGAAGATTGAAGACCTGGAAATCACATGTCCAGCCTAGAGACACGCAATAGACAAGAATAAAACTACAATGAAAAAACAAGGATCTGGAAATTTGCTTCACATTATTAATTTGAGCTCTGTGGGATTACAGAAGCTACTTTGGTGGAGGATCCCATAAAATTGTCCTTCCTGATTTTCAAATTCAAGGCTTTGTAAGAGCCCTTTGAGGCCCTTTCCAAAAACTCAAAATCAAAGCCCCCTCACACAATTATCAGCAATTCAGTTTATTTTTCCATTAAAGAGGTAATCCTGGAAAAGGCTGTAGCAGTAAGATTCTTTACCACTCCCACAGATATGATCATTGTACACTTTTAGATCTAGCCTATGAGACTGAACAGTGAGAAAAAGATAATGTGGAAACAGATACCAGAATTTAAATTTGTTGTGGCACACGTTCAGATCACACAGCAATTAAACCTTTATGGTCTGTGGAAAGGAACATTCTGAATATTAGATAAAGTCATGCAAGCTCAGACATTTATAACTCAAATTCATACACACCAGGAAGAACTAGAAAACTTGCAGTGCTTACATTTGTATGATGGCAAGGACCATTCAAAGACTTTTGTCCAATTAAATTTTTCCAAGCAATAGGTGGTGATGTTGTGCGAATGTGGTTTCCTTCACTATCTCTCTCAATTTGCAAGTTTTGATGAAAACATTCTGAGTATAGGAGACAAAATTGTCAATGGTGTATCTGACCATCCGTTAGGTAATAGCGATGGCCTATATTGGAGTCAATTACTGAGACTATTTCTTAGAAGAAGAAGAAAACTTTGGAAAGCTGTCCCGAATTGTTGAGGGGTGAGAAGGTGGTATTCCACAGGGTAGGTCCTATTATGTACATAAATGTACTGTTAATTCATTGAGTCTAGTCTTTGAACCGTTGGGCAGGTAGGCAGTAGCTCCCAGGGAAGACTAATCTCAGGTTCCTTAGTAATCTGTAGCACAGGCTTGATTAAGCAGTGGAGATATTGTTGGACTATGAAAGTCTCATGAAATGAGATCTCTCTTTCACTGGCAGCTAGTGGAGAGCATAGTATAAACTCTGTATGTTAGGCCAAATGCAAGTTAGCTACTGTCCATCTGAACACTCTGCACTTTGCCTATAGTCTTCTTGTGATCCCCATGTCGAAACTTTTACAATGGTGCAGGTGGGTTTTATCACCATACAAGGGTCATTTTTGGAGAAGATGCAGGAGGGTAAAACACAACCTCAGCAGCCTAATGCTCTGAAGTCAGGTCTAACAAAGAAGGAGAGACCCTCAGCCGACCACCGTGCCTCAGGTCTAGCTTTATCAAACACTGTTTGACGCAGAAGGAAATTACCCCAAAAAATTAAAATAGCTCTAGGTTTTTCATTGGTATTGTTAAGGTCATGTTTCTTTTTAAGCATGAGAGGGAAACGATGCACACGTTGAATCTCCTTTTCCCAGTCCCAATGCCCTAGCTCAGGAAAACCCCCCTTCAATAGGCGCAGCACAAAACCTCTAATATCGTCTCCCTCCGCTTTTTCGGGTATACCGAGGAGTCTTAAATTATTGCGCCGCTGGCGGTTTTTCAAAATCCTCCAGTTTCCACATAACGTCCATCATACGCGATTCGTTTGTGGAAGCTTGTCGAGCTGAATTCTCCACACCAGTCTCCAGTATTACTACTCGCTCCTCCAGGGCGGTCGTTCTCTCCGTAATCTCAGCGCAGGATTTGTTCACTTTTCGTATTGCTCCTTGAAGCTTCTTTGTTTCTAGATGGGCACGTTTGTGTTCCTGTCTTGCTTCGCCTTGCATTTGTTTAAGGGTTGTATATATCAAACTCATCGAGGGAGGGGATTCCACAGCATTTACCAGTTTGTCAGTCGGTTTGGCAGATCCGCTTCTAATGTCACCATCCTCTTGCCCACCATCTTCACTCAAGGTTGAGTGGTTGAATAGTCCCAATTAAGTTGACTATGATCAGATCCTGATTGACCAATCTCTTGCAAAGTTCCACCATATTTAGACTTTTTCTTTCGTTTTACTAGGGAGGGTAGTCGCTTTTGTGTGCTAGGGTTAGAGAGAGAACTATCTGAATCCGTACCAGAGTTGTCAGGATCGGTAAAATCACTGGGATTAGACAGTTCTGAATCTTCATTGAGAGAAAAAAATTCTCTCCATATTCCGGTGTTCTAGGACATTCCCCCAGTGTATCAATAGACTTAAGGTTTTTATCTGGGCTGTCATTCATGTTCACATTTTCCCTCCCACTGCTGTCCTTATCGATGACATTGTCTGGTTCACTGCCAACAAGGGCTTCAGAACCCTTTGCCTCCCCTTGTCAGCCTAATGCTCTGAAATGTATTCTTGATGGCTAACTTCAATTGAGCAGTTTGAGACTGTTCGATGTACCTGTTGATCTTTTTCATTCTTTGTCTCAATTAAAAAAATGTAAACTATAAATCGATATACATTTTCCAGTGGAATGGGCAACGTGGGATTCCACCGTCTATTCGCACACAACCCTGCAACTGCGTATCATCAATGTAGCAGTATAGATTTTTCATTTATCAGTCTCAAATTGCAGAATGCAAGGTAAATGCATCCTATGTACTCATACTAACATTGTTCTCTGAGAATGTAAACAATTAATTCAACACTTTCCACTGTTCAAACTCAGCACGAAAGATAAATCTATCCTAGTGTTCGAAAGAGAAGCACACCTGCATGTCTAATCAAAGGGCTAATTTCCCTTCAAAGTAATATCTATCGGAGGGCACAGGAAGGTACATGCAGGCAGTGACAATGAACATGGTGAGACTAGGGTGAGGAGGGGTAAAGTCATAGACCCATTTCGATGGGCGCATTATCATTTAAGATGTGTCTCGATGGATGAGGTGAAGGCTAAAACTGTATTAACCATCTCATGTTACAGAGATCTTTCATCGGGTGGGGGGAGGGGGGCTTCTTGAAAAACCTCAGACTGTTTTCAAAATGAAATTTGTAAAAATCATTTCGCATCCTACAAGCAATAACATCTCATCAAAATAGCTTTTATTTCCCTCTTCAAGGAACGCATATCATTGTTCACAAGATATTGCCTAGCTACAAAAAGTTTGCATCCAAACAGACGAAAGTTAATGACCTGCGGGGCATTCGTATTACAACTGGAAAAAAATAATGTGAAAGTCCAATTATAACTTCACAGCGCCCTGTAAATTCTTCAGAAGGTATTTGCATTAATAACCGTTCTATTAGTTCCCACAATTTCCTCTTCAGCGGATGCAAAGAGAGAGAGAGAGGGAAAACCTACCTTGACAGACACTTCAGGCAGATAATGAGGATTTCTAAGACGGGTGGTCATGTAGAGTTTGAAATCCCTGCTGTAATGAGTAACAGCCTCTCCCATCCGGATGTACTCCATGCCGCTCTGCTTGAACGTCTGCCTCAGCATCACCAGCTCCAGGACGGGATCAAGCTCCTCTGACAGGTTTTCAATGTGCACTGGGGTTCCAAACTGGTAAATTAAGAGCACATTACATAAAAATAAAATGATAGGTTCATTTAATACCGGCCAGACGAAAGTATTTTCTTGCTGTGCTGTAATATCATTGAAAAGGCAAGCAATTTGCATTAGGGTTCGTTGGCAAATCTTCCTTGGTAATATCACTGACAATTTTATTGTCAAGGAACATGTTGTTTATTTAAATTATCTTAGAGGACTGGCATGTTTCATTAAATGCTAAAGAGAGCCAGGGTCTGCCTGATTGCACCGACCAGACATTAACCAAACACAGATGCAGTCAAAGATTAGTATCGTGGAAAGGTCAACATTCACTATCGGTTCATCTGGTTTGTACTTAATTTGATCTCTTCTGTGTTTTTTTTTTAAACATTTCTACTGCTTTATAAACGCTGGTGGCGTAACAAAAAAACAAATTAGTGTACAAATCGTAGTCTCACTTCCCCATGTTCATACACTTATGGATTATTAGCAGGCAATTAATTCACAAGTATGGCGCACTGCTGTAACCTCTTGTCAACTGGTGCCTACATGAGCTGGGGTGGGTGGAACTCACACAGATTCATTCCGTGGAATTCTGCGTAGCTACATAAAAACTCCGCCAGATTTCAGAGTTCGGCGAGCAGGTGGAACCGGCACCTCGTGCTGATTTTTAGCGCCGGGAGCTTTCTCCGCGCTGCAAAATCAACAAGAACTGCACTACGTGGTGCACCAAAGGGCACTGCTTCTTTGCTGCTGCATGAGTAGATTTTCTACTCGAGCTGCAGCTTTCTCACTGCGAACAGTCGCAACTGCTCGTTGTAGTGTCTTACGAATTAACAGTGACGGAACCCTTTTGGCCCCTGATGAACTCTGTACAGCTATGATGTAATGAATAGAGTATATTGTAGTGAAGGCTGTTTTATAATGTTGGGTTCGCAGTTACACTCAGATGAATAAAGACGTGTATTCTGCAATAAGGTGTGAGAGTTCTTCAAAGACAAGGTCATGAAGATCTTTGCAGACTTTCCTGCACAGACTGATAGCTCCAGTGATTTTGGGATGGCAGAAGGGAAGAAGGGGTCTATGACTTCCGACGGGGAAGGTGCTACTCCAGAACTGCCTAAGCCCTGATTTTTTGTCAGGTTCTCCCTGTTGCCTGTGACTAAAATTAAGACTCTCTTAGGAGGAACCACCTCAGGCTCATCAGACGACCCCTGTCTGCCCAGGGTCCTACTGTTGGTCCCTGACCTTATTGGGAGGCCTTAGAGAAGGTCTATTCTCTGGTTTTGGAGTCCGGTGTATACCCACAGGGCTGGAAGGAGGCAGTTGTCATCCCTCTGAAGAAAAAAACCTAAAGAAGATTCTAGCAATTTGAAAATCTGCCCCAATATCTTTGTTGCCAGCCCCAGCTAATATCTTGGAGAAGCATATTACCCAGAAATTGGCCCAGTATCTCTTGGATCAAGAACTCCTGGACTCTGCTCAAAACGGGTTCCGGAGGTATCACAGCACCGAATCAGAGCTTATAGCAACTGCTGATTCCATTCGCAGGCCAGGAAGGCAGGGTTATTCTGGTATTGCTAGACCTGTCCACAGCCTTTGACACCATGTCTCCATCTATGTTGGTGCATAGGCTGCGTCAGACCAGGCTGAAGGACATGGCACTTAATTTGTTGGACTCTTTCTCGCTGGATAGGATGCTTACATTCAGTTGTGGGGACTTCCGACCCAAACCTTTCCAGCTCCCTTGTGGGGTTCCCTAAGGGTCCTCCCTAAGCCCTACCCTATTTAATTTGTATGTCGCCCCTCTAGCAAAGTCGGTGCACTCTTTCAGTCTCCAGGTGTCGTCCTGTGTAGATGACACCCAGGTCATAATTTCCTGTGAAGAGGTGGCTGACATGTTGAGGGCTTGCATGACGGAGATCAGCAGGTGGATGAGGGAGAACCGGCTCAAAATAAACAGCGGGAAAACAGAGATCATGTTTTTTGGAATGGGTAGCTCAATTTGGAGCAACCAATGGTGACCGAAAACTTGTGATACCTTACCTGTCCTGGCGGCTGCAGCTAAAAACCTGGATATGATTTTCGATAACACTTTGACTTTCAACATCCAGGTTAATAGAACAGTAAGCTCCTGCTTCTGGATCATTAAGGTCTTGAAGAAAATCCTGCCTTTTCTCCTGAAAGAGCTTTGGGTTTCAGTGGTCATTGTGCTTATTACTTCTCACTTGGATTATTGCAATGCCCTTTATCTAAAATGCCAACCAGTACTCACTAAGTAAGCTCCAAATCATCCAAAATACTGCAGCATGTTTGGTCCTGGGATTGCCAAAACATTTGTCAGTCAGGGAGGGATTGAGATACCTACATTGGCTGCCAGTGCAAAAGTGGGTGTCTTATCATGCCCTTTGCTTGCCTCATAAGGCTCTCCATTTACAGGGGTTGACTTACCTTAGGATGGCCTTCAATTGGTATCTTCCTATGAGGCCTCTGAGATCAGCTGGACGAAGCAAGTTGGTAGTTCCTAGGTGTAGGAAAGCCAGGTCGGGGGAATGGGATTTCACAGTGGTTGCTGCCAGGAAGTGGAGCTCCCTCACGGAACACATCAGGAGTTTAAACTAGTACCTGATCTTTTGCAGGCAGGTGAAAACATGGTTATTTTCAAACTAGTCTGTTAGTCCTTCCTTTGAGTTGTCGGTTTGTGAAGATTTTCTCTGCTTTGGGTCCTCACATTCACACATTCTCCTCCGATTTAGCGCTTTGATGCCTTGTATTAAGCACTCTACAAATGATACAATTACAATTACCATTACTAAGCTCCATGTGTAGCATAGTGATTTACAGGTACCCCGGCTGGGAGATGCTACAAATGGAGACTAGATAGGGGATAAATAACCCTCAGATTGACAGTGCTCTCTCGGAGAGTTTGTCATGGTCCAAGCAAACTGCCTGTGCGTGCCAAGTGTGCCATCATCGAAGTATGGAATCAATGCTGAATGCATGTGGAGTCAAAGCGCAGTTCCAGATAGTGTGAAGCAGTTGAAAATGAAAGCATTTACAGAAAATCTGCATGTTGTTGGTCAAGAACCTGTTTGTCAGGTGATGCAGAAAGGTATTGAGCTACTACGCAACATAGAGCTAAACATAGTATGAAGTGATATCTCTGAGATTACAAGCACTGCCAAGCAGAGATTAACCTGGTTTTAAAAAGTACAAAGCAACAGCCAAGTGCAAGATAATGCTGTGATTAAGTGCTCTAAGGCAGAGATCAACCAGGAGTAAGCAAGTACATAAAGACGTTAGAAGCCAAGTAAACCAGGTGCAAGAAACAGTTATCAGCTTACGAGAAGTAATTAAATAGAGTCTTCATACCATAGCATTGGGCACAGCCGCCCAAGGTGAAGTGTCCGGGGTTGTGCTTGAATAGACGTCTATACCTGAGGGAATGAACCATCACAGTCGCTGAGTGGGGCTCCGAACAACTCCACAGGGCTTTGACGAGTGAAAGTCAGTTAGGAGTCTGGAATAGTGGCAGGTTGTTGTCCCCAAAAAAAGAAAATCAAGTTTCCAGTTATTATCAAGGATGATCCAGGGGCCAGGGGCCAGTATGTCATAGGAATAAGCTGGAATAAGCTGGAAGCAGTGGCCAAAAGATCACCACGTCCCACCTCATTAAGTTCCACACTTTTCTACAATGCTGCCCCTTTCTTTACACCATCATCATCATTCGATACCGCCAAAAAGCAGAATATTGGCATCTGATGGACTATGTGGAGGTAGACATTTGAAGATTTTATTGATGCACTTGAAGAGACTGATAACAAAAAGATTATAAAATACCTCAAAAATCTTGCTGGTGATGGTGTAAAGCAATTCATAAAGAAAATGGTACAAACTGACGAAGAAATCACATATCAGATTAAAGAAACTTTGAATCTCAAGTTCAAACCAATGCAAAATGTTGACTAGGAAAGATATATTTTCAGTCCAAAGCCACAGAAAGTTGATTCAGAACCTTTTCAAGGAGTGTCGACAACAGGACACATGCTGACGGCCCAGTGCCCTGGGAAGTCTATTACCAGGTTCTCTTCTCACTTTCGGCATTTGATTCATAGTTCACCAGATCTCCATCGTGAATGAGAGACTAATTCTGAAACACCACTGACTGCTGCTGCCTTTTCACCATCCAAGCAGATATTGGATCATGATGGTGGCAGGTCTCAACTTCACATGACACGCTCAGGTCTAACCATTACAGCATCAAAGAGAATAATTGAAGAGATTTAAATGTGTATATGTGTGTATCTTTTTGTAAAATTGGCAAGTTTTCATTCAACAGAGAGGAAGATGTAGTGTCTTGAGAGTTAACAGTTATGGAACCCTTTTGGCTCCTGATGAACACCGTAGTGCTACGACGTAATGAACAGAGTGGATTGCAGTGAAGGCTGTTTTAAAATGTTGAAATCGCAGTTACACGCAGATGAATAAAGAAGTGTATTACTAAGCTCCGTGTGTGAGGTAGTCATTTACGGGTACCCCGGCTGGGAAGACGCAACACTTGCGGCCACCCATGTTGAGAAAATCACACTGGGTGCCATCCCAGAACCTGAAAATCTCACTCGCCAAAAGTTACAAGCATAATGTGGAATGGCCAAAACTCCATGAACTCCGCGGCAGAGTGGAATTTATCACCCACCTCTAACATACACCATATGATACCAGATATATATTGGACAACGCACGGTCATGTCAGACAATAGTTCTGCACTATGTTCCTAGGGACATATACTGTAGTAATGGCATCAAACACTCACAGGACCAAACCAAACCACTAAAGCAACAGTGAGATACAACAATCACAATAATACGGCTCAACTCCAGAAAATGAGCATAACAAAACACATGATAACACCAACCAGCAACATAACTGAACAGCATCTTAACACAACACGAAAACACAATATACAAAATATATCACATCACAACAACACAAGTGACGAAACAACCTCAAAATAAACAACACAATATAACAGCACAACTACAAAATAACAAGACCGCAATACAACTGAACAGCACTACAACCCCAACTCAAACAATAGCACACCACTACACAATAAATCATTGCTGCCCAGCACTAACATAACAGCATCACAACAATGAAAAACCACAATACTACTTGAAAAGAGATAACACAGAACCAACAGCAGAACTACACAATGACAGAAACAGAATAACACAAAAATGTAACAACACAACTTAAAAAAGTAAAACACCAATGACTCATTATGAGACTTCAACAACACATGACAACACAAAAAAAGTTTATAGACAAAACACATCAAAACAGCATAAACAACAACAAAGCAAAAAAACTAAATCCACAGCACCTCAAAAAAACAGACGACTCCATCTACGACCAATCCACTTTCACCACGCATTAGGCTAGCAAGAAAGTAATCCCCTTTTCACCTGTGAGACCACTAAGATAAGGATAAAAAAGTGTCTGAAAAAAATAGACCAACATGGTACAAAATACTAAGATTTGGACAGTTCCTGTAGGAGATGGTCGCTTAAATAATTGCTTGACACGCCACTCAAAGAAAAACTTCAGATTCTGCTTTGGGGCTCTTGTGTGTCAGAACAAAATGACACAGACAGATCCAAAACTGAAGAAACTATGAAGTGTGAAAAGTAAATCAGTTTTCCTCAAAAGATGAGGGGTTAACTTTTGACTAAGTCTAAATCTTCCTAAAATAATTTTCCAGGGATAGAACCTGAAGAATTAAGTACTTGTCAAACATAGTTTAATAAACCACTGTAGGTGGGATTCGTTCAGATTGGGAAAAATACGTTATGGTTCAAGTAAAGAAAATATGATAAAATATATTTTTCACGGTTATGAAGTCAAGTTGTTGCATCTCTTCTCAATTTAGATGCTTCCATAAAGAGGGTGGTCCTTTAATGAAAGGGAAATGAAAAGGTAATGATCTGTAGCTTGCTTTAAAGTTATAAGAGACATGCAACCTGTTTGCAATCAAAGTTGGATGAACTATGCAATTAGTTCTATTAAAATTATAAAAATATGCAAATGTGTGTTCTTGTATAGTTTGCCGCACAATTAAGAAAAATAAATCAAATATCTGACCCTATTCCTTTGCAAGTCAATTTCAATTTCAATAAAGCTTTATTCAGCAAAATAAAATGCCAGAAAAGTAAAAGCACACATAAACATAGTACATTACATTCCTGTTTCATTCCAATCACATGAATAAACAAAAGGGCAAAATCCCCTCATAGTACCCAATCTCATTAAATGAAAAGCTAAAAAAGTTTAAAAACAGTAAGGATGTTAAATACTAAGGCATAGCATTTCTGATCTGCTTACACTGCTTACTAAAAAGAACAATTAAACCACATACATACACTGAGTTTAAACGTTGTAGAAAATAGTAGGCTACCTTGTGCGACCATATACTAATCTGTAGCAAAAAAGGTACTAACAGACTGATTTTAGGACCCATGGACCTCATTTAGAGGCCGACAGGGGTAGCATCTGTGATCCCTGGCTTTCCCTTTGCTGCCCCTTGCACTGCCTTTGCGACCCTTGGCATCAGAGGTGGCACATTCAGTGCCAGGATCACAGTGGCAGCTGGGGCTCCACTTTCTTTATTTTCTGTCAATTTTTATTACACTAATAATGAATAAATAAAATATATTATTCACTAATAGTATAATAAAAATGGAGTGCAATAAGCTGGAATATGTCCTTCCATGGCAGTTGAGATCAGTAAAAAATGCTTTTAAATGTATGTTGTCTGCGTGCTTGCAGGTGAGAGTGTGTTTATGTGTGAGAGAGTGTATATATGTGAATTTGTGTGTCTGTGTAAGTATGTGTGTGAGACTGAAAGTGGAGGTCAAAGGGCGTGTGATATCACTTCCGCTACCCCAGGCATTTCAGTAAATTGACATCCATGCAAGGACCTGCTAAAAAGCAGCAGAAAAAAATTGGGTAGAGCAATTGTCAATGGGCATGGTGATAACTTACACCATGAAACCTTTTCAGGAAAAGAACAATTAAGTGGACTAGTTTAAGCCTAAACTTTGTGAGAAGAAATGTGCGGTACTGGTTTTAAATCAACAGAATATAAGATTTCATTCCATTGCAGTATGAAATAGACATATGGGGCCAGATTCATGATGCATTTTATTGGTCGCAAACGGCCCATTGGGTCATGTGTGACCTGAAAAATGCATTGTTCTATATACAAACCAGCGGCAGTTCCTCCAAATGAGCAGAGGGGCATCGCCCCCCACAGTGCCGTGCAGAAAATGACAAATAAAAAGATAATAGAATGATTTTTTTACCATTTTATTTTTTATTCTCTGCCAGCAAACTCAGTGTAGGGGCGGGGCCAGTGCGTCACTGCTGCTGATTTGGCAGCAGTGAGGAGTGGCCACTTAAGTTTGCATTGTGTATGTTTCCAAAAATGGTTCAGCACTCAACTATACAGTCACTTATATGTGTAACACATTCTTTTAGTCCATATTATACAAGTGAGAACAGTAGGACAATTTCATTTCGGACAACAAATGTAGGAGTCGTTCCTTCTTCCAAAATTCCTTTTATTCTTTATTCATTAATTTTTCTTTAAAATCACAGCACGAGATTGGTAGCTCCTACATTTGTTGCCTGAAATTAAATTGTCCTACTGTTCTCACTTGTATAATATGGACTAAAAGAATGTGTTACACATATAAGTGACTGGATAGTTGAGTGCTGAACCATTTTTGAGAATTTTGTTTGGGAAATCTATTTTCCTATAAAGAGGTGTCACATCTCTGGTTCTTTGCACCACTGTATAGCTCATCATTACTTTTATCACTCCGTGTGGATGAGTGCAGGACTAGCGTTCCTTGACCCTTCATTGTGTTGTTTGCATTGTGTATGTTTGTTCGGCCGGCTACCTTGCTACGGCGAAACGGACAAGTGCAATTTCAACATCTCTTGGATGGCAGGCACAGACCTACAGGGCCTTTAGGAGCATAGAGCATGCCCGCTCCAGCCAATCAAGATGTTTCACTCTAACAGCATGAGAGAAGCATCTTGATTGGCTAAGGGAGTTGACTGTTTGACCTCGCGCTCAGTCTGGGGCCAGGAACATCGAGGACAGCATCGAGGAGATGCAGTGTAAGGTAAGTGAATCTATTTATGTATTTTGTTTGGGAAATTGTTTGTTTACCCCCTCCTATTCAATATGTCACCAACCGCCTAGATGCCAAGTGCCCGGCTATGCATGTGAGGATGTGGGCCAAGCCCTGGGGGAAGGTGTACAGCTAATGTAGGATTGATATGAGTCCAGTTTGAAAAGTGTTGGGCAAAGGCAAGTGGCACCAGTGCAGCTAATGTACAACTAGTGCACAAACAGAGCAGAGAGAGGGAAGGGGCATCCGGAGGATGGAGTCTGAGCTCAGCTCAGTGCCTCTAATGGTTGAATCACTGATGCTATTGGTGGGCACAATTGAGGAGAGCACTTCACTGGGTGCCAGAAAGTCCTCTTGAGGTGAATTGATAAACCTCTCCAACCTAGGGAGTATTAATGTCAGTGATTAGATTGATTCGCAGATCACAGCTACACTCACATGTACAGTGTGCTCCTGCTACAGATGCCTTTCCCTGTTGAGCTCACAATGCTACCCTGGACATGAGTCCAGCTAGGAGTTCACCTGTGCACCTGGTCCAGCATCGGACCATATTCTGTGCCATGGCTGACACCCCTCGCCAGCAGTGCTTGTGCTATCCATTCAACTATTATAGAAATTTGCCTGCCTCGGCCCTGGCACTCACCCATGCACCTGCCCACCACTTCACAGGCATAACTGCCAGGACTGATGGCTCTGTAGCGCACTTGTTCCAGTACTGCTGGCTTCCCAGTGCACATGTGCCAGTACTGACAGCTTTCAAGTGCACTTGTGCCAGTACTGAGGGCTCTCCAGTGCACATGTGCCAGTACTGACAGCTTCCTACTGCCCGTACGCCCACCACTTTCAAGTGTCACTTGTCGCTACTGAAACAAACCCCATTTCGCGAGTCGGTGACTTATTACCGACTGGCAAAATAGGGTTTGTGAGTCGCTATTACGAAGGGGCGTGCCAAGGGCATCCCTTTCTGATAGTGAGTTTCAGGGGGATGTACGATTGTCTTGTGACCGGAATGCGGTCGTAAATCAATCACAATTTACCACCTACTTCAAGTACTTCCCCTTTGTGAATGGTAGCAAAAACATTTTTTAAGAGCAGGCAGTGGTCACACGGACTACTGCCTACCCTTAAGAAATGAAACAGAAACATTTAATTTTTCTATTTGAAACGCATCCCGTTTTCCTTTGAGGAAAGAAGGCTGCATTTCTTTTTTTAAAGTTGTTTTTCCTTTCCCAATGGGTCACAAATTGTGACCTGCCTCATGAATATTGATGAGGCAGGTCAATTGCGACCCCATTGGGAATCGCTAATGTGTCTGAGACACATTAGTACATTTCATTTTGCGACTCTCTAATTACGAGTCGCAAAATATCACAATTAGAGACTCGCAAAATGAAACGGCCATACATCTGGCCCATGATCCACAACAGAAGATTTAACAAGTTCACCCAAAAACCTGTACTTCATACAAGAGTCAATAAATAAATGCTTAATTTGTTGTCTTTCATTAAAAAATTCTGGAGAAGGCAAGGAGAAAATCTTAGGTTTTCCTACCCTTACAAATTTGTCTCTCACATACTTAAACCAGGGGATTTGCAGACCATTCTCCAGAGCAAAACAATCTAACATAACACAATGTTTAAAAGATTTCTCGGGTTTTGCCCAAATCGAGAGTCAAAGTGCCAGAGGACAGAATTTAATAGTGTCCATACAGTGTTGCTGTAAGCTCTGAATTCTCCCTTAGGCAGTTTCCTGTTATTTCTATGGACCAATCTTTAACTCTTATGAAGTCCTTGAAGTCAGGCTCTCCTACCGACCCCTGTCCTGCCAAGGTGCTATCAGCAATTGCTGAGGTGATTAATCCTACGGTGAATCTGATCTTAAACAATGCTCTGCGGGAGGGATATATGCCTCCCTGTTGGAAACATGCTAAAATCCTTCCATTACTAAAAAAACCTATGGCCGACCCTGAGGTAGCCGGTAACTACCGCCCTATATCCCTGCTACCTTTCTTCTCCAAGGTTTTGGAGAAATATGTCAACTCCATTATCACTGACTATATTGAGACCAATCACCTTTTGCACCCAAGTCAGTCAGGTTTCAGGGCAAACTTTAGCACTGAATCGGCCCTTTTAGAAGTGGCGGAAACTATAAAAACCACGCTAGATAGGGGAGGCAATGCGGTCTTGGTACTTTTGGATCTTTCCGCGGCTTTTGACACCGTGCCCCACAATAGACTGGTGCAAAGATTGGTGGAGGGTGGTGTCGGTGGCTTAGCCCAGAGTTGGATCAAGTCATTTCTCAGTGACCGCCTCCAAACTATATGGTCCCCCCTTTTTCGGCTGTTATTCCTCCCATGAATGTTGGAGTCCCGCAGGGCTCTATTTTGAGCCCTACTCTGTTCAATCTTTATATGGCCCCTATCGCCCTTCTTGCTGAACAACATGGGGCTAAGATCGTATCGTATGCAGACGATACTCAGCTATTGTTCACTTGTGAGAAGGGTGTTGAGTTTGTTGGCCATGCAATTAACTCATGTCTCTCGGCAGTTTTTTTGTGGCTGAAGGATAATCAAATGAAATGTAATCCTGATAAGTCTGAGATTATCTTTTTTGGCCCTCGACCATGTGAGACTTGGTATAACTGGTGGCCGCAGGATTTGACCCCCCAGGTCGTCTGTGACCATGGTTAAGAACCTCGGAGTCAGACTGGATGCTACGCTTTCTATGAAGTCCCAGATTCAATCTGTAGCCGGGACTTGCTTTGGGATTTTAAGAATGGTGAAGAATTTTCTTCCCCTGCTTTCTGTTTCTCACAGAAAGACCATTGTCCAAGCTCTGGTAATCTCGAGATTGGATTACGTCAACTCTTTGTATTTGGGACTTCCCAGTTAATTAATTGCCCGCTTGCAGGTGATTCAAAACACGGCTGCTAGGGCCATCTTCTTGGCAGGCCCTAGAACTCATTCGACCCCTCTTCTGTTGTCCTTGCATTGGCTCCCTGTTCAGAAAAGAATCCATTTTAAAGCGTTGATTTTGGTTTTTAAAGCTTTTAATCAGATTGGAGCTCCCTATCTCAGACAAAGATTTCCCCATTACACTCCCCAACGTACTCTGAGGTCCTCAACTCAACTCTTGATTCCGGTTCCTAAAGTTTCACTTGCTCGGGTCGGAGGTCGATCTTTTCAAGTGGTCGCCTCCCACCTATGGAACAGCCTTCCCTTGGCCCTCAGACAGGTCCAGGACCTACTCACCTTCAGAAAAAAACTTAAGACGTGGCTTTTCCAACTTTAACCCGTTTTTGTAGGTTTTCCGCCTTGGTTTCTCTTCTCTGCGGCTGTTTATGTGGTTTTTGCTTAGCGCCGGGACACTCCTGGGAGTAGCCGTGCGCTTTATAAATCCCAAATTAACATAACATAACATAACAATGAGATGCCCAACTCTAAATGGCAAACCCAAATGGAAGTGCTGGGTGGAACCATCAACAATCAACATAAAATAGCATTCTCCAGCCTCTGGATCCTCATGGCATCAACAGGCACCCAAAGTTCAGTGCCATAGATCAAGCTTGACATTTTTTTACTTTTATAGATTTCTAAGATTACTTTAAGTAATTAGAGTAGTTTTAGTTTAGAACTCAATATAGGGCCCAATTACGATGGGATTAGGAAATCTTCCAGAGCGAATCGGTTTGTAAATGGTTTCCGACCGACTCAGATCGGGAGAGTCCGACCGACCGAGTATGATGCATCCGGATGCTTCCAGATACGATTTGGCTGGATTCCCATTGACTTCTATGGGAGCCTATGTTCCTAACCGCATCGTAATCTGGCCCTCGGTCGGGAAGACACATTCCTGATCCGATTCGGAAGGAGCAAATGCCGTTAGGAGGCCTTCCTAACCGCATTGTAATCGTCCCTAGGTGGGAATGCTTTCCTAACCGCATTGTAATCGGGCCCTTAGATGTAAATCTGGAGACACCGCTCAAACTGCTCTAACCATCATAAGATGATGTCATGTGAGAGCAGAATCCCTAGGGACTCCCAAATATTGGAAGGTTTTAACTGTATTTACCTGAACTGAATTGACAAAAAATGCTTTGAGTTAGTGGATCTGGGACCACACACCATCATCTGTGTTTTAGTTATGCTTGTTTTCAGACCCACATCCTTTTTTTTTTGTTTTATTTATTTATTAAGCTTTTATACATAACAATCTTGATGCACGGTGTTACATCATAACAAAAGCAAGTTGAGCACATGGTGATCAGTTGATTACAGGAAAACATTATACATACAGATCAGCTTCAAATTTGTATAACTCTGTGGTTGAATACCCATGTACTGCACTGATTCTAGTTACACAGTCCCTCCTATCTTCGCTGGGGAGATGCATTAGAAACGTAGGGTCCGGAACCACATGTCGCCTCGTATTGTGCGGCTGGATAGGGTTGACGCAAGGTAAGCTAAATAGCAGGAGTAGGATTATTGCATTCTCGTGTGGTGTTACCAGTATCATTCGTGTCAGTCTCGCTAGTGGACAGGTATGTCGTGTAAAGCCCCCAGAAGTTCTTGGGTCAACTCCGGGGGGGGAGAAGATCACTGAAGTTCTCAGTCTGCGTACTGCAGTACAGCATGTCATGTGATCACTGAGCCATAGTGGGTGTAGGGCCTCGTGACCAGCTAATCGCCACTCTGCGCTTCGCTAGTAGCAGTCCCATGTCAACCATCCTCCGCACTCCCCTGGGCGTCTGCTTAGAATATCCCAGTAGGGCTAACGTGGGTCTGGGAGTAGTGTCGAGTCGGTTATTTTCCCCAGTTCGCTGAAAACAGATTCCCAAAATTTGTGTATTCCTGGGCAGGACCAGGCCAAATGCAAGAAGTCTGCGGTCTGCTCGTTGCATCTCTCACAAGCTGGATTATCCCTCAACCCATATCTATGTAGCCTCTCTGGCGTATAGTATACTCTGTTTAAGTATTTAAAATGGATCAGCCTGTGTCTGCCGTTTAAGGATATACGCTGTGTACTAGAGCAACAATAAGTCCACATAGTATCATCTATATTCTGTTGTAAATCCCGCTGCCAGTCTAGCCTGGCTTTGGTGTAATGGTTTGCCCTATGGGACATTGACAACTTGTAAATGTTAGAAACAATCTTGCGGGGCGACTTCGCTTTGATGGTATAGGTCAATTCCATTAATTCTGGAGGTTCCTGAAGGTCCTCCCCTAAAATGTCGTGTAGTGCATGTCGTGTTCTGTGGAATTGGAACTGCAGGAGCAGAGTGTTAGCGGCAGCCTGGTGCTCTAGTTCTTCCCACTTTTTAGCTACACCATTGTGGAATAGGTCTCCAGCAGTCAGGATTTTCAGTGAATGTAGCGCATGTATAACCCCTCTGTCTCTGCATGGGGGCAACCAGCGGGACCATTCAATTGGCATGGCTGGGGAATACAGGATAGCTCCTGCATGTAATTGTAGTAAGTAATGCCAGACATGACAAGTCGCATTATTGGAATTTAGTATCCCAGTTCTGCGATCTGTGGCTTCAAATATCATGGCCGGTAGTGGCAGTGGGTCAGCAATGATCGTTTCTATACGGAGATGTGGGATGTCTGGTGGGCTATGAATCCAGTGGTAAGCTTGTGCGCATTGCGCAGCTCTATAGTATAAGTTTAAATCTGGTGCGCCCAACCCCCCATATGGTGTGATAAGGTGAGTGTCTGCTATTTAACCCTCGCTTGTTTGCCCGCCCAGGCCATTTTTATCATCAATGTTGTGACCCGGTGAAAAAAGGAGCTAGGTAAAACCATTGGGATATTTGTGAAGAGGAACAGAAACCGGGGTAGCACTACTATTTTCATGATTGAAATTCTGCCTAGCAGGGACAGGGGTAACCTAATCCAGTTTTCTACATCGTCTACTAATCTGCTGACAGCAGTACCATAGTTTTCCCTAAATACCGTCTCCGAATCAGAGTGTACCTGGATACCCAAGTATCTAATCGCCTCCGTGGACCACTGTAGTGGGTAGACTGGTTCGAAAGGTGTTGTGGCTGGTGTAAGTGGGAAAACTATAGACTTAGGCCAGTTGACCCGCAGTCCCGACAGTGCACCAAAATGCACCACCTCCCTTAAGACTGAAGAGAGGTTACATTCCGGATTGCGGACGTATAATAACATGTCGTCCACATAGGTGGACACTATAAGCTCATATTTCGGGAATCTAATGCCCTTGTGGCTGTGATACTCTCTCAGCACACACGCAAGGGGTTCGGCCACTAATGCATATAATATGGGAGACAACGGGCATCCTTGTCTCGTCCCTCTGGTAATGGCGATGGGATCTGTCACCAGATTTCCTATTTTGATTCTGGCAGAGGGGGAATTGTATAGCACCCCTATCAGTTGGAGGAAGACTGGGCCTAGTCCCATCTTGGTTAAGACGTGTCGCATAAAGGGCCACTCAACAGAGTCAAAGGCCTTCTCCATGTCGAGGAAGACCGCGACCGCCTTTGAGTCTTTCCGGGTATGTTGTAAGGCCCCAAACACTGTGCGTAGATTGTAGGTGAGGTTCCTGTCCGGGACAAACCCAGCTTGTTCAGGGGCCACTAGTGTCTGAGCGATGGGAACTAACCGGTTAGCTAGGATTTTAGCGAATATTTTTATGCCGACGTTGAGCAGAGAGAGTGGGCGGTAAGATCCACACTCTTCCGGCGGCTTACCCGGTTTGAGAATGGCGACTATAACAGCCTCTCTCATCGTAGGTGGCATAGTGCCTGATACGCACATGTCCTCGAAAAGCTCGGACAAATGCGGGATTAAAATATCGAGGAACACCTTGTAAAAGGCTACCGTGAGGCCGTCCACTCCATCGGCGCTCCCGGCTTTCATACTCGATAGGGCCAGTAGAATTTCGTCTTTTTCTATAGGCCTCATCAGGAACTCGCGATGTGTATTAGTGAGGAATGGTAGTTTGATATGAGCAAGATAGTCTAGAATTTCATCCTCCGTTCTGGTAGAACGAGCAGTATATAGCTCAGCGTAGAATTGTTTAAACTGTTCCGCAATTTCAGCCTCCTCTGTTAGCGTATCGCCTTCTGCTGATCTGAGTTCAGTGACCTGTGTTTTACTGCGCCTTTTCATAAGTAGCTGCACTAGTACAGCACACAGCCTTTCTTCTTCGCCATATACCCGCGCTGTGGCGTATTTACCTAAGTGTTTTACTTCAGCGTCAGCTGCATCTTGATATTCTCCCAACAATTCCTTAATTTCCAGCGATACCGCTTCGTCTGCGCTCGCTAGTTGGCGTTGTTTTAAGACTCCCAGTTTCTTTTCTAAGTCAGCCAGTCGTTGTCGAATAGAGCGGAGGACCCCAGAGTGTTTAGCTATTATGACATCACGAATATAGACCTTGAAGGCCTCCCAGACTACTTGGAAGCTATCAACAGATCCCACGTTAGTTGTAAAGAAAGTCTCTGTTGCTTCAGCCAGTTCTTCTCTAAAGGCAGAGTCCAGCAGTGAATAGGGGGGGAATCTCCAAGTGAATGGCGGGATGGACTTCCTAGGAGTGGCAAGCACTAGTAGGAGGGGGGAATGATCCGATAAGGATCTAGGGAGTACTTTACACCCTCTAACGTTATCGTTTAGGAGCGAGGTAGCTAACCAATAGTCAATGCGAGTATGTAGGTTATGATAAGCTGAGTAGTGTGTGAAACCCCCTTTGCCCAGATGTCGCATGCGCCAGACATCGCATAAGTCAATTCTAACCATAGCGCCCTCCAGCACTCTAGCTGCAGCAGAGGTGCGCCTCTCGGGCCCCCCGAGCGATCTATGTTTGGGTTTCTGACCAGGTTAAGATCTCCTCCCCAAAGGAATTGTCCATCCTTGTAGGTACTGGCAGTGTTCGCAAGTGTATCATAAAATTCAGGGCAATCATAATTTGGGCCGTAAATATTCACTATTACTAGGTCCATGCCCTTCCCTTGACATCTGGTAATCGCATACCTACCATCTCTGTCCGTGTCTAGTGGGACTAAAGAGTAGGGAGATCTAGGGTTAACCCAGGTCAACACCCCTCATGCATGGGTGGTGAAACCTGAGGCGTGTACATTATCCAGCAATCCTCTGCTGCGTAGTAGTGGACTAGTAAGTGGAAGGTGTGTCTCCTGTAGTAAGGCTATGTCAATGTCATGTCTCTTCAGATAATTCAGTACTTTGCGGAGCTTCCTATGATCATTAAGTCCCCTAACATTCCATGTAAGCGCTCGGAGGGTGTCTACTGTCACGCTTCCGCTAATGTTGCTGGGTCCCACCATTGTAGTTGTTGGAGCATAATCTACAACCTGACCTGTGCAGCAAATAATTGTCTTGTACACCATGTGCAATCTGGTAAAAAACATCAACCGCAAAAAACAACATTGCAATTCTCATAACCCACCCTCCCCCCACCCACGTCAGACCATCCCCAACTTGGCCGCGATGCTTCCCCATAGGCTTCTGATCCACCCCCCCCACAAAATCAAAATACCCTCCCAAGTGTGATTCACTCGTGGGCGGATGTTGCTCGCCTGACAAGGAGTACTATCCAGCCTAGGTAGGGCCATACTCCGAGCACCATCAAAGCTTTAATGTGCAACTACATAACTTGTTGAGTCCCAGACCCCATCGGCAGTAGGGAACTTTAGATCTGTGAGGTTGGCTACATATCTGGTATGAGTAGGCTAGGGCACTCTAGCGAACGAGTCGCAATTGTCCTGAAGCAGTCTCCCCAATTTTAACCACTATCCTGGTCCTGAGCCTAAGCCCCGCCCCCTCTTGCAACACTCTGGTGGCCTACTCCAGCAGTATTATGTAATGGTCGAATTTATAACTGAGGCGGGCTCCCCACTGCGCTTATTGACAAGAATTATGCCCATTCTACGGTGACCAGCACCCGGGTCCCCACGCGCTAATAACCACACCCAAAACTCAGCCACAAGACAGTACTTATCGCCTGTAGGTGCCGCACTGCATTTAGTCCCGCTCATCCAGTAGCCCTCCCGCCGCTTCATCAAGCAGTTGCTGCTCCGGGCTGGGACGCTCTTCTTTGGACCAGTCTTTCAGAGCCTTCTGCAGGGCCTTTGGGTCGGTGAAGATGTGAGAACGGCCTTGTCTATTAACTCGGAGTCTCGCTGGGTATAACATGGCGTAGTCGATGCCGAGGTCACGGAGCTGCTTTTTCATTGGTGCGAACTGACGGCGCGCTTCCTGCACTCGGATTGTAAAGTCCGGGAACAGGGAAATCGTGGAACCTTCATATCTCAAAGGCTGTTTTTCCCATGCCATTTTCAGCACCACATCTCTGTCTCGATAGTTGAGTAATTTTGCAATGATCGGCCTAGGAGCCGCTCCTGGAGGCGGGCGTGGTCCCAGGGATCGGTGCGCTCTTTCCACCACAAACATAGCAGAGAATAGTTCGTTACCTAGCAGGGTCACGAGTAGTTTCTCTATAAATTGTTCCATGTTGCCAGTTGGGGTGGTCTCCGGCAGGCCAGTAATTCTGAGATTGCAGTGCCCGGAGCGCGCCTCTAGGTGTTCAGTTTTGTCTTGTAAAACCCGCAGGACTCTGCCGAGTTGTTTATCTCCGGTGTCTAAGGTGGTTTGCGCTTCTTCCACTTCCGTTATCCTGTGCTCAGACATGTCCAGCCTCTCAGCGTGCTTATCGAGTCTCTCGGCCATGCGGTCCATCCTGTAGGATAGTGCGTCCATCTTGATGCCCAGTGCGGAGATACCGTTCTGCAGGCTCTTCTCCATTGCCACCAGCATACTTCGGATATCTGGGTTCGTCTCTTCAGCAGGTTGCCCTTGCATTCTAGCAGCGTCTTCAGTGGAAGCGTCCCGGGAGTTCCTTCTTTTGTGTTCAAACGAAAGTTTCGGTTGTGCTCTATCCACTCTACCCATCTTCGCCGCTCGTAGCTCCCAGTGTGTGGGCAGCCCGAACTCAGCCGTCTGGGGGGTCAGATACTATATGTGGCGTGGCTGCCAGCAGCGTGCCAGTGTTACTTCCAGGCAGCGCCTCAGGCACCCAGCAGGGCAGGGAGCAACAGCAACCGGGCCAATACAGTCCACCCACGTTTCAACACGGGCAGAAGTCTTTAAATCTGGATCTCAGAGCTCAGACCTACATATCAGAGCGATCGCATTTAGAACTTGCATCTGGGCCGGTCACCTCTGTAGTAGCAACAGCGAGTAGCAGTGACCGCTACTACTTTGCCAGTCTTGTTCACATGCCCCGTGGGCTGGGTCCTTATCCAAGTGCTCTGTATAGCGTGCCCCGCAGTGGGCGCAAGGAGGGCCAAGAGGAGGCTGAGGGAAGTGGGTCCTCACGCAGGTCCGTCCCAGCGGTAACGTACTCGCCGGCTCAGGCTATCTCTTCCAGAGCAGGAGTCACGTAAGGGAGCACTTACGCCATAGGGCCGCCTCGGGCGGTCCAGGATGTCATAGCGCAGGTCCCGCGGTGTCCCGTCATCAGGCGCCACTCCAGACACGCCACGCGACTTCTATGGTGCAGTCCCCGTGGGTGCAGCAATCGCCACCTGAGTAATCCTCTCACCGTCGTGTTAGGAGCCTGGAGCAATGGCGTTGTGCAGCCTCAAAATGGCGGGCCCGATCAACCAGGCTCCCTGGAGCTCCTCGGGTCATAAGAGCGTGTTGCTGATAAAGGCCTCGCAGCAGGCGGGCACTCTGCCGTGCCAGCGTCCACCCAAGGAATAGCAAGGGCCAGTGTGGCCGTGAGGGCGCCAAACCACGAGCCGCCGCTCCTACCAGCCACAATCCCTCAGCGCAGCGCCGGGTTCACCCGACCCACACAGCTGCCGATCGTCACGTTACCAGGGAGAGGAGCAGCACTCCGGGGGTGCGTCGACTTTGGGAACGGCGCTGCCCCAGCGGAACCAAGAACAATCCTCGTCGTAGCACGCGATGCGCGCACCCCGGGTTCTCGCGCGCTAGATCCTCCGGGCGCGGACCGCCTCCCTGCACAACTTTAGTCCGGGGATCGAGGCCTGGCCAATCAGCTCACGGCGGGATCACGTAGCTCCGTCTGCTCAGGCAGCCCAGGGGTCGGAATTGGTTCTTTTCAGTCCGGAGTTCCTCCGGAGGCAGGAAAACGCCTTTTGGCGCTCACTGAGTCGTGTAGTTGCCGGATAATTGCTGAATAGTCTGACGGTGACTCGGAGCTCACAGCTCAAGCGGCCATCTTGGTCGCGAGCAAGCTCCGCCCCCCTTCAGACCCACATCCTTCATAAAACTTACAAATTAGTCTAAAAGTATCTGAAGACCATTCGCCGTACTACATAAGGACAGCATGACCCGCAACCCTGGGAGTGTTCTGGCCCAGCAGACTCAAATGAGAATCAAGGTCATTGATATATAAAGAGAATAGCAAAAGGGGCAAAATGCAGCCCTGTCTAACTCCTCTACTGATTCCAAAAGAATTTCACCACTCTACAGAGGAACCATAATGAATATAGGAAGAGTTGTCAGAATGTAATTGAACTAAAAAATGAACAATTGCGGGATCCACACCCCAATCCAACAACTTGTGCCAAAGTTTACAATGGTTAACCCTATTGAATGCAGCGGACAGATCCATAAAAGCAAGATGGACCGCCCTGCCACTCGATATTTTGAATTCAAATGGAAGAGGTTTAGACACTGGTCTATGGTTCCCAGCACTTTATGAAAACTGAATTGTATCTCTGAAAGAATACCATGTTCTTGAGCCATGATTCAAGTCAGGCCAAGATGACCCTCCCCAACACCTTCACCACAGAATTCAAGATCGAGCTATGCCTAATGCAAGCTGGGTCAATTGTGATCACCTCTTTTTAAAAAATGGGTAAAGTATATTACTCCTTCCATGAACTTGGAGGTTCACTGTTACTAGTTGTCATCAAAACATTGGTCACAATAGGGGCCCAAAGATCTATATTATCCTTAAAAAAGATCAACTGGGATGCCATCGGGGCTTTATGCTTTTCACCTTGCACATTTGATGATTGCCAACCTGACATCATCTAATTAAAAAATGGGACCCACTACTGGTTGATGGACAGTTTAAGTCCAAGTTCCCAAAACTATAAACTTTAGCAAAATGATCCTTCTGTATTGCTGGTGCAATTGCCTTAAAAAGGGGACGTTAATCACTTTCCAAAACTCAAAACTATAGTGAAGTGCACTTGCACGAGAAAGAGATGGCCAAGCGTCTTCCCTAATCATGGTTTTCCTAAGTGTGATTATGTTCTGCTCTACAGAATTGGACTTCCGAAGGATTACAGGGTTGCCTATGTGAAGCTGTTTCAAGAGACTTATTGGCCCTCGTACAAGAATGGTCAAATAATGTATGCAGTTTTTCTACAGGGTGTCTAGGGTATTGCGCCATCAATTTTGCTCATCTTGACTAATCTCTTTAAATGAATTCAAAATCACCGCTGGGTCCTCATCAGGATCCAAACACCTGGAGAAGAGATTAACATTGTGTGAAATGAAATTGGCCAAAATCTCTCTAGCATTAATCCTATTTCATTTTAGGAGCACCCCCTTGTTAAAATCACCTGCCAATAAGAGGGACCGTATTGTATGTTGGTTCGTAAAAAAAAGGAGTAAAGATCGTTGGCAAGCTGTTTTGGCATAACATTTCCCAATGACACAAAGATGTTGTTATAGAAATCAACAAGAAGTATATTGTCCAGCTCTAGGCTGTCTAAACATAATGACAAATAATATTGCAATTTAAATGGGGAGTTCTTAACTGCCCATGCCCATTTCAAAGTGATAAAAAGCATATAATCCTCCTTTGGGTCTCCCTCTAGAAGACACCAAAGCAGGACTCATAAACAAGACAAATCTGTCAATGAAAATGTTACCCAGTAGTCACGGCTCCTGAAAAAAAACAGCCAATCTGCTTAATGAATGACACCCAATCTGGGTTATTCAATTTAGACTTTAAGTCTGCCACGTTTCACGAAAAACATTAGAAAGATTCCCCAGACCAGTTGATAGGCTTCAAAGTATGAACAACATACTCATGTGTAACAGGAGAGTATGAAAAAACTAGGGCCGGGAGAGTGACCCCTTCGTCAGGACATAGTCCATCACTGACTTCCCTTGAGATATATGAATCACCACCAAGAGGCCCACCATCAGTCAATCTATGTTCTTCAAGGTGGACAAAGGGGCCAAAAATTAGACATATGATTACTACAACTTGGGGACACTGCACAGGGGTTATATGGGTTGAGGAAATCCCATACAATATATGTGTGGGCTTAGTTATCAGTCTATAAAAATAGCCTACGGGTAAAACCATTATTTAACTATGCGGGTGGGATGAGTTTGTGCTCTTCGAAGACTGTTCTCAGTAATTCCCTCCCGTTCCTTCAGCCCACTCCCTACCCATGCTGCTCTTTGCACCATCATTATGTCCTCATATTCACATGCATCTTGGCCAACATTTTTAGTAACCAAATAAAAGGCTTTGCTCTTTAAGTTATGCCAGTTTCCCAATTGCCCATCTTTAAGGGTGAGTACATACCAGTGTATGGGCTAGCCTCTGGTGGGAACTGTAACACAGGAAGCTTGGATTTCTGAGTGCTATGAGAGGTTTTGTAGAAAAATTGACAATTTGACTGGTCTGAGATGCTCCAAGCTGTTATCAATGGTGACATTCAAAAGTTGCGGCGTGTTTTGCGAAGCAGTCTAATTGGTTTGCCCCCCTACAAGTTCCTCCACTGCCCCAATATCACTTTGTGCAACCATTCTGAAATTACCTGACCTCGACAGGCCTCCTGAAACATCCTTAAGGGGGAGGCCTATCAAAGGCCCCCGCCCACCTGTGATGAATTAGTTAAACAAAGTTTCAGGCGCAGGAGCTCCTCTTTCACCTGAACTAGTGAGGTTTCAATTGTAGTCAGTCTCTGCAGGTTTGGAGTGAGCAGAATCTTCATAACACCCTTCAATACGGTGCACAAATTGTGGTCAGACTGGGGGGGGGGGTCTGAGCTCAAGCTAGACCCCAACTTTGTCCCATCTTTTATCCCTATTGTGTCCCTGGCTGCGGGAAAAGTGTGCTCCTGATATAGCGCTCCCTTAGATCCCCGCCTCCTCCTGGAGCAAAGTGCACAATGTAGGCTGGGAGAGGTAGTCAGCTACAGCTATTCAATTATCAGGGACCGTCAAATACAGTTTGTCATTCAGGCTCTCATTGGCCAGAAATTGCAACTGGATTGCTGGGACTCCATTGTTCACATGGCTCTTTAATTAATGGAACACCTGTCTTATGAGTGACCAAACCTAGCGTCCTTATGTGTCTTCAGAGATGGGATGGCAGACTTGCTGTGCTCAGCAAGGGAAAGTGCTCCTTTTTATACTTACTGCTCAAAGGTCATCTTTATTGGTGCCTTCAAATATGGTGTGCATGCTCTGGTTGCATTTTGAGCTCCTTCTATCATCTCTGATAATCTGGGTGGTTAGATCTCCAGACCAATGGGTGGCACATGTGCTTTTCCTAATGAACAGCTATTTTATGATGAGACTCATGGTTTAGTGAAACCCTCTGGATTTGCACATCCTAAGGCTTCAGTTGCTGTGTGCAAGTCATACCTCACTCCACTCCCCCTGGTTTGCTAGCCAGGAGAGTGCATTGAACATGACATTAATCATATTTTCAGAACTTTTCCTCGAAACATGGTAGCTTCCTTCAGATTTCTTCCCACAAATCTGTGTTTCTCTCATTCACCTGAGTGAGGCATTAAACATGACTGGGTTTTCAATGGGTTTGGAGTGCCCACATGGGATAAACAATATGCAGTGCATTCAGTAATATTCAGAAGCAAGTGAAAACAAAATACTGGTTTAAGTTATCTGTATTCTGGTCACTGGTATCTACCCATGGATGTATGGAACCTATCACAGCTATATATTTTTATCATCTATACATCCTAAGGCATCTGCCACTGGGTGCAACCCAGATCAACTTCACCCCACCCATGCATGTAAGTAACTTTCTTATCAGTAGAAGAGTGGAAATGTTGTGTGGTGGTACTTTTGCTCTTTTAGGAAAATGTTTGAACTTCCTGTCAAAGAAATGTAGGGAAATGCTGTTTTTTAATGGAAGTTTAACTGTTGCAGTTCATGCTACTTAGGAAAAAGAGGTGACATCCAAATAAGTCACACCTACTAAAACTAGTTTCCAGAATACTGGTTTAAGTTATCTGTATTCTGGTCACCGGTATCTGCCATTGGATGTATGGAACCTATCACAGCTATATATTTTTTATCATCTATACATCCTAAGGCATCTGCCACTGGGTGCAACCCAGATCTTCCTCACCCCACCCATTCATGTAAGTAACTTTTTTTTATCAGTAGAAGAGTGGAAATGTTGTGTGGTGGTACTTTTGCTCTTTCAGGAAAATGTTTGAACTAGCTGTCACAGAAATGTAGGGAAATTTAGTTTTTTTAATGGAAGTTTAACTGTTGCAGTTCATGCTACTTAGGAAAAAGAGGTGACATCCATATAAGTCACACCTCCTAGAACTAGTTTCTACAATACTGGTTTAAGTTATCTGTATTTTGGTCACCGGTATCTACCCATGGGTGTGCGGAACCTATCACAGCTATATATTTTTATCATCTTTACATCCTAAGGCATCTGCCTCTGGGTGCAAGCCAGATCGTCCTCTGCGCGGTTTGCTATCAATGAGAATGTGTTGACATTTGTCACAGTTTTAGCAATTTTATCCCCAAAACACAGTAGTGTCCTTCAGTCTCTCTCCCATAGGAACATATCCCTGGCAAGGCTTAGACCACATCTGTGTGTGCCCCTAGATCTTCTGAATGTGTCAGTATCAGACCTTCATATTTTACATGGGAATCTATTTGATTGTGATCAAGGGGTTGTAAATGTGATTTTTCATAGGGGATGTATGCAGTATTTGGGCCCAGGATAGGCCGGCACTGGGAGAAACCTCACAACCATTTGCATTTCTGTAAACTAGTAGACCTGGGGAATCCAACCTGCTGTACAATCAAAGCATTGTTTATTACCCAGACGTCTCTGTAAATATCAAAGCATGGATTAAACAATTCTAAATAATAGTTTGCATATTTTCCTGTTAAAGAACATTCAGCAACATCTTGGAAACATCAAAAGTCCTTCCAATAAAACTTTCCACATTTCTCCTTATAAAATTGATACTCTGCATATATCGGCAGTCCTATTGTAAGAGATAGGAATAAGTTAAATCTTTAACTATAGAGGGGCATATTAACAAGGGCATTATCTCCGCTTTTTTGGCTTTAAAAGCCAAAAAAGCGGAGATAATCTTTTCGCCCTATTTACAAGTGGGTGCTAACATGCATTAGCGCATGTTAGCACCCTTACTCGACGCCTCCCTTTGCATCTCTAATGAGATGCAAAGTGGGCGTCACTGAGCAGTACAACCTTGCAAATATCGCTGATGTGCACATCGCAATATTTACAAGGCTGCCCCAGCATTTAAGCAGACGTTAGTTTTTGGAGAAAACCGCTGTTTTCGACATAAACTAACATATGCTAAAATGCAGACTTACCTATCCCTAACATTGAGGGTGGATTGTGCTGATACGACCACAGGGTCGTATCAGCAAGGTTATCGCCGTTTTGCAGGGAACATCGCTGGAAAACCAGCGATGTTCCCTGCAAAACGGCGATTTCCCCGCTATCGCTGGAATTTTTGTCGCCCTGGAGAAACGCGTTGTTAATAACGCGCTACCAGGGCGATAAATTCCAGAGATAGACGGCGATAAATAAAAAAGCGCTAAGCGCGCTTTGCGTTATTTATCGCCGTCCCTTGTTAATATGCCCCGTGAAGACTACAATGACTCCACACAGTCATTATTCTGGCCTGTCCACATCCTTTTTGATAACCCCACCCATGAATGTAAGTATCTTTATTATCAGTAGAAGAGTGGAAATGTTGTGTGGTGGTACTTCTGCTCTCTCAGGAAACTTTTGTAACTTGTTGTCACAGTAATGTAGGGAAACACTATTTTTTGAATGGAAGTTTGACTCTTGCAGGTCATTCTAGTTAGGAAAAAGAGGTGACATCCAAATAAGTCACACCTCCTAGAACTAGTTTCCAGAAATATATAGGTTTGGTAGGGTTCCCAGAGTGTCAACTGACTCAATATTGCAGCTACCCACACTCCAAAGATCAACCTAATTCTAAAGCTTTATTCTTGTATGCTTAACAATTGCTTTCTTGAGCCTTTCCAGACCCTGGTGACAGGCCTAAGCACACGTGGGGTATCATTTTCATTTGAAGAAATGTAAACAGACAGCATGATAGGTCTTTTTCTATTAGTTATTGAATTTCTCTATATTTTTGGCTTTTTATTGCAAGTCCACAGAAAGCACTTCTTGAACATAATTTCTGAGACTCACCTGGTGTTATGGGTAAGCCACAATTCACAGTGGTATAAATAATGTCTCTCACTAAATTCAGTTCCACAGTGTATTTCAAAAAATGTAAAGCTTTCCTTAGATTTTTTATCAACGATAATGAATGGTTGGAACATAGTGAAAAGAAATTGTAAACCACAGGTCAATTGTTGTCTCTGGGTAATGCAAGTTTTCAAATAAACTACAAATGCTGTAAATTCTGCAACTGGCATAGTCCATCAGATATAATGGTATATTATTTTTATAGATCAACCTTCTGTGCAACAAATACTGATGAAAAACCTGTTACCCATTTTTCCCACTTGTAGTCAAAGATATGAACCCTAGATGAATTCCCAATAGTGTCAATTGTATGCAATTTATTGCTTTCTGTGAGCTACCTTGAGTTTCAAATCTATTTCCACCACAACCTGAAAGTAGGTATAAATCATAATACTAAATGGTAATCTGTTTTCTTAGGCTAATCAAGAAAATCCAAAGTGCATCTTGCTTGGGCACAGCAGGCAGCTCCTTCCTCTCACAAAGTTTCCCTAATAATTTTTAAAGGAAGTACCCCTAGGTCGGTGCTCCAATAAGGCACCAGATTCTCTTTGGATTTTTTTACAGATTAAAAAAAATCAAATAACACTGAGTTCCTTTATGGAGCACTTGCAAATAGCTCCTTTCTCTTACATTTCTTCTCATGGATGGAGAGTCATTGAGAGAGGAAGGAGATTTCCAGAATGACAGAGGAAATTAACTAGAAATTGGGGACAGGAAGCAGTGGAATTATGAACAACCCTAGTCTCTCCCCTTCAAGCTCCCACTTTCTGCTTATTTTTTCTGTTGATGGTCTGAGAGGGTGGTTGTTTGGAGCTAGATTGCTACTCCTGCTCTCTTGCCCTTCAACTTTGATCTCTCCCTAACTTCAGAAAAACTGGATTTCACTGGTGGATATGACTAAGTAAGAGCTGGGGCTAGTGATAGTCCCCCAGAAGGTATCAGGCACTGACAAAATTCCTCCTGTCACCCCTACTACCAAAATAACCAAAACAAAGTTTGTCCTACACTGGGCAGACAACATTTCTTTTTAAATGTGCTCTGGCCTGGGAGTGGAGAAACAAATTAGGAGATGTGTATACACACATCTTAAATGCACCTTGGGAATACCCTTTGATGATGTACACATACATCAATAAGGCAGCCTAAAGGATACAATTATATGGGCAGGTCAGATTTATACTTCATTGTTATGACAGCTCTGTCCAGTAATTACATTTTTGCAGGTCCCTTGACCTTATATCATTTGAATGCAGTGTGCAGCAAATTGCAAGCATATTTAAATGTGGTTGGAGCACTCTGGAGAGAGCCCTGCTATAGCCCCACATTTTTACCTCAGTTGAAAACTTCACATTAAAGAACTGTTGCTAAAGACACTGTGATATTGCATTAATGATGAATGGAGAACCTTGCCCTGCTATTTGTTTTGGATGCGAAAATAGAGTTGCTGGAACTCCCTTGTATTGAGGAGAAGTGAGCTAAAGAGCTAGCCCTGAAGAGCTGCCAACTTTTCTTCAAGGTAGCAGTGCTAACCAAATGTGCACAAAAGGTTTCAACCTGGACAAAGGTTTACTGCTGCAGTGCCAAGACAACCTGTCCAGACTACTTGAAAAAGACGAAAAGACGTAGGGTCCAATTCACAACAGGCATTTTGGAGTATGTAAAGCAGTGGTCCACTAAAATGTAATTCACAATCCTATGGCCTGAGATCTCTAACTCCACCTCTCCAATATTATCTGTGTGGATCATAACTCACATTAGTATAGGATTTAGTAGTAAACCTGTGAGCAACAAGGTAGGGGTGGTGGTAAAATGGGTGATAATGACTAAACAATGTTTGGGGTTGAGGGAAATTTAAGGAGGAGTTCAGAGTGAGACATGCTAATACAAAACATATACACCCAATAGAAGTATACAATTTGTATTCCCAAAATACACTTCTAACTCTAATACAGACATAATAGTGACAAAACAGGCTTAAATGTACTTCAGCCTAACTTTGAGGTAAGTCAAGCATGACACATGACCAACCAATGGTACTGCATCACACTTCCATAGACAACATTGGAGGCAGGATATAACACTAACACCCCATAGTTAATTGTATAAATTAAATTAAATTAATTCTACATTGAAATTACAAATGTAAAAAAGTTAATTAAAAAAACGTGAGTGTAAATAACACTAAAATGTATCATTTTTTAATAAAATTATGTACTTAAATTTAAAATAAACATAATTAATTTTTAACTAAGTTTAGAAACATTTAAGGAAAATTAAAATTAATTAAAACATAACTCATAATGATGTCTGTTAAAAATGTAATTAAATAAACATGTCTGCGAGGTTGGGTGATTTTAATTTTAAGGTTTTGTTAAAAAAATATTGATGAAAAAGGTATAATAGATTTCATTTAAATTTAAGATGTTAAAGGTAATGTTATGAGGTAGTATGTTGTATTTTCTTTAAGTACTTGTATGGTAGTATTATTTATTTTAAAGTATTATTTTATTTTACATAAATCATTTTTATTTATTTAAAAAAAATAAGACACTTTATTAAATTTCCCTATATATCCTGATAGAGACCTCTCTGCCACTGGGGGACATCCCCATTAACAAGTTGAAAGTTATTAATAGTAAATTTAAACTTGTAAATTTGGTTGTAGAAGTCTCTACCTCCTTCTTCCTACACGTAGATGTAAATCTCCACTAAAACTGGAGAGTTTCACCTAGCTGTATAAGATCTATCCACATATTCAAAATGACCTTTGTTTAATTGGGCATATAATCTCTGCTGCTTCAATTTAGCAATTCTTCCTGCTCCGAATTTTATGACAGGAAGTCTGAGGTAATAGCAGGACTGCTTGTTCAAAGTATCCAACATTGCAAAGCAATTTCTGCAATGGCTTGCAGGCTTTCCCGGGTACAGATTTTTGACCTTCAAAAAAGATTTTTAATTGAAGGTGAAAAATGTCAACAGAAGCAAAGATCAAGTTTGAATAAAATGACATTCAATTTCAGATTGGAAGCTAAGGTGCTTAGATCCTGGACAATCTCTATTTCCACATGTTTTACATGTCTCATAAGGTAACATTAGATGCACTTTTTCCAACTGTATCATATGGGGCAGATTTTGCTTTCGTAATAACTTTTGACCCCTATTTCTGATTTTCTTCATTTTTCTAACAATTTTCTTATTAAATATTTGTCTTCTAAACCATCCTGGCTTTGGACCTTTGGAGTACTTTTTTAAGTGTATTTCTGTTTTTCCTGTCATATATCAAAAGCATGCGCTCTATGGGACTCAGGATTACTAACAGAAATGTTTGTGGGTTAGATTATTGGCACCTTGAGGGTGGTCAGTAGCAGCTCACATCAAGTCTGTTTTCTGCCCCTCTCCTCTGTATGATACCATAGTTCCCTAACGCCCCTCAACCCAAATACCAATTTAATCAATTCCAGGGAAAACTTTCTATTTGGTCTCCTTAACTTCTAGAAGACAGCCTCCATTCGATAATCCACCTCCCACAAACACGCCCAATCTCTGGATTACAAAATATGATGGTTCTTAGGATAAAAACCATCACTGTTAACAAAAGTTATTTTGCTGAGTAGTCAGGCCCAAGAAGAGTTTCCAAGACAAAAGGAAGCTAAGTATTTTGATTTGTCTTTCAGGAAAATTTCAACCAAACTAGCAGCATTAATCAAGACATATGTGGAATGTGTTATGTAAAAGTCTTATACCATCCTGAGGAAAAACTGTCTTGCACTTGTTTGGGGTAATTGATTTTGCGAGCCTATATCATAGGTCATCAATAGAAGAGCTTGTACACAGTCCTTGAATCATTTTGAATAGCAAATTTAAGTCCTGGTCAGAAATCAGAGATTGGAATCAGTTGATGCCAACAATCAATGTTGCTTGACAACTGCAAATCACAACTTTTTCACACAATGTTTGCACCATCCCTATACAGGAACTGCATCCTGCTGAACAATTCATGAGCTATTTAGGGTGTTATTTTAGATTTGAAAATTGGGTTGAGCTCATTGAGCCTTTACTCTCTCCTCCCCCTATACCAGGCAATGGCAATTGAATTCCTCACAGTGATCAGATTCTACTGCTAGGGAGCGTGGCCACACCAGCTATCAAGATGGCCGCTCAGCTGTGAAACTCCGGCTCGAATGGACCCTAACGTGCTGATATTGTGCTGCGAACTGCATCCACCGGGAGTGTTGGCCCTGCTGTTCCGACATGAGCAGTATGGAATGCTGCCATTTATGGTGGATTTGAGGCTGGAAGAATACGGAATGTGGGTAGGCGGGAGGCAGCCAAGCACCCGCCTCAGAGGCATCGCGATGACAGGGGCCGCCCGGTGAGCCTGAGGTTGCCGAGCCTCGCTGGGCTGCCTGCCCTCCTCTGCTACTCCTAAAGGCTGATATCCCCATGCTGACAAGTGGGAATGCCACAGTAGCGGTGCTGTGACTTTCGGAGGAACACCCCATCCTGATATGCGGTTAAGTGGGCCCAGCAAGCACACCAGATCTCTCCTGCATTGGCCAACTCAGGGGTTACGCAGAGCGCAGGTGCAGCACCAGAGAGGAAATCACTTCCTGCCCTCTTTGCGTCCAGCTACCCCTGTAAGGCAAGCACCTTGTCCATTGGAAAGCAGGATGTAAACTGGAATTGCTAGGGTCCTCTGCATCACCTGCGGTCATGAGAGCTCCAAGAGGTGGCCGATAGCGCCATACACAGAGCACATGGTGAACTTCCCCCATTCCCCATGTGTTTCATTTGATGGCTGAGGAGAGTGGTGACTCTACCCTATCCCCCGGGCAGCTCTATTGCATAGCGTGATCGGCAGAACACCACTGCTAGAGGGATTTTTGCAGCACCTACCTCTTAGTCATTCTGCTGACCAATAGTGGAGCTATGTAATCTTCCTGATGTTATTGAATGGTCTGGATTTGGGGCCCTTCAAAAGATATCATATTTCTCACTTCTGACTCTGGTCACAGCGGCCTACTCACCCCACCCCAAACATGACTGCTTCGAACACGATTCTCAATCATGGTGTACGGTGACACCCAAACAATGTAAGTTGCCCTTTGAGCGGCCTAAGATGTTGGGTTGGCACGAACCCCATCAAACACAGAGGAGGGAGCTGTTGGGGTTCAGAAAATGAGCAGTTGACTGGAACGGCAGCTATAATTGCAGAACTGTGTGTGGGCTTTCGCTCCATAGATACTCCCTTTGACACTCTGACGGGCAGACTTGGCCAACAGAGCATACAGATGGATGGTGCAGAGGAGCACATATCAGGCCTAGAAGATGCTGTGATAATGGTTTCTAATCGCCAAGAAAAGTTTGAACGCCTTCTGAAAGCAGTAGCTGTGAGAAACGAAGACCTGGAAGCAAAACCCCAGTGCAATAATATTCATATTATGGGAGTCCACGGACATGGGTTGGCTGGATCAGTTTATTGAACGATTCCTTGCAGACCTATTTGGCCACCGAGAGACCCCATTGATCGCTTGGCCAGAGTCCACCTCCTGGGGCTCCTCCTCGCCCTATCATAGCTCTATTGCTTAACTACCATGATCGGGACACATCCCTTTATCTGGCACAGAGGCGTGGGTGGCTACAGTTCCAGGGCTCCTCCAGCTCCCTGTTTCTGGATTTCACAATGATGGTACAGGAGGCGACACAGAAGTTTGCAGACGCTAAAAGCCGGCTGCGTAAACATGGTTTGAAATATGGCATGCTCTATCCAGCATGCTAGCGAGTTGATTTCAATGGAAAAACTCACTTCTTTGAAGCACGGTGAAGCACTGCAAACAACTGAGTATGATGAAATCACCACCCTGTCCTGCTACACTGGAGCAATTTCTTCCTCATTTGCATGCCTCGGCAAGTACAGACCTCTTCCCCCCAGACTGAATACTGACACAGTCGCCTTACCCACATCAACCTTGACAGACACGTCAGAGCCACCACTGGACTTACCCTGGAGAACCCTCTCAGTGTCCCACTCCCCATAATGTTGTTATATACTTTATTCCATGTAACCTGCTATCATGTTTTGTTCAGTTAATTCTTGCTCAATAGGCCCTACCTGCCGTAACAGTGCGCACCTCCCAAGGTGTATACCTCGTTGGAAACAATTGTTTTTTTTGTTATGTTACTTTCTAGTTATGGTATTCATTGGGTGGTTCTTTGCCTAGTGTGAGTGGGGGAGGGGTGATAGCATGGGATACTGTTTTCATTGATGACTATAGCTGTCTGGCAAAGGCATAAATTATCCTTGCACATACATTTCCTGTCCGTATATTTAGATGACAGCGGGAAACATGAGACGAGTTCATACAGCTGAACTCCCCTTCATATCTTGGAATATCAGGGGCCTGATTATTCCTTCTAAGGGCAAACAGCTGTTGGCCTACCTTGCATGACATAACATTAAAATAACTTTCCTACAGGAGACGCATCTCCCACCTCAGGATGCCCCTAAATTTGCATACCCTTGGGGTCCCCATAGATCATTTTCTGGATACAGCACATACGAACGGGGGTCTGCATCCTCATCCACATGAGTGTCCCTTTCCACCATGTTACTAGTTTCCTTGATGACAAAAGGAGATATGTAATAGTTGTGGGCCCTATGGCGAGTCACAGCATCCTTTTGATTAGCATATGTGCTCTAAAACGTAAAGTCCCTCGACTATTTTCAGGAACTCTCGTCTCTGCTGGGGCTGTTTGATGCTGATCATCTAATTTTTGGGGGTGACCTAAACTTGGTCGTGGACCCAACATTTAACTCCACTGGTATGACTCTGAGCAGTAAATCTTAGTCACTCTGGCTCCTTCAGGACCTCAGGGACGCCTACGCTTTGAGAGATGCATGGCGCCTGAAGCATCCTAATGCTCCTGGGTGCGCTTTGTATTCTGTACTGCACGGGGTCTGGGCCTGTATAGATTACTGTCTACTCTCCACAACCGCTACTTCTTGGTTGATAGATGTGCAACATCTTCCACATACATTATCGGGCCATTCTCCAGATGGTGCTCTGGGTGCCATGAGGGGGAAACCTGGAGCATCAAAGGCGCTTTCAGTGGAATGCTCTGCTTGATGAGATGTTCCACTCCGAGCTTCAGGATTCCATAATCGAGAACCTTTTGCTAAATACTGGCTCTGTTGATCATCAGGCCAAGTTGTGGGTTGCCTTCAAGGCATACATACGTGGGGGGTGAATCTCCAAGCACGCTGGCATACTGCAGGATATACGTAACCAGTTGAACCGTATAGAGATGGAACTGCGTGATATCGATTATTCAGCAACCCAACTGTGTCGCGGACCCCATTGCTAACCGAGTTTTGAGATCTGGCTGAGAGGGAAATTGCTTACTTGGGAGAGTAAGAGGCTGGCAATATGGGAAGGGTGAGCACCCAGGTCGCACGCTGGCGAGACTTGTGCGCCCAAACAATGGCAATGGCTATGGATCACTGACAGAATATCGATAACAAGAATATCGACCTACAACAATATCGAAGTAAAAATATCGAATGCCAAAATATCGACTCCCTATCTACAAACAGGTAAGTACAAAAATATCGACTCCAAAATATAGTTGTAAAAAATATAGTCAGTCAAAATATCGAATTTTTTAAATGTATGAAAAGTAATGTAAAATTAATGAAATAATATATATAATTAACTAAAACATACTTAAAAATACTTAAATAACTTTAAAATTAATAAATAATTAATGTAACTTAAAAAAAATAAACATACATTTTAATTTTTTAATACATAAATATATTAACGTAATATTTATAAAAAATATTCAATATTTTTAGCGTAGGATAGCGGGACGGTAAAATTTACTATTACCACTTCAGTCAGTGCAACAGTAGGGAAAGCGTTGGATAGCGGGACGGTAAAAATTACTATTCCCACTCCAGACAGTGCAACAGTAGGGAAAGCATTGGATAGCGTAGGAGTAAAAATTACTATTCCCACTCCAGAGAGTGCAACAGTAGGGAAAGCGTTGGATAGCGTAGTGGTAATAATTACTATTCCCACTCCAGAGAGTGCAACAGTAGGGAAAGAGTTGGATAGCGTAGGGGTAAAAATTACTATTCCCACTCCAGTGAGTGCAACAGTAGGGAAAGCGTTGGATAGCGTAGGGGTAATAATTACTATTCCTACTCCAGAGAGTGCAACAGTAGGGAAGGGGTTGGATAGCGTAGGGGTAAAAATTACTATTCCCACTACAGTGAGTGCAACAGTACGGAAAGCGTTGGATAGCGTAGGGGTAATAATTACTATTCCAACTCCAGAGAGTGCAACAGTAGGGAAAGCGTTGGATAGCGTAGGGGTAATAATTACTATTCCCACTCCAGAGAGTGCAACAGTAGGGAAAGAGTTGGATAGCGTAGGGGTAAAAATTACTATTCCCACTCCAGTGAGTGCAACAGTAGGGAAAGCGTTGGATAGCGTAGGGGTAATAATTACTATTCCAACTCCAGAGAGTGCAACAGTAGGGAAAGAGTTGGATAGCGTAGGGGTAAAAATTACTATTCCCACTCCAGTGAGTGCAACAGTAGGGAAAGTGTTGGATAGCGTAGGGGTAATAATTACTATTCCCACTCCAGAGAGTGCAACAGTAGGGAAAGTAATATTTTAATATTTTACTAAAAAATAATTAATTATCAATACTAATAAATATTATTAATAACACTAATTACCAATTAATGAATAATTTTTTTTTTTTTACCAATTATCAAAATGTAATTACCAATTAATAATTAATTAACAATGAAGTAATTATCAATACCAATTAATATTTATTAATATGTACTTAATTTCAATTAAATTACTTCCCACCCTATTCCCCTATAAACCCACATCCCGCTACAACTATTTAATTAATAGAATTAACATAATTACCATTTAATTAATTACTTTTTTTACCAATTAATAAAATTTAATTACCAATTAATAATTAATTAACAATAAATTAATTATCAATACCAATTAATATTTATTAATATGTACTTAATTTCAATTAAATTACTTCCCACCTTATTCCCCTATAAACCCACATCCCGCTACAACTATTTAATTAATGACATAATTACCATTTAATCAATTAAAAAAATTACCAATTAATAAAATTTAATTACCAATTAATAATTAATTAACAATAAATTAATTATCAATACCAATTAATATTTATTAATATGTACTTAATTTTAATTAAATTACTTCCCACCCTATTCCCCTATAAACCCACATCCCGCTACAACTATTTAATTAATTGAATTAACATAATTACCATTTAATCAATTTTAAAAATTCCAATTAATAAAATTTAATTACCAATTAATAATTAATTAATAATAAATTAATTATCAATACCAATTAATATTTATTAATATGTACTTAATTTTAATTAAATTACTTCCCACCCTATTCCCCTATAAACCCACTACCCGCTACGGAATTAAATTACGCAAAAATTAAATAACATAAAATTCATTGCTTTTAAAAAATTAAACATACATTACAACAACTAATATACACTTTTAACACATATACTAACATACAATACACTTAGAAAAATTCGATATTATTAAAAATTCGATATTTTTTAATGCCTATATTATGTACTTCGATATTTTAACTATCGATATTACTTACCTTAATTTCGATATTTTTAACGACTATATTATGTCCATTCGATATTATGTCCATTCTATATTTTAGACTCGATATTGTGTCCATTCGATATTTTTGTTTCGATATTATGTCTGTTTACCAATGGCTATATCTCTGCATTGCAACTGACAACTAAGGTGCTTTCATGAGCTACTTAGTTACTGCAGGCAACTATATGCATTGTGAGATAGTGGAGACAATGCTGCACAAGTGGAGTATTTTGCCGAAGGTGCACTGGTCTGGCTGACGGACGCTTACTGGCAGTTTTCGAGTGAGTCATTCTCTTGCGAGGAGATCATTCAGGTGATCAACTCCTTGAATGGGTCTAAGGCCCCTGGACTGGACTGACTCACAGGAGCTTTTTATAAAGCCTATAAGCATATCCTCATCCTGTATCCCCTTGAGATGTACTCTGAGGCTGTTAAGCCCGGGGAGCTAAACAAAAACAGAGTTGGAACACTCACTACCGAAATGTATAGTTTGTTAGTTTGTTGCGTGCCTCTGGGGTTTCACTCTCTGGTCACAGAGTGTAAATAGAATTAACAGCAAGTAGCGTCTCCTGGTTAGGGGATGTCCCCCTGAGCACAGCGTAGGACCCACAATTGGGTATAAAAGTTAATGAAAACCAAGTACACGATCTTTGATACTCAGTAAAGCAATGAATGTATGCTGCATTTATTGAGTGTTTGATATTGTTGTCTTCATATCAAAAATATTTAAAGTAGACTTTGACAGCGCCAGTCAAATCCTTTTGACAAGTATCTCCCAATGCATTTCGGGCTATTACAGCCCTTCGTCAGGGGACATGCTATGTAGCAGTGCTTCACGCGTTTCTGGATATTGTAAAAGTTGTCCCGGGGAACTCCCACTTTCGCTGAGAAAGGCAGTGATTATCTTGTTATTGAAACCTGGGAAGAACTCACTACTGAGTCCCTCCTATCACCAGTTGTCACGCCTTAATTTTGACAATAAAATATTGGCCAAATTCCTTACAACGTGGTTGTCATTGTTGATGGACATGATTATTTAGCCAACGCAGGCTAGTTTTGTACCCGTCAGTCCACAGCTTCGAACCTACTCATTATCTTTGCGGTAATAAACAGGATATCTCCGGACATGCAGGCAGCAGTATTCTTGTTGGATGCTGAGAAAGCATTTGACTCTCTTGAATGGCACTTCCTCCAGGTGACCTTGAATAAGGTGGGGCTTTCCCACTGGTTAACACCACTTATTATGTTATTGCACTCCAACCCCTTGGCCCGGCTGACAGTTAATGGCTCACTCTCGAATCCATCTTAGCACTTTCGACCGGAGACCCTACTGTTCTCGCTTTACGTGGATGATATTTTGCTATTTATCTGCCAGCCATCAGATAATTTGGCCCCGCTTGTCTGGAAGATCATCTGATTTGGGGCTTTCTCAGGTCTTCACATTAATTGGGCCAAATCAGAACTGTTCCCTCTCACTGCCATTACCTCGCCCATACCTAGTGAGTACCTACTGACTTGGTATGATTGGTCAACGAAATATCTGGGTATTGTCTTGTATTGTGAGAAAGAGCAGGTGATTCCCCTCAATTACAGTCCAGCCATTCAAAACCTCAACACCCATAAAGAACGTTGGATCCGCCTACCTCTGTCTATGGTCGGGTGAATCATCATAATTAAAGTTGTGGTGCTACCCCGTTCCTATACTTTTTTTTAAACATACCCATCCCCCTTATCAATAATTTCTTCGCCACTCTTCGTAGCCACCTGTTGAGGCTCATTTGGGCTGCCCGTCAGCCTCGGATTAAGTGGAGCACATTGATTCCCCCTATGATCGGGGAGGGTTCGGGGTGCCAGACTTCCAACTGTTCTGCCTCGCTACCCAATGCCACTTTGCTTACCACTGGTATAACCCGGATGCCCGGCTCAATTATGTTAAGCCTCAATGGGATCAGGCTGGAGAAGTGCCTTTGCAGGCCATACTTCCGAGGGGTGTCCCATTAGATACCTCTGACATTCAAACACTCTCAACTACTAGTTGAGCGTGGTGGTCTCTTATATTCACCTGTTCTGCCACTTGCCAACAATCCATGGCTTCCAATAACTCAGGAAACTCTGGTCCAATGTACTCTATTGCGGCATGACTTATCTACGCTTGGGGACATATTCCCAGATAGGCATGTCCTATCCCATACTGACAATGCCCAGTTCACACATGCTACATATATGGACCACCTCATCCTGAGGTGACTGCATAGTGCACTGCATGCACGTACGCCTACCCATCCCCTGCCACCTGATGAATTCTCCCTCTTGTCGCTTATGATAACTGACACAGATGGTGGGCGACTTGTCTCTAGTCTTTACCATACCTCCTTGGACCTCATGCTGGCATGTGCTGGGAGGATCAGGGCGTCCTGGGAGTTTGACCTCAGCCGCCCCTTACCTGATAAAATGTGATCATACTGTTGCACCCAGATGAAGCCTGTTCCCCCAATCATAAACACAAGCTCCTGCACTATAAATTCTTACACAGGGCATACACTACACCTAGTCTTTGGCTAAAACAGACCCAGTGAGATCTTCTCCGTGCCCTAAGTGCCATATAGACGAGGCAGATTTGCACATTTATCGTGGATGTGTGTACATATTGGGGTGTATTGGACTAAAGTGTTCTATCAATTGTCCTCAATGATAGATGTTGCACTTGCTCCCAATCCCCTTGTGGCTTTACTCAGATAAGTTAAGGAAGTTCCTAGAGGCGTTAGGAGGTTTGCTGCAATAGCACTATTATTGGCGGGAAATTGCCTTTGATTGGGGGAGTGGAACCTGACCAACTGCGGATGCCTGGCTGAAAAGTTTAATTTACTGTGACACTATCAGTGAGGTATATGCCACACTGCAGCCCCCTTCTGCGAGACCCAAGGATATCTGGCACCCACTTAGAGACTCTTTACTAACACTGGAACACGATGGGCCACACTGACTGGCTGCAATGTAAGCCCTGTTGGTGCGAAGAACTGTGCATCATCCCAGGCACGGTGAGCAGACTGCCCAACAGTCAGGACTCCCTGTGCGTTTGTCCCTTCTGTCGGCCCCAATTAGACATACCTAGTGCATTGCGTTGATGTGTACTCGTTTACACTCCGACCGTACCAAATGCCCATCCAGATGTAACCTGTTGCAGATTGTATTATGATATGCTGTTGTAATTTTGTTTTGTACTCCTCTTCATAAGGATGTATGTTATCACTTACATAAAACAATTTAAAAAAAGATGCAAATATTTTACGCAAAACAGTAGATTTCTAATTTTCACTCCAAATCAAAAAAGGCCAGTTAGTCGTTGACAATAACAACATTTAGCCACTCGCAGACAAAAAATAATCCTTCCTCTCCAGGGTAGCTGATCTTTTTAGTTTTTTGTTTGTATAGTTATGTTGTTGAAGGTGTTGATTTTTTCCCTTTCCTGGTCCGCATAATATGCTTTAGTTGGCGAAGATCATTTGATTACCTCAACACATGCATCTTCTACAGACCTTGTGCTTCAAATTGATAACTGTTCCAGATATAGCATGAGTAGTTAAAACTCTGAAGTACATAAGTGAAGTGGCACATTAAAGCAGTAGCGCCCGGTGTCAGAGGAGAGGGGAGAGAAGGGGCGGGGGAGAGACAACGAATAAACGGAAAAAAGGGGAGAAAAAGAACTTACCTGCTGCCTAAGCCCTCTGCATCGCCGTCTTCTGCTCCTCTCGGTGCTCCACTGCAGGCAGAGGCTCCCAGACTCCCATGTGGCCAATCCTGAAACTGCTCTCATACTTGAGGGCAGCTTCAGGATTGGCCTGAGCGCCAGGGAGATGGGGAGCCTGTGCTTTGCTGTCTCTAACCCAGCAACGCAGCTGGGTTTGAGAGAGCTTCGGTGCAGATGACGGTTTGGATGTCCTGAGATGGCCGGTTAACCGTCATGCACACTGGTAACAGTACATACCACTCCCCGTGGGAGCCTGTGATCCACCTGGCCCTGCCCTCAAGACTCCGGGAAACAAAATATAATGATAATAAACCCAGGTTTAATATCGTTTTTTTTTTTAGGTCTCGCATAGGCAGCGCATGCGCTGCCTCTACGAGGCATTAAGTAATCAGTATTACTAGTGAAACTCCACCCATTCCGTTTCTCTTTGTTTTGTTGCTTGCCATTGGTGGAATCTGGCATTGCTGTTCTTATCTCGCTCATTGTTGGCTGGTGGTCCGATACGTCACTTCCCTTTTCTTCCCTTTCTGGAGGAAGCAGCATCGACCAACTACAGTTAACTTACGCTGCTTGCTGTTATCTTTTTATTTAGGGACTACTTTTTTTCTTTGCTGCTCGCATTTCCACATCTGGCAGCTTCCTGCCCTCACCTGACACTGTTTATTTATTTACGTTTAATATGCAGTTTATTTATTCATAATTAAATGATGCAGCCCACGCCAAGGGTTGAACCCTGTTCTCCTGCTCCAAAGTCGGCAGCGTTATATATTGAGCCACCTCCTCGCACCATTTGTTTCATGTGGTTTCAGATGCTACATTTGCCCATCTCAACCATTTTTTTTTTTATTGTATCTGTCTCCCCCTCCACGTGTATTATTTTTTTAATTTGTCTCTCCCCACCCCCCCTCCCATTAAATGATGCAGCCCACGCCGAGGTTCGAACCCTGTTCTCTAGCTCCAAAGTCGGCAGCTTTATATCTTAAGCCACCTCCTCCTACAAGACAAGCCCCTTAAAGGGGTTTATCTCTGTTTCCCTCACTGTGGCACCCTCCCACCATGCACCCACCCTTAACCCCTTCCTCCCTCTTGTTTTATAATCATGGCACCTGGTGCATGTAAATTTAACCCGCATGGAAGCTGCACTTAATCTAATATACAGGACACCACGCTATATGTTCTACCATGGCGCCGCTTATTTATTGTTCCTTTTGTCCCGTTACTGCTTGTCTTGCCGTCCGCTTCTGTTGCTTTAATTCAGGTACTACTTCTCCTTGTTTCCGTTGCCGTGCTTCATTTTCTTAGCTGTGTGCGGCATGTCTGCTTCATGGTGTTTGCCTTTTATTTTATTTTCCCATAGTGGCGATGCCCTCCCCTCCCTTACTCCGTCCCCGCCTCTGCAGCACACATGGCTCTGCATCTCCTCTGGTTGCATTCAGTGCTCCTGCAACTGCCCCAGACCCGCCTTCGCCACTTTCACTCTCGCAGGGGAAAGGTGTGTGTTTATTTAAATAGCGCTTATGTTTTTAATCCAGGTACTACTACTTCTGGTTTCCGCTGCTGTGCTTCATTTTCTTAGCTTTGCGTGACATGTCTGCACAATGGCGTTTGCCTTTTAGTTTTTTTACCCATATTGGCCATACCCTCCCTGCCTCTGCATCACACACTGTGCTGCGTCTCCCCTGGTTGCACTCAGTGCTCCTGCAACTGCCCCAGCCCCGCCACTTTCACTCTCGCAGGGGAAAAGGTGTGTGTTTATTTAAATAGGGCTTGTGTTTTTCAGCGGTTAAGGGCTTGCAAACTACCAAGGATCGGCTGAAAACACAAGCACTTTCAGCTTGTGTTTTCAGCCGATCCTCGCCCCTCCTCTAGCCCCTCTCTCCCAGTTTACTTTGTCTTTAGCAACCAAGCCGGTCATAGTCCTTACTTTACCCCTGCCGCTCTGTGGGGATTACTGAAAAAATGGCAAAAGCAGTCTGTTTCAGTTTCTACTGCAGTACTTTTACAACCCAAAACAGGGTCGTTAGAACCCCATTGCTGACGGTACCTAAAAAAAATTACAGCTTCAGTTCCTTGTTCTCCTTCAAATGACAACTCCACACAAATATCGATCGAGTCGTTTCGATTTTTTTTTAAAAGTCGCATTTAATCAAGGATGGAGAAAGAGCGTATTTTCTGCACCCTCTGTTTCATAGCTTTCAAATTTAAACATGGTGTAAAAACGAAAATAATAAATCTTGATTCCTATACCGTCCTTATCTCCGTTTAAACATAACAACCCTCACCCTCTGGCCTTACAGACCCCACTCTCTTAGACTTCATGTAGACCTGAGTGACTTTTTTTTTAAATCATTGGTAAGCAGAAGCGGGTCACTAAGCAAGTCTGCAAACATCTGCTTATCAGATTTTGATTGCCATGGATAGAAAAAAGGGCACTGTTTATAGCTGCCAGCTTTATCACTCCCTCAGCGACAATGCCATCCATGCTTACCTCGTGCTTGCCCATTTGTTCTGTGTTTATGCCAGATCCCTCTTTACTCAATTGATCTTGAATTTGAAGAGCTGTGTTTGTTTGTTTGTTGATATCCTTCTGCATAACCTTAAAGGCTGAGCTGCCAGTGGAAACACAACACAATCACAACACTCATGTACCTTGACTACCTCTTCTTTCCCTGGGTGATCCGTCTGAGTGGTGCTGGGACAAACAGTTTCTGCTCGTCCAGACAGCAGCACATCCTTCTCCTGATCTATTTTGTCTAGCTGCAGACACTGGGAAAGCACCAAAAACAACAAACAACCTTAACAACATTTACCAAAACTGTTCACTTCCTTGTGTCACCAAATCGTCCCCCAAATATATGGTCTTTAGTTGGGATGTCACATATTTATGTTTTTTTTTGTCAAAAGATGAGTGCGACGGCTGTCTGCATTTTGAGCCCTCTGCAGTTTTTGGACCTGGTATGTGGCAAAATCGCAAATGACGCTGCACATAATCATAGCGGGAGCTAACTAGTGCTCCTGAAACTACTGCATCCTTCACTCAGGAAATGTAGGGTTAGGGCTCTTTTGTGGAGATTCAGTGGGCTTTTTTAAGTGCGTATCTGATATATTTACCCTGCACACATCCACTTAATTCCAAAACACATAATTACACTCCACAAAAAATTAATCTTCACAACATGCCACATAATTCCACACCATATAGTACCACTCCACATCATGCCACATAATACCACTACAAATCATGCCACATAATTCCACACATTACTCAATTCAATGCCACACAATTCTGCACAACACAACATAATAACACTCCACATAATACCACTCAGCGCCACATTTTCACACTACACATAATTACACTCTACTCAATACAACATAAATACACCCCACATAAATGCACTCTATGCCACATACCAGCAATCCACATAAATGCACTCCACACCTTAACACATAATTTCAATAAGCATAATTTTGCTCAACGCCACACAGTTCCACGCCACACAATTCAACTCCACACATTTCCAATACACACCACATAATTCCACACCAAACCACATATTTCAAATACACAACACAATTCCAATACACACCACATACCTCCAATACACACCACAGATGTACACATCATACCACAACTAACAATTCCAATACAACCCACATAATTCCACTCCACAGCACATACATCCACTACACTCCAAACCAAAACACATAGGTAAAAGACATTATCATTTACAATGCCAATAGCTCTAACTCTTACAAATGCGAGACCTATTGCATTGCAAATGCTTGTTTAACCTTGCTGGCAGGGGGGAGTCGCCTCTGTATTGAAGTCAGCATTGACTGTCTCACAAAAAGCCTGAAGCCTGGTACAGATCCATCTCTGTCACATGCCACCCACTCCCCTTTCTCCGGGGCTTAAGGTCACTGTTCCATTCCCAGCAAAAAAAAAACACAAACCTTACGAGATTTAGGGTAGTTTGACTTTATTAAGATATGATGAGCACTTTATACAGAGGATCCTTGAAAGCAATAAATGGGGCGATAAAGATATTGATTTACAGAAATCCGAAATGAAAGAAGCTCAGAGAGCCGCCCTCCCCGGAGGAACCCACTGGTATAATAGCTGTCACATTACTGCCAAACAGGAGGATTCATCTTCTAAAAACTTGACAAGGGACCTTGTGGAAAGCATGTCACCTGGGAGACAGGTTTGCTTGAGATATGAGCAGAACCACCAAGGGATTAGCTATTGCAAAGCATTTGAGGACAAAACGTAAGAACCTAACACAAAATAAATTAGTCACAGCTCTGTTCTTCATGGCCACTTGCTCAATCAGGTTAAAGTGTTCTCTGTCCAGCCTGACAATTTATCTAAACTCTAACGATGCACCCGGGAAAAACAATGCCTTAGAAAATAATAAGGCGGACTTGTGTTCAGTGTTTTTTTTCTGATCGCTGGTTTTCTTTTCTAAACTGTTATACAATGCAAGTGCTCTGCAAAAAGACCCTTCCTACTGAATGCACATTCTGATTTTGTTGCTGTGTTATATTCCACAAGAGGACATTTTGGCAGGTCTGGCAAAAGCAACTCAGAATGGTCACAGTAATATACTGCATGATAAAAAAAAATTTGCCAATATATGTTTTTAATCTGAGTGTAACTGCTCTGCTATTTAATATAGATGCGCTTTTGAGTCAATACTCTTCCTCTTAATTCTACTGGGGGAAAACATACAGTACAATAATGCAGTCATAGGATATTGATTTCATTTGCAAACCTCAAATGCAAAAATGTTGTATAAATAGGGAGAGAGCTCAGAACGACAAACAAAAAGAACGTATCTAAAGATAGTTATATTATGTTACAGATATTGGTGTCAGGAATACCACTGAAGAAAAAGACAACTGGATAAATAACTTGTACTGTTGGAAAGAGGTTGACTACTAAATATTTTCTCTGGTTGTTATTATTATTTTCATAGTGAACATCTGCTAGTAGTGTTGCCTCGTAGGAATATTTATTGAAAGCTAGAGACTGTGTATATTCTTGAGTGTGCATGTGTTCAATATTATTTTTGATAATTAGTGTTTTAATGATGCATAGAGTCGTAACAGATGAACTAATGATGTTGCACTTGGACCAAGTTTTCTAGGTCACTTAGAAGTTTGAATAATGTTATGAATAGCTATGCCACATTTTGGGTAATGTGCCTCTATTATTAAAATGAATGTGGTTTCTGATGTTCTACCCAACTGGTCCTGCTCAGTCCCTCTCCTAATCAGTGTTCCTCTGCAAAATCATTTCTCCCCTTATTTCCGCAGAGCATCAAGTGAATGACGTCAATGTATTAGCATTGTACAACAGTGTTAGCAAATGTGCATTGTGAATGAAGCTTCCATAGTGTACTGAAAGTATCATTTTCAATGACTTCCCTGAAAGTGATGCGGTGGACGTGTTAAATCTATGAGCCATTGTTTAGGAAATGTTTCATTTGTATTGTACATCTCTGGAGTGCAGTTGCTGAGGGAGCAGATGGAAGATTTTTCTTACCTTAAGAAATGGCCTAGTGCTAAAGAGTTGGGAAAATTCGGTTGTTGTTTCTGATTTGCCAATATGACCCTAACCATGATCATACAATGCTGAATTTGCAGAATCTATTGATAGCTTGTGTGATTTGTCCATACAACAGTCATGTTTCCCTCTTTTGTGGGATTTTCTTTCATTATTTTCCTCATGGGTGACTTTCCATGGTCCTCTTTTGCTCTTACACCAGGTAATGCATGTTGTTAGTACTCTTTATGAATTTGACACTTAGAATTTTTTGTTAGATTTTGTATAGCTAGGGACAAGTAAGTTTATGAATTTACTCTATCCATACTTCTGTATTGAGCCTTCGTGGCATTTCATTCATTTTTCTCTGTAACACACTTTTAATTATTCTGTAATAAATTCACTTTTGCCTAATTTTTGATCTAGAACTCAGTCCTTTATGTTTCCAATATCCAATTTTGTTTAACTCTGCTAAATGATGTTCTGTTAATAAGAAGTATAGTCTCTAACAGCTAGGTCAACTGAAGCTGAATTATTTAGGTAACAGTCTGGGTGACCAAATATTGGGGTTCAAGTGATTATTGGGGTTCGGCTCCCACACTTGGGTGTGATGCCTGCCTTGTATCATGAGATGGGTGTCATCAGTCAGGGCCAAAGATGTGCTCCAGTCATGAAGCAGCAATTATGGGAGCCAATGTCAATGCAATTATGATAGAAAAGAAAAGCATTATACATGCTTCCTACATACATCTGTGAGTTTGTTGCTTTTTTTGTAAACATATTTTATTAAGTTTTTAAACAGTACACCAGAGCTATATACATTTAGGAAGCCATCATGTCGATGAATCACTTTACACGTCAAGCCCACCAGTTGGCGGGTAGGAAAGACACGTGTTAAAGTCATTGAGTCTATAGATCAGGCTGCATGGTTACTTCAGTGCAATACTGTATATCGCTGGTTTCTAAGCAAGTTCAATATTTGGTAAATGTAAATATCCCAACAGTGTAGAACTTTGGCCTGGGAGGAGTGACAAAAAACTCAGCCACGCTGCGTGGAGTTATGCAAGCGGCAGAGTTTGTTAGGTCGCGCATGTTTGCATCGATTTTTAGCACCGGGTGTTGGTCCCATGCTAGAAAATATGTGCTACGGCACCATGCGCAGCACAAGAAGGCGCTGCTTCTATGTGCCGCTCGAGTAGATTCTCAACTTGAGTGGTAGCTTCCTCAATGCAAACAAATGGTTTCTCAACACAAGCAGTCTCGACCATCCGCGACAGCCTACGTTGAGAGATTTTGCTGGGAGATGGTCTAGCTTTGGATTTTCCTCATTTGCGCTTGCCAACGTAATGAGTTTTTTGGATCTCTGTGTGCTCCACGGAGCGTGAAGTGCAGAATAGTTTGCAAACTCCGCAAACAGAGCAGAGTTCACCACCCAGGCCTAGTAGAAATTTCTGCCTCTCCCTCCCATCTTTACCCCGTTTCCCTGTGGTGTCTTGTGTTCCTTAATAGCATGAAAAGAGGGAAGTGTGGGTAGTCATCATATAAGAGGGTTCAGCCCAGAGGAGTCAGTCTAGCATTCTTCAGGGACATCTATATAGGGTGGTTGTTTAAGCTTTTGACTGGTTGTCTAGTGTTAGTGGGGAATGTTCGGGTCCTGTCGCTTAGGCTCATAAGGCTCAATATGAATTAGAGGGGAGTTTCATTGGGAGGGGTTGATATTCTCCTTGGTCAGAGCTTCTTTACTTATCTCCATTTAGTTCTCCCATGCTCCACAAAAATCTAGCGATCTCCTGCTTCTTCTAGCCTCTCAGAATAGAGATCTCTCCTCCCAATCTGCCCATTTTAGAAGGTCTGTTTTCCATTTGTCCAGCTGTGGAGCGGCGGGTTCCTTCCATCGCATAGTGATGCAGTGCTTAGCCAGGATCAGACCCAGATCTATAAAATGGTATGTTAATTTTTTTTAACAGTGCAGGGGTTGAGCTCCAGTACACAAGCCATAGGTGTTGAGTTAATATTACTGTCCATGATAACTTTTAATAAGCAGAGTACCTCTGACCAGTAGTCAGCCAATAGGGGGGATCCTCACATCCAGTGCGGCATACCTGCTCCCTCCTGGTGACATCTGGGACAGATGTGTACTGTGTTAGGGAAGTTGGTGTTGAGTCGGCTGGGAGTGAGGTGTACCTGTTGTAGTAATTATAATTTAATTTTATAATTTAATTCTTTAGTGTTTGATTATTTAAAATCTTACAATATTGTACCAATCATTTCTGTTGTAATAAAATCCAGTTCTAAAAAATAATAAAAACATAAATAAATAAACCAATCATTCATATTATCAAATATTTTAAACTTCATAATACCAATTTCATAATACAGTTTATATTTTATATATATCCTATTGTACACTATTTTACACCTCGATTTGATTTTACTGGTCTAACTCTGTTCTTAGTATTAATAAAAACTTTACAAAAGCTGAGTTCCGTATTATGTTGTCTGAGCGCAGACATCTTATCAATGCCTGTCTACAAGTCCGTATTCCTCGCAAGTTAAAATGCCGCTTAAGTATAGATTTTCTTTCAGTTTTAAGTTTCGGGGCATACGCACAGCAAATGAATAATATTCTCTTCCCCCAGTTTACATAAGCGACACAGCGTCAGTTCCACTTTTGGAAGTCAAGGCATTACATGACATAAGCCGGGGAAAGCACCAAAATTAGCTTTTTGAAATATATGCTTATGCTTCAGAGACCATGGTGTTTCAAGACACAATTGGGATTTCACCTTTGTATATCCATTCATTAATGACCATGCATGCTTTCTTTTTGCAAAAGAGTCTTTATCCAGAAGCAGTGATAGATGTTTTGTTATTTTATTAATAGTTTTTTTAAACGAATCTGTAGTTATTGGCATATCCCAGATAGAATTCGCTGAGTATTCGTCTAATGCAGCATGTAAGTACCTCCAAAACTGTGACTTCTGGTTTGCATTTATTTCCTGCCATAACAGTTTGGACATTTGATTTACGTTATCCATTTTTATTCTTTTCCATACTTTTATAAATTTGCCTTTTCGTGCTATTAGCTGGTTAGTTAACCCAAATTGCAGTCTTATCTGTGCAGGTGATGCATTGTGTGGAAGATAAAAAAGAGATTTAAACATTTTTGTCACAGTATTATTGATGATTCCAGAATCTTTTCCACAAAGTGCTTTGCTACCATATGTTATTGATGGCAATAGTTTTGCCAATATTACTTTTAAAAGCGGTAAGTAACTCAGCCCTCCTAATGATTTCTGCAAGATTCTGAAAGCAGTTAACAGGGTATTTGCTCTCCGTTGCATATCAGCCTTGTGTGGATGAAAAGATCCTTTATCATCGAATAGTACTCCCAGGTATTTGTATGACCTTACTTGATCTAATTGCAATTTATTGAGGAACCATTTATGCTTATACTTTGACCTTCGGTTTTTGTTAACCTCCATAATTTTTGTCTTGGTTTCGTTTATAACCATTCAATTATCTTGTGAATTCCTTTCTATCCTATTTATCAGACGTTGCAGCCCGAGCTTTTTTGACTTAATAGGATAATGTCATCTGCATATAGCAGATTTGATATCTGTGTGCTAGCTAATTTTGGAGGATAGGAATTCACTTCATCCAATGCTTCTGTTAGGTCTGAAAAGAACACGTTAAAAAGCAAGGGTGACAATACACAACCTTGCTTCAAGCCAGTGGAAGTTGGAATTTCCTTTGATAAGCACGAACCATCTCCCATCCGAACTCTGACCCAGGTTTTTGAATAGAGGAGTTGAATTGATGTTAAGAGGGACAATGGGATACCTTGATCCTTCAACTTTTGCCACAGTAGTTGTCTATGTACACAATCAAAAGCTGATTTAAAGTCCACGAAACACAAATACAGTGGTTGTTTCTTTGCTATGCACTTATCCATTAATACTGATAGTACTAATATATTTGTTGTGGTGCCTAAGCCTTGCATAAACCCTGTTTGATTCGGTGATATTATCTGTTTCTCCTTTGCCCATACAGATAATTTTGATAGCAGAACTCCTGCAAATAATTTGGCATCTGTATCTTGTAGGGTAATTAATCGATAATTTCCAGGATTTCCCCAATCCCCTTTTTTATATATTGTTGATATTATTGAGCCCCTCCATGTTTCAGGAATAATTGATGTCTTGACAATTTCCTTAAATACTTTTGTGAGATAATCCGCCCATATATCCGGGTTTTCCTTATAAAGTCCGAACGGAATGCCATTGGGACCAGGAGCACCATCTTTTTGCTTCTGAATTAGTTTGCATACTTGATTTGTTGTTATCTCAATTTCATGCTCCCGATCATTTCTTAGTGTATCAGTCACATTCACATTGTCTTCTAGTCGGTTGGTTTCCCAGCTGGTGTTTAGGTGTATTATAAAGAATCTAATCCAATCTTTCTCACTTAATGTAGATGATACAGCTGTTTCAGTAGGACGTGTTAAACCATCTATTGTTTCAAAAAAAAACCTTGTATTCGATTGTTTACTTGCATACAGAACTTTAGCCCAGAGATCATGCTTTGCTCGATTTCTTTCATCCCAGATTAACTTCTGCAGATTATGATTAATACTCTTTAAGTTAGAACGTAAATCCATATCGTTTGGGCATTTTTTTAATTGTCTCCGAAAGCTGTTACGTGTTCTTTTCATGATCCGTGTTGTATGGATTAGAGTGATTTTGTTCCTTGATCCAATTTGGGTCTTTGTGTGCTTCTTATAGTGTGGTTTAGACTCATAAGTTTTGACTAGTTTCTGTTTGAAATGTGCCCATCGTTCCGTTACAGTTAAAAATTCCTCTTGAAAGCATTCTTTAATCAATTTTTGAGCCAGTTGATTAGTAGCTTCTTTAGTATTCTCTTTCCAGGTTAATCTCCTATAGTTAATTGTTTCCGTCTGCCCGGGTACTGTTACATATGTTTTATACAATATAGATTTATAGAAAGAATTTGCTGACTATGATCGCTATCAGACACTTTCTCAATATGAAAGGAGGTTATCTTGTTAAAAATATTCAAAGATGCTATTGTATAATCGATTCTTGATTTGTAACTCTGTGAATGATATGTCCATGCTGGAGGTGAATCTTGTGGTAGCCTCCCATTTAAAATTCCTAGTCCCATTGATTCTATGTCTTTAACGAAGCTTACGCCTAACTTGCTTTGAATCGTATTAGTTACTGCAGGTATTATTTGCTGAGGGATTGCCCATAAATAATCCTGTTGCTGGGTTATGTCATCTCTTAAATAGGGCACAAGTAGATTTAGGTTAAAGTCCCCTGATATGATGTATTCAGTGAATGGATCCTCCAATATTTGTTGCAATACAAAACTAATGAGTATAGTGCTCATATTTCTCCTTGTGGTTGCTGTGGGGTGTAGGGGTGTATATATACATTTATTAATAATATTGGTTTTAATTTATTGTTTTCCATGTACCGTAGTTTTACTGCTAAGAAATTATTGTTATTCGTAATAACTTGTTCGTGCTCCACTTTCAAATATATGGCGATAAATATTGCCAGGCCCCCACTGGGGCGTCCATATTTGTTTTGCTTAATTGCCGGCTCGAAATATTCTTTGTAACCTTCAAGCATTATGGGGTTTATAGACCAAGTTTCCTGTAGGAAAATAATCTGATAGTTGTTTGATATTGAGTTTAAGTGAGCATTTTTACTTTTTTTACGTACCCCATTTACCTTCCACGAGCAAAGATTTAGGGATTCACTATATTTGTGTTTTTCGTCTATTGAGCTTCCTGGTTTATTCTGTCATTGTGGGTTTTTCCCATGAAGGGCCGTAGTAATCCATTTTTTGTTTAATCTGACCGGCTTTTCTATTTTAATTTGATTCATTGTCAACGCTACTGACTTATCTATTTTTTCAATGGGATTTGTAGGAGAGTAGGATCTGCTTCACATGGGTACCCCCACTTTTTGCTGATGCTTCACTGTTTTTCGACATTAGTCTGGCTGGGGCCCTGCTAATCAGAACCCCAGCCTAGCTGCTTCCTCTCTAAAATGGTTTCCATGTGCCTTAGGCACATCACTGATTGGGATCTGGAGTGCCCTTATAAGTCCCTAGTATATGGTATACTATGTACCAAGGGCATAGGTACCTCAGAGGCCTGCCAGGGGCTGCAGCATGTATTATGCCACCCCTGGAAGGCCATCCAAACTGACACCACAGGTCTGCTACTGCAGCCTGGGTAAGGTGGTGCATGCACCCCTTACTGTGATATAGGTTACCTATATCACGAAATACATACACACATATAAACCTATAAGTCACTCCTAAGGCAGGCCTTATCAATCCTAAAGGCAGAGTGCGTGGTTCCTATGTGAGAGGGTGCCCCTGCATGAGCAGGGCCCCTCTGCAGCGTTCGGAGACCATCTCTGATGCTGTTTGTAGTGCAGCCTGACCATATACTCTTAAGCGCATTATATCCTCGCGGTAAAATGCTAACTTTGGAATGGCTGCACCTAAACATGTCGTGTTTGGTGTCAAACATCTTGGAATACTACCCCCCTGCCAACCCTGGCGGCGGGGGTAGCATTCCACCCTTCTAGAGGGAAAGACATGTTAACTCTGACGAGTCCGGTAACTTCTTTCCAGAGCCCTGGCATCACAAAATGGATGCTGCTGCCACAGACACGAGTCTGGCCTCCTGCTGCTGGACGAAACTCCGGCAGGGGAGGCCTGGACAATAGGTTTCCTGTCCCAGGGAGGTGTGACGACCTCCCCAAGCAGGATAATGTGTATTGGGGCTGGGCGGGAGCACTTTCGGGTGCTTTGAAGTCCTGCACTGGGGGCACATTTGGTGTCCCTGTGCATACCCCAGTTCAAACCGGATCAGGGGCTTGCAGCCCCTGCTTTGGTGTGAACTGGACAAAGGGAAAGGGGTGTAGCCACCCCTCTGCCCTGACCCACCCATAGGTGGGGCCACAGAGTAGTCCAACCCCTATTTTTAGAATAAAGGTAGGAACCCAGTCCTTAGGACTTTAGATTATACCTGGACGAAACTCTGAAACTGAATCCTGGACCTTCGACGCTCTACGACAAGATTAGAGGACTGAAGAATCTCCCTTGGGGTCAAGGAGTGACTCCCCTGCTTGGCAGGCACCAAAGAAGCATCTGTCCGGTTCGCATTTCTGAAGCTCCCATCGGACGCTGAAGTCATCGCATCACCAGAGGTGGATTCTCAGACTTCCCCGAGGATACCCTGAGTCCCCAGCAAAGCTGAGGCCCGTGGCTATCGTGGGTGACTTGAGACCGTGACCCCTGGACACCAAGCACATTTGCAAGTGCATCACCTTCTGGGTCTCCCAAGAAGTCGTGCTTTGGGCTCCGAGTAGCCCTAGCCTCCAGCACCACCTGCACCGAAGATCACTGGCCCCCACTCCACGAGTGTCCTGTAAGCCAGATCCACGTGCGGTGTCACGAGGCTCCTTCGCGGTCGCTAGCCCGTTGGCTAGTAGCCCTTAACGAAGGCCAATCCTTTTCTTACTTGGCATCCTGGTTGCTCCAGGCCTGCCCTCACTTACCCTCACTGGGTGAGTTCCACAGACCTTGCTGGTCTGCACCATCGATGATCTACATCTTCACCGAGACTTGCCGTTGCCAAGGCTTGTTGGGTCCAATCCGGTCGCCGACACCTCAGCACTCGACAAACATCGTGTACCAGCCTGGATCCTGCTCCTAGTCACCGACAACACCTCCTGGACCTCGTGGCTGAAGAGTCAAGACGACTGTCAACGCACCTGAAGCACTCGACATCGGTGGGCATCTGTCCATCGCCTTCCTGTTCACTGGCTAGTGACCCAGACTCTGTCCCCTCTGCTTTCAGGTTCTTCAGAACTCCGATCCACTCTTGGATCCACCCGGACACTTTTCTCTTGGCCGCCAGCAGCACTTTGCAGCAGATCGCCATTCGAATCGTCGACGAAACCCGACCCCGAAAGGCACCTATGCACCCGGCTTCCCTGGGTGAGGTAACACGAGTACTCCGGTGCTCCCGTGGGTAGAGACTCTTCAAAGTCCTAGATCTCAAAGGGGTTTGTCCTAGTCCTCTTTTAAGTGTCCCTTTTCTCTATTTTCCCGATCCCGACTTTCTCCATAGAAGTTAACGGCGTATCGCGGTTGTGTATTTACACTGCACGCGTCTCCCGTGGGTCCCCTGTGTCACTACCATGGGTGGTTCCTTGTGGTCCAAGCACTTCTAGAGGCTCTAGGCCTAGTGTCTAGTTCAGTCGTGGTTCGCATACCACTTTATTGGTATATGGTTTGGTACGCCCCTAGGGCCCAAACGTGTATTTGTGCTATTACTGTGAATTAATAACTTATAACTTATGTACTTCGAACTCTAGCCTCATAAAGAGACTAGAGGGGTGTGTTTAGCAATAAATACATATATTTTGAATATATACCTGGTGTGGTGCTCTTTCATTTGGTCACTCAGGAGATTATAGACTGGTAAAACAAGCTGCTTTACATTCCTTCAAGACTTAGCCTGAAGGCTGCTCTCCATAGCTACCACTAGGATAGCTTTCAATAAAGGTTGTCTTTAACCTATCTCCAATAAGGGGTTGTTTGGACTGGTGCAAGGTGCCCACTATAATTAGTGGACAGCATATGCCAGGCCAACTTCTCACATTGGTGTGCAGCGTGTGGGATTCCAGCTTGCTATTGTTTTACCAGATAATCTCAATTGAATTGATCAACTGGAAACCACTAAAGGTACCTAAGGTACATATAATTTAAGCTTAGAATACAGTAAGTTCTACTGAACTTAGAGTTGTGTGTTAAGGGATAGCACAACCCTTTCTACAACTCAAGAGAGTTTAGTAGGCCACACTAGAGTAGGTAGTGCATACACCACACTAGTAATGTCTTTAAGGGCAGGATCCAAAGAATCCTTGCAGGAAGCCATTGAGCTTCCACCCTCCAAGTATGATACACTCCCATTCTTGGAATTGAGAGCTTTATGTAACTTGAGAAAAATAAGGACAGGCCAAAGCCCCACCACCCAACACCTCAAGGAGTTGTTGGTGGCTTATGACCTTAGTAAGCCTGTAGGGACTGAAGGGGTAGGAGCTGAGGGTGGGGCAGAGGAAGAGGACGAGGCCAGGGGTACCAATACCCCCAGCCCCCCTCTGAAACTGGCCAGGAGGGTGACAATGACCCTGACCTGGAAAACCCAATCCCTCCTGTGGATGATGATGAGGATGATCAAGATGATGCCCTCTTTGTCCCCCCAGGAAGGATTAAGAGTGTGCCCAGGAAGTCTAGATCTCCTTCTCAGGAGTCTAACCACTCTGGCACCTCTATAGGGAGCTCTGTCTCATCTCACAGGAGGGAATCCTCTCATGAGAGGAGAACCAGACTGGTCCAGTATGAGGAAACTCAGCTGGAGATCAGAAAAAAGCAATTGGCTTTAGATAGGGAATCCCTAGATCTCCTTAGAGAGAGAAGAAAATTGGGACTAGAGTCCCATGGTGGCAGCCATGTCCCTAGAGACAGGGAAAGGTCCTATGACCATAGGAACCTGAGCAAGATTGTCCCTCCCTACCAGAGTGGGGATGATATCCACAAATGGATAACTGCATTAGAGAGGGCCTGTAAAGTACAGAAGGTCCCTCAGGAGCAGTGGGCAGCAATCTTGTGGCTCTCCTTTGCTGACAAAGGTAGAGATAAGCTCCTCACTGTTAGAGAGGAGGATGCTGATAATTACAAGGTCTTGAAGAGTGCTCTTATTGATGGGTTTGGCCTAACCACTGAACAGTACAGGTTGAAGTTCAGAGACACCCAAAAAGCACAGACTCAAGACTGGGTAGACTATGTGGATTGTTCTGCCAAGGCTCTGGAAGGCTGGTTGATGGGCAGTAAGGTGTGTGACTTCTCAGGATTGTACAATCTGATAATGAGGGAGCAGATTCTTAATAACTGTCAAAATCAGCTGTTGCATCAATACCTGGTAGACTCTGATCTGACCTCTCCCCAAGAATTGGGAAAGAAGGCAGACAAATGGGTCAGAACCAGGGTGAAGCAGAAGGTACAGAACCAAGGTGGGGAAACCAAGAAGCAAGATGCTAAGAACTCTGACAAGGGTGGGGAGAAGGGTAAAGATCAAAAGTCTTCATCAGGCCCCCAAAAATCTTCTTCTGGTGGGGATTCACAGTCTACCAAAGGGAAAGGCCAAAGAAAACCATGGTGCAAGGTCTGTAAGCAAAAGACCCACTGGACCAGTGATTGCACCAAGTCCAAAGACTCCAGTCCAGCACCCACCAATGCCCCTAAGGCACCTGTTCCCCCTAGTACAGTTGGTGGAAGTGCTCCAGCAAAGGGTTTAGTAGGGTTCACCCTGGGAACTGAGTTGGGCTCTGACTTAGTCAGGGAACTGACTCAGGCTGTGTTAGTCTGTGATGGAGGCATGGATGTGACCTCCACTGTGAGTCCCAGTAATCTGGGCAAGTACAGACAACAGCCTTTAATCAATGGACGTGAGGCTTTGGCATTTAGGGACACAGGGGCAAGTGTCACAATGGTGACACAAGACCTTGTGCTTCCTGGGCAAGTTATGCTTGGTGAGATGTACCAAGTGACCAATGCTAGCAATGTCAGAACAGACCATACTCTGGCAGTTGTTAACTTCTCCTGGGGAGGGGTAACTGGCCTTAAAAAGGTTGTGGTAAGTGCAAACCTACCAGTCGAATGCTTGCTTGGCAATGACTTAGAGACTTCTGCTTGGGCAGAAGTGGAGCTCAGGACCCATGCAGAAATGCTGGGGATCCCTGCAGATGTGTTTGCTGTGACCAGGTCACAAGCCAAAATGTCTAGCACTGAACAGGCCTTGGATTCTGGAAGAATGGACCAAGTGCCTTCCAAGAGGAGGAGTAGTAGGGTTAAGGCTGTGCCTTCCCCTTGGCTCAGGAGGAAGATCAGTCCCTTGAGGGGGATGATCTCAGCCCTGAAGAAGGAACTGTCCCAGAGGAACTTGAACCTGACCAGGTTGAGTTCTTGGGGACAGGGGGACCTTCTAGGGCAGATCTGAGCCAGGAGAAGCAGAGCTGCCCCTCCCTTGAACCCCTCAGACAGCAAGCTGCTGCTGAGGCTGCTGGGAAAGCTAGTGGTCCCCATACAGTGTATTGGGATGATGGACTCCTGTACTCAGAGAGTAGAGACCCCAAGCCTGGTGCTACCAGGAGGTTGGTAATACCTTTGAAGTTCAGGGGCTTCCTATTGACCCTAGCCCATGATATTCCCTTAGCAGGTCACCTGGGCCAGAACAAGACTTGGGACAGAATTGTCCCTCACTTTCACTGGCCCCACATGTCTGAAGACAGTAAGGAGTTTTGTCGCTCCTGTGTAACCTGCCAAGCCAGTGGCAAAGCAGGTGGCACTACAAAGGCCCCCTAATACCACTACCTGTGGTGGGGGTGCCCTTTGAAAGGGTAGGGATTGACATTGTTGGTCCCATGGATCCCCAAACAGCCTCTGGGCACAGGTTTATCCTGGTGGTAGTGGATCATGCCACCAGGTACCCAGAAGCTATTCCCCTCAGGACCACTACAGCACCTGTGGTGGCAAGGGCCCTCCTGGGAATCTTCTCAAGAGTGGGCTTTCCTAAGGAGGTAGTATCAGACAGGGGTGCTAACTTCATGTCTGGGTACTTAAAAGCAATGTGGAAGGAGTGTGGAGTGACTTATAAGTTCACCACACCCTATCACCCACAATGCAATGGTTTAGTTGAGAGATTCAACAAAACCTTGAAGGGCATGATTAAAGGGCTCCCAGAAAAGCTTAGGCGTAGATGGGACATACTCTTGCCCTGCCTTTTATTCGCATATAGGGAGGTGCCTCAGAAGGGGGTTGGTTACAGCCCTTTTGAACTTCTGTTTGGCCACCCTGTGAGGGGTCCACTGTGCTTGGTGAAGGAAGGATGGGAGTTACCTCTCAAGCCCCCAAAGCAAGATATAGTGGACTATGTACTTGGTCTCCGCTCCAGGATGGCTGAGTACATGAAAAAGGCAACCAAAAACCTTGAGGCTAGCCAGGAACTTCAGAAGGCCTGGCATGACCAAAAGGCTGTTCTGACTGTTTACCAGCCAGGACAGAAGGTGTGGGTGTTGGAGCCAGTGGCCCCAGCAGCTCTCCAAGATAAATGGAGTGGACCCCACACTATTGTTGAGCAGAAGGGTGAGGTCACTTATTTAGTGGACCTAGGAACACCCAGGAGTCCCCACAGGGTTCTCCATGTCAACAGGTTAAAACCATATGTGGACATGGCAGACATGGGCTTGCTCATGGCTACTGATGAAGGGCAGGAGGAAGAGAGTGACCCACTCCCTGACCTGCTCTCACAGAACCCTGACGATGGGTCAGTTGATGGTGTAGCCTTGGCAGGCAGCCTCACTACCCAGCAACAAGCTGATTGCAGGCAAGTCCTCAATCAGTTTAGACATATGTTTTCACTGACACCCAGTCAGACCACCTGGTGCACTCATGAAGTGGACACTGGGGACAGTCTGCCTATTAAAAACAAGATTTATAGGCAACCTGACCATGTCAGGGACTGTATCAGGACTGAAGTCCAGAAAATGTTGGAATTGGGAGTTATTGAACCCTCAGATAGCCCTTGGGCTAGTCCAGTAGTCCTTGTACCGAAACCTCACACCAGTGGTGGAAAGAGAGAGATGAGGTTCTGTGTAGACTACAGGGGTCTCAATGCAGTCACTAGGACTGATGCCCATCCAATACCCAGGGCAGATGAGCTCATAGATACTTTGGCCTCTGCCAAATATCTCAGCACATTTGACCTAACAGCTGGCTACTGGCAGATCAGACTAGCTGATACTGCAAAGCCCAAAACAGCATTCTCAACCCCTAGTGGGCATTATCAATTTGTGGTAATGCCCTTTGGTCTGAAGAATACACCTGCCACTTTCCAGAGGTTGGTGAATACAGTTCTCACAGGACTGGAAGCCTATAGTGCAGCTTATCTAGATGATATTGCTGTCTTTAGCTCCACCTCGGAGGATCACCTGGTCCACCTCAGGAATGTTTTACAGGCCCTGCAAAAGGCAGGCCTGACTATCAAGGCCACTAAGTGCCAGATAGGGCAGAGTCAGGTTGTGTACCTGGGCCACCTTGTGGGTGGAGGCCAGGTTCAACCTTTGCAGAGCAAGATCCAGACCATCATGGACTGGACTGCTCCCACTACCCAGACTCAGGTGAGAGCCTTCTTAGGCCTGACTGGGTACTATAGGAGATTTGTCAAGGGGTATGGATCAATAGTGACACCCCTGAATGACTTAACTTCTAAGAAAATGCCCAAAAGGTTCAGTGGACAGTTAGCTGTCAAAAGGCATTTGATGACCTCAAGCAGGCCATGTGCACTGCTCCAATTCTGCAGAGTCCTGATTACTCCAAGAAGTTCATTGTTCAAACTGATGCATCTGAATTGGGGGTAGGGGCTGTACTGTCACAATTGAATGAAGAAGGTCAGGATCAGCCAGTAGCTTTTATTAGCAGAAGGCTGACCCCTAGAGAGAAACGTTGGTCAGCCATAGAGAGGGAGGCCTTTGCTGTGGTCTGGGCTCTGAAGAAGTTGAGGCCATACTTGTTTGGTACACACTTCCTGGTTCAGACAGACCATAAGCCCCTCTTATGGCTAAAACAAATGAAGGGTGAAAACCCCAAACTGCTTAGGTGGTCCATTTCCCTACAGGGGATGGACTTTACAGTGGAACATAGGCCTGGGAGCAACCATGCGAATGCAGATGGACTCTCTAGGTATTTCCACTTAGAACATGAAGACTTAACTGGGCAAGGTTAGTTTAATGTCCCTACGTTTGGGGGGGTTGTGTAGGAGAGTAGGATCTGCTTCACATGGGTACCCCCACTTTTTGCTGATGCTTCACTGTTTTTCGACATTAGTCTGGCTGGGGCCCTGCTAATCAGAACCCCAGCCTAGCTGCTTCCTCTCTAAAATGGTTTCCATGTGCCTTAGGCACATCACTGATTGGGATCTGGAGTGCCCTTATAAGTCCCTAGTATATGGTATACTATGTACCAAGGGCATAGGTACCTCAGAGGCCTGCCAGGGGCTGCAGCATGTATTATGCCACCCCTGGAAGGCCATCCAAACTGACACCACAGGTCTGCTACTGCAGCCTGGGTAAGGTGGTGCATGCACCCCTTACTGTGATATAGGTTACCTATATCACGAAATACATACACACATATAAACCTATAAGTCACTCCTAAGGCAGGCCTTATCAATCCTAAAGACAGAGTGCGTGGTTCCTATGTGAGAGGGTGCCCCTGCATGAGCAGGGCCCCTCTGCAGCGTTCGGAGACCATCTCTGATGCTGTTTGTAGTGCAGCCTGACCATATACTCTTAAGCGCATTATATCCTCGCGGTAAAATGCTAACTTTGGAATGGCTGCACCTAAACATGTCGTGTTTGGTGTCAAACATCTTGGAATACTACCCCCCGCCAATCCTGGCGGCGGGGGTAGCATTCCACCCTTCTAGAGGGAAAGACATGTTAATTCTGACGAGTCCGGTAACTTCTTTCCAGAGCCCTGGCATCACAAAATGGATGCTGCTGCCACAGACACGAGTCTGGCCTCCTGCTGCTGGACGAAACTCCGGCAGGGGAGGCCTGGACAATAGGTTTCCTGTCCCAGGGAGGTGTGACCACCTCCCCAGACAGGATAATGTGTATTGGGGCTGGGCGGGAGCACTTTCGGGTGCTTTGAAGTCCTGCACTGGGGGCACATTTGGTGTCCCTGTGCATACCCCAGTTCAAACCGGATCAGGGGCTTGCAGCCCCTGCTTTGGCGCGAACTGGACAAAGGGAAAGGGGTGTAGCCACCCCTCTGCCCTGACCCACCCATAGGTGGGGCCACAGAGTAGTCCAACCCCTATTTTTAGAATAAAGGTAGGAACCCAGTCCTTAGGACTTTAGATTATACCTGGACGAAACTCTGAAACTGAATCCTGGACCTTCGACGCTCTACGACAAGATTAGAGGACTGAAGAATCTCCCTTGGGGTCAAGGAGTGACTCCCTGCTTGGCAGGCACCAAAGAAGCATCTGTCCGGTTCGCATTTCTGAAGCTCCCGTCGGACGCTGAAGTCATCGCATCACCAGAGGTAGATTCTCAGACTTCCCCGAGGCTACCCTGAGTCCCCAGCAAAGCTGAGGCCCGTGGCTATCGTGGGTGACTTGAGACCGTGACCCCTGGACACCGAGCACATTTGCAAGTGCATCACCTTCTGAGTCTCCCAAGAAGTCGTGCTTTGGGCTTCGAGTAGCCCTAGCCTCCAGCACCACCTGCACCGAAGATCACTGGCCCCCACTCCACGAGTGTCCTGTAAGCCAGATCCACGTGCGGCGTCACGAGGCTCCTTCGCGGTCGCTAGCCCGTTGGCTAGTAGCCCTTAACGAAGGCCAATCCTTTTCTTACTTGGCATCCTGGTTGCTCCAGGCCTGCCCTCACTTACCTTCGCTGGGTGAGTTCCACAGACCTTGCTGGTCTGCACCATCGACGATCTACATCTTCACCAAGACTTGCCGTTGCCAAGGCTTGTTGGGTCCAATCCGGTCGCCGACACCTCAGCACTCGACAGACATCGTGTACCAGCCCGAATCCTGCTCCTGGTTGCCGACAACGCCTCCCGGACCTCGTGGCTGAAGAGTCAAGATGACCGTCAACGCACCTGAAGCACTCAACATCGGTGGGCATCTGTCCATCGCCTTCCTGGTCACTGGCTAGTGACCCAGACTCTGTCCCCTCTGCTTTCAGGTTCTTCAGAACTCCGATCCACTCTTGGATCCACCCGGACACTTTTCTCTTGGCCGCCAGCAGCACTTTGCAGCAGATCGCCATTCGAATCGACGACGAAACCCGACCCCGAAAGGCACCTATGCACCCGGTTTCCCTGGGTGAGGTAACACGAGTACTCCGGTGCTCCCGTGGGAAGAGACTCTTCAAAGTCCTAGATCTCAAAGGGGTTTGTCCTAGTCCTCTTTTAAGTGTCCCTTTTCTCTATTTTCCCGATCCCGACTTTCTCCATAGAAGTTAACGGCGTATCGCGGTTGTGTATTTACACTGCACGCGTCTCCCGTGGGTCCCCTGTGTCACTACCTTGGGTGGTTCCTTGTGGTCCAAGCACTTCTAGAGGCTCTAGGCCTAGTGTCTAGTTCAGTCGTGGTTCGCATACCACTTTATTGGTATATGGTTTGGTACGCCCCTAGGGCCCAAACGTGTATTTGTGCTATTACTGTGAATTAATAACTTATAACTTATGTACTTCGAACTCTAGCCTCATAAAGAGACTAGAGGGGTGTGTTTAGCAATAAATACATATATTTTGAATATATACCTGGTGTGGTGCTCTTTCATTTGGTCACTCAGGAGATTATAGACTGGTAAAACAAGCTGCTTTACATTCCTTCAAGACTTAGCCTGAAGGCTGCTCTCCATAGCTACCACTAGGATAGCTTTCAATAAAGGTTGTCTTTAACCTATCTCCAATAAGGGTTGTTTGGACTGGTGCAAGGTGCCCACTATAATTAGTGGACAGCATATGCCAGGCCAACTTCTCACAGGATTTTTCAAAATAGAGTAAACCTGATTGCTGGGTGTTTTTTTGTTGGAGTTTCGAGCTCTCCATTGTAGTAAATGGGCTTGGATATATTGTTGGGTGATGCCTACTAATTTTTATTCCCCAACTTAAAAAGGTTTCTTTTGCGTTGATGACTAAATCTGTTACAATGGCAGAGTTCAGGGTTATCAGTGTTATTTCTTGGCTACTTTCCGGATTTTGAAGAAATTCAATAGCTTCAATGTTTTCACTGGTGACTTTTTCTAGTGACGGGATAGCTTTAAAAAGGTGAAGGGTATTTCCTCGATTTAATATATCATGTCTGCCTCTGGAGCAATATTCAGGTTTGAAAATCAGTTGAGTTTTGTCATTAACAAATGATTCTGCATTTCCATCCTTTACAGTGATTACTGGGTTTTTGCTTAATAAATTCCAATGCACATTAGTTTGACCCATCAAGTTGTTTCTTCTCAAATTGGATTGATTTTGAGTTGGTTGCGGAATGTGTTTTAAACTTTGATTTGAGTTTTGGCATACCTAGATAGTTCTTTGTATAGATGATAAGGATTTTCTTCCCTCACCATCATCCCCTGGTCCTTTTGGTTTTACCGGAATCGGAAAACCTTTTTCAGTCTTTTCCCAAATTTCATCCTTATTAACGGTTGATGTTTTCTTTAAATATCCTTGGTTTTCTGGCAACACAACTTCTTTTGCCGTTGAATTTTTATTTGTCCCTTCTATATCTAATTCATACGGATTTTCTTCTATTTATTTTGTCTTACTAGAAGTACTCTTTTGATAAGATGACTCAATACTTTCTTCCTTTTGGTATTTTTCACTTTTTCCTTTGTTGAATAAAGCAAAATACTTCTTACTTTTTTCATTGGTTATAGTGAGTTGTTTTTCATATATTTCTATATCCTGATTTCCCATTGTTTCATTGTCCTGTTTTGTGCTATCAACACCCGTCATCTTTGGTTCTGTTTCTTGATATTGTATATTGAGTCTTGAATTATGCTTAGCCTTATTTCTTACTTTTTGTAATGTTTTCTTATGTTTTTTTGTCAGGCTATAGGGTGGAGAAATAACTTCATTGCCCTCATTACCCTCCTGGTCTCCAATGGATTCTTCTATAGGCAGACCAATAGATTTTTGTGCACCATTTAGCATCCTTCCTTCCTGTTGTTGATCCTGACCTGTTGCCGTTATTAAATTGTCCATATTTGCCATTTTTCTCAATTGAGTCAATTGGTCAGAGTCACTTTGTAGTTTTTTATTTTTATTTGGTCCAACATCCTTTATTTTCCTATTTTTCCCTTGTTCATTATGTTTTCTCATTTGAAGACTCAATTTTACGTCCTCAAGTATTGTATTCATTACATCGGTATTGTTACCAATTTATTTATTATTGGGGCACATGTGCATTCGAGATATGAGGTAGCTGCTTGCGTTTGTGCTCTTATTATCAGACTATTTAGTTTAGCCAATTTCTGGTCTATTCCAGCCACTGCGTTTGCCATGACATTGAGTAAGTCAATTTGGATCTCCATTTTATTCGACTGATGTGTCAGAGCTTTTAGTGTCAATGATGAAGTTTGATAGAATATGTCCCATATCGACCGCAAGTCCTGTTTGCCTGAGGGTGGCAAGTTCTGAGTTTGCTGCTATTCACATTGTGATAAATTGACTGAATCCATTAATGGATTTAATTGCTCTTCCTCTAGTTTTTTTGTCTTGCTAGGGGATTTTTTTCCACTACAGATAAAGTTAATGCTCGGTATACTGCAGAGCTGTATGTTATTCTCTTTTATTCCGAGTTCTCCTTTTATTTCATGTTTAACTTCTAATTCACTTGAGCAATCCTTAAGGGGTATACTGTTCACCATATCCGGTCTTATTTGTAAATTTGTCCCCAGGGGGGCCTTACTGCTACTATTCTCTCCCAACAGAGTTTCCTGTGTACCTACTAATAATGAATCTTGCATTACCTTGATGACCTCAGGCAGTTGAGGCGTAGACTCCGCCTCAATCTCAATTTTTTTCTTTTTAATTTCCACTTTAACCTCCAGGGGTAGAGGAGCCCCCGTTATCAATATTTTACGGGGTGTTTCTGGGGTGTCAATATCATCTTGTTCCCCTTGTAGAGATGGTACTATATTTAGCATCTCTTGATCTGTGATATGCCCCTCCGACATGCCCTCATTTTCCTTTTTCCCAATATAATTACAGTTGGTCAAAGTTGGTGGTCCTAGATCCTGGCAGGCAACTTGCATCTTATGGACCGATTTAATCGGAGATTGAAGGTTGGTTGCTTCTGTCGCCGATTGTGTTGACAGCATAGCTCCAAGCGGGTCTTTAATTAAATCAAATTTATTTGGGATTTTCATGGGTTTTTCAAACATGTGTGCAATTGGCGAAATTAACGATTGATTCTCTCCGGGGATATTTGCTTTCACCTTTTTTGACGCTTTTAAATCTTGTAGATTCCTTGTTCTCCTTACAAGAGGACCAGAGGCTCTTTCCTTCCCTGAGCGCATGCTCCCTTTGTAAGAATGGGTGGTAATAGTCCGGTCTCAAATATTATTATGATCCATGATTCTTATTTTAATAAATTTAAGTTCTCATAGGGGGGACTTTCCGATTTATACCAATTGTGCCAATTTGGCCAGTTGCGCCAGTTGTACCATTTGAGCACCAATCTGAAGGCAAATGATTGTTTGCGATGATGGTTTACTGGTTTACTGGTATTGGTGCTGGAACCAGTTGCTGGTATTGAAGACGGGACTAGTTGAGCTAGTTGCAGCACATGGGTCAGAGGGCAAGGATAAAAAGAGGTAGAGGACCCAGATGCCCTTAGAGCGAGTGGGACCAACTAGGTGACCGACTAGTGGTGGCCGCACTCGCCAGCAAAAGCAGAGTCCCTGTGATCCTGTATCTCAGCCGACCCCAGACCGCAGCCCTCAAGTGCAACTACTCCAGCCCCAAAGACGGAGATCCTACGGGGCAAACACGGGGTGACTGCAGGGTAAAATGACATGGACAAGATTCCCCCTACCATCACAGCACCGCTCACCGCTGTTGTCCTCTCCGTTTGACTAGCTCAGTGTCCTCATGGTCCTCACTGCTGAGCCTGGTGGCATGCCCTCTATTCCGCTCTGCTCTGCTCTTCCGAGGCTGTAGGGCAGGAGGCAGGCGGCAGGCTTTGTGAGGCTGTGCGGCTACTGTGCGGCTACTGCGAGGCTACTCCTCTCGTCCGTTCAGGCCGTGTTTCTGCGCTGACTCTGCCCTTCAAATACTGTCCGACGTGGAAGGGAGTTACAACTGCTGGTAAGAAGATCATCTGAGCCCTCAGCACCAATCTGTGTAGCACTTGACCTTCAGGCTGACGAGCATGGCTTTGTTAATCCTTTAATGAGCCTCCCACCTCAGTTTTTGCTACAGCTCCTTAACCCTTGCCTTCTTAACTTGGAAGTTGCAAGGTCTTTCTCATAAAGTTAATCAAGTTTTTGTTTCTCTGATCTGTTATAACCAGTGGGAGCCTGTTAGTTGGGCTGAGCTGGACTTTTGTCTTTCGTTTCTTTTCTCATATGTCCTTGTTCCTCCTTTTACGACCCAGCACCTCACAGGGCAAAGCTTATTGGTGGGCACGGACAACGTTTTGATGACGATGTTTTGTGGAGGGCACGTCACTCACCTCCTGGGAAGGCTGCTGCTCTTCTCATCCACGGCACAGTGCAGAGGTTGTCAGGATCCGCCTGGCTCCTTGCTCTTTGCACCAGGCAGAACCAGGCTGGCTAATTATCTGGCGGGAGGGCAGGCGGGCGCTGCCTACCTCTGCGAGCCCTTTTCCGTCACCACCTTGCTTCACTGTCTCAGTCCACCGCACCGCAGCAGCCGCCGCAGCCGCCGCAGCCGTCAAGGCCGCCGTGCTGCATGCGGGTCTGCAAGACAGCACCGCAGATCCGCTAGCTGCTCCCCTCACTCGCGAAACTCCAATCGTGACCTCAACAGGAACCGGAACTCTCTCAAGTCTGTATAGAGCTGTATAGGTTTTAGTAATTAGTATTGAATAACTTTGAATCGTGTATTGTGGAATATTTGTGGGCTTGTTACCAGGATTTTAGTCCAGTCGCCTTCAGAGATTGTGCTACCCATGTCGCCTTCCCATTTTTTTAAATTAAGTTGTGTGAGTGGTTGTATCATATCTATCTGTGAGTTTGTTGCTTGTGAGCATATTTAGACCAGCATGCAAATAAGTCACCCGTTTTTGCATAGTTCCAGACCTATGAACAGTATTGCATTAGTTTTTAGTAGATGGCAACAATCCCATTTTAATATCTGTTTGGAAGAAGGGGGTCTAGAAGTTTCTGTTTGTAAACTAGGAAGGAGTTCCACAATTGAGCGGTTTGTACTGAGACTGATGTACCTTTTGTTCACAAGCTTTAAAATTGGAGGTATTGTGATGCAGAGCTGTGTCTCTGAGTAAAAGCTTCCGAGTTGCTGTTGACTAACACATGCGGAAAATCTGGCATCTAGTTGAGTGCTTTCAAGGCTGATAAAATGTAATCCTGTGAATGAAGATGGAACCTGTCAGCTAAATTCTAAACCCATCATAGCTCAAGAAACAGGTATTCTGTTTTGCTGAGGCATCTGCATACCTAATTTAAGCTTGTAATAGCAAAAGGTAGAAAAGGTATTAGGATGACCTGGCCACTGGAATGAAGTCAAAGTACAACATGACGACATGGTTCCTCACTGACCTCAAAGATGAATGGTGTGCAGAGTACAGCCAAACTGAGGAAGACATTCAGCATTAAACCATAGACAGTGTACCAAATAATAAACTGAAAACGAGGAGCGGTAAGGTAGAGTAAAGATGATATGGACATGTTTTTAGATGAATGAGGAAAGCTGTGCCTAGGCAATGTCAGCAACCTGCTTTTCTGAGAGATATAAAAGTACTATGTGAAAGTCAGTTCACAGAGTGCTCAGCCAGGGAGAGTGTTGAAGCACCATTTCAATCTAATTGTGATTTCAGGTAATTTCAGTTTGGGACGCGCATTGACTTAGCTCATGTGGATGACTAAAACCAGTTTAGGAATCTACTGCAAAGTAATTGGTCTTCATGAAATCAGCCAGTCTGGAAAGATGCCCTTTTCATATATCTGCATCCAAGCGTTAAGGGTTTACCCATATATCCCTGCAGTATCTGGGTCAAAACTATGAGGAAATATCTTATAGATAACCAAGGAGAAAGATCTTCACAATTATTATATACCCCAATGAAACAATGAATTATCACAGAGTATAAATTATTTAATCAAAGTAATGAAATATTTTACAAATTGGCCCACACTTCCCTGTTCATTACAACATGAACATATAGACAGGTGACTGACCAAAAAAAAAACATCAAACACTTAAAACAATATTTATGTGAAATCATGCCAATTGTATGCAAGCCTTCATGTAGTAACTTATAGTCCTTTCCTTGTTGCTTCCCCATTCTTTTATGAAGGCGAAGATGGTTGTCTAAATTTCTCTGACACTGATGGGTATATTCATAAGAACGTGCGATAAACATCACCAGAATAGCTTACCGCAACTTCTCACATCGCAGTCCATCGTGGGAAAATAACGCCATGTGAACGTGGCATTCACAACACGGCAATACCGTACGATATTCGCACGACAACGCGGCAAATGTCCGCTAAACAACTACCGCGACGGCGATAAAAATCCAAACCCTAACGCGGAAAAAGTTGCGATGCGCCCAATGGCGATGAAACAACCGTGATAACCAGCAGGAAGCCAGGAAGACACACGCACCATGCCTGAAGAGGCGCCATAAAAGGACCCAAAAAATACACCAACAAGTAAACGAACCGCGGACCACCATGGAAGCACCTGGACCGAGTGCTGAGGCCAACTCGAACCCCACAAGCACAACGGAGGACCAGCCCGGAACCCCGGGGTCGGGGAAGGGCAAGGAGAAGAGGAAGAGGAAGACGGGGTTCCAGACTGCAGGAAAACCGTATTCACTGCACGGTGTGGACAGAACACCACCAACAACTGTCCGTCACCACCACCGTGTCATTGGCAAGACAAATGGAAACATGGTAGTCCAATGAGATGACTGCGTAGGACTGAACTAGCTGTGGGCACATCACCCATGAACAACATACTCGCAACCCCCCAACGTAGCCCCACGCCCATGTAGGAAATCGGACTGTGTGTAAAAATGTCAAAGTCGGTAGCAGGCCTAAAGGTGTGTCCACCATCACATGTGACAACAGTACCTACCGTCGCATACCTACCCACACCCACCTGGGTGGACACAGACTGTCCAGAACACATGCCAAGAACTCGGACCCCATACCCACAATGGTGACGTCACGGAGCTGCACAGGTCTACCAGCAACTATCCCAAACCACCAGGTCTGGCGCACAGAGGTGGACCTGCCAATAGGGACTCACCCCTAAATGAAATGCGTCATCCAGTCCCACCCTGTGTATGGACAATGCCCAATGAGGCACACGAATTGCCATCCTACCCAACACCAATCACAGTTGAACACAAGTGTGGCAGCGTAGACTTTATTAGCATGTGCGAGTAAGTACGGCCAAGACAAGGGCCACAACATGCAGACCAAGGCATCAGACAATCACAGGCAGCATAGGAATGCAGCCATGTCCACTGTTGTTGTGGGAAATGTGGACTCATCACCAGCATGCAACAAGGTGTTGGGACCTGTGCCATGGGTTACCATCAGTCGTGGCTGCTGGAACGTCGTTAGTCGTCCATGAAAGCGAGCGCAGCTTCCTGTGCAATCAGTTCCAGGAGTACGTTGTTGTCCAGCTCAAGGATCACGAGGGCGAGCCAATCCATCAACTGGTCCGGACAGATGTGCTCCGTCCACGCCATCTCACCAATCCGCAAAACAGCCCAATAGGGGGGCGCCTCAATGTGGTCACTGCACACGAGGAATTGTGCAAACTCCCATGTCCAACTGCCAGCACATATGCCAAACATCCAGGCATCCCATGAACGGGAATCCCGGTTACACTCATGGTCGTGGGCCAACAGGGGGCGCACACACAAGTCATAATCCAGTTCAGCTACCGTTGCATTGGATAGGCAGACATCCATGGGCCACTCGAATATGCATGTTCGACAGTGGAACCAGGGCGGGACGCAGGAGATGTACGCAAGATGGAAGCTCAGACAGTAACTGATGCGCAACACTGCAAGTGGCAGGGCCCCCAACATTTGCAGCATTCGGGCACGGTACAGTCCCACGTGACTGGGGTTGTGCATGTGCCCGTGATGTTCGGCCATTGCGGTGGTGGCACTCGTAGAACAGCCCGGAGATGATACTTCACACCCCTACGCTGGACGTGCATACGCAAGCCCAGCCCACTTCGTATACGTATAAAGGGTGGGACGACAGAGCTACATGGACCAGATCTTCCACAATGCCCGAGGGGACAATGCTGCGCCCTCCTGTCATGTCACGTGACGCAATCATGAAGGGACCATGATTTGCGGGGCACAGAGTAGAACTGCGTGCGACATGGCCCGCACGACACGGGACAGTGACTTTTGTTGCACTGGGTTAGTGGCACCCGGAGCACGTCGGCCGGCATGGGCATACCGCCACGGGTCGGTGGCTCACGGGGCACTGAGGTAGGGCCACCTGATGTGCTGAGCGGGTGCGCAGCCTGCAATGATGCCCCGTCCACGCTGTCCGGGTTGGTGAGGGTTGGTGTGAGCCCTGCTGGACCGCAGTGTAGGCCGGAGCATGCGTGCGACGCGGGCCTACCACCACGTGGCGTTGCCTCAAGGTTTATGGAGTTAGTGGCACCTATGTTGCTGAGCGGGTGTGCAGCCTGCGTTGATGACGTCTGCACTGTTATGGACTCTCCCATTCCGAAATCAAGGCCCAGATCCAGGTGTGTGACCTAGTGGCCCGCGGGGTGGGTCCGCGTGATGTGTAGTCTGCCAAGGTCGCGTGTCCCTGGCTCGGAGCATGCACCGGCACATGGTTGGAGACACACCGGTGGCGGAAGGTGAGCAGTGAGGCCTGGGGGCGCATGGGCGGACAATGTGCAAGGGGCGGCGGGAGGGGCTGGGGTGCAGCAGCATGTGTGCTCAGGGGCGGGAGGGCGATGTTGCCGTGTGCAATGGTATGTACTCTGCCATTATTACATCTGGACTCCATTGCAGATGAACGGACATGGTGGACTGCAGTGGATACCGGCACGTGGTTGGAGACACACCGGTGGCAGCAGGTGGGCTGTGGGGCATGGGTGCGCAGGGGCGGCTGTCTCCCGCCCTCTCGTCCTTTCACTGTCTCTCTCTCCCTCTCCCTCTCTGTCTCTCTCCCCCTCTCTCTCTCTCTCCCTCTCTCTCCCTCTCTCCCTTTCTTTCTTTCTCTCTCTCTCTCTGTCCTTTGATGAGCGCATGACACACGTTCTCATCTCGGATTTTGTCTTGCAGGTTGTGGCTTCCAGATTGTCCGGAGTGGATCCGCAAGGACTAATCCAATTTGTTGTTTTGTATTAATAAAGTTTTGTTATGGGAATTTCACAGTTGAATGTGTGATTCTCCTTATTCTGACCACACATGTGTGTTTGTTGTTGTATGTGTGCGACATCAGGGTCTTTCTCATCTCGTGGTTTTGTGCAGTTGCTGTGGCATATCTTTGTCCGGGGTGGGTGGCCGGGGGAGGGGCCCGGGATGTGGGGGGGTCCTGGGGGTGGTGGCGGTGGGTGTTGTGGGCCTCTGGGGTCTCCGAGCTGCATGAGCAGTGGCTCCATGTCATCTGTTGTTCTTCAGGTGTGGCTGTGGGCTGGGCTCCCTTTTGTGGTGCAGGTGTCACGATTCCGGCTCCCCGAATGCATGTGGGAGGCAGAATTCCGCACTAGGTAGACGGAGCAAGGTCAGCGGTCTAGCTTCTAGCGACCGGAAACTAACGTCACCTTGATCACGGCGCTTCCGGGGAATCCGCATAACCAGCGCGGTTCCCGTTGCGTCCGTGCTTTGGATTAACACCTTTGCCGCACAGGACGTTCCTGAACCTCCGCTTCCGTGACTTTGCTGGCAGAGATCATCGCGCTCGGCACGTCTCTGCTGTTTGAGGTACGCTGCTGTGCTTACCACGTTTCTCCACACGCTGTGAGCAGAACCGGCGATCCTAATCACAGCGCTGGAGCGTTTGTTTGTTTTTTGGGTATTCCACACGCAGGAGCGCTTGCTTGTTTTCTGTTTGCTTATGCGCAGCAGCGCTTGTTTGTTTTCGGGATATCCCAGGCGCAGGAGCGCTTGCTTTCTTTCCAGGTTTTCCACACACCGGAGTACTTACTGGGTGTCAGGGTTTACATGCGCAGGAGCGCTACAGTACTTTTGGGGTGTTTCTACGCGCAGGAGCGCTACAGTACTTTTGGGGTGTTTCTACGCGCAGGAGCGCTTGCTTGCTGTCTGGTTGTTTATGCGCAGGAGTGCTAGTATGCTTTGCAGTTTCCATTTGATGACCTGCTGACCTTGCTAATGATGTTCCCTGGTGCTTTCCACAAGCTGAATGTGTGGATGAATAGGTAGATTGGGTTCAGAAAGAGAGTGGGGGTGTGCATGTTTGAGTGGTGATAATCCTTCCCTTCTATTCCGTTTCAGGTGGCGTCTCCCTAAGGGTCAGAAGAAAAGAGGTCACCATCCCGTTCATTCCCCAACACAGCCTTTGTTTCCCTGGCATCTTCCCCCGGTCCATCTACATCCTTGTTAGTTTCAACTTCTACTAAGTGGTAGGTGGAATCGGTGGTGGATGCTCATGTCATCTCTGCGAGATCGCCCCGCCAGACTACGGTAAGACAAGCGGGGCCCTGACAGCAGGTAGTCGTCCTGCTTAACACCAGCAGGAAGCAGGTGTAAAATCCCTGCTGCTAGCGCGGCTTATCGCCTGTTTTTGGTTCGCATCGCAGATCTGGCTGTCCATTGAGAATCGTGCGGTGTTGTCTTTTCGTGTGTTTTTGCACGGACACGTCTATTCTGCATCTCATTTGCGTTAGTTGGCGGTGTCAACCGTGGCGATGTTTTTTGCGGCAGCTATGGCGGGTTATGTGGTGATGCAGGCAGTTAGCACCAGCTTGCGAAAGGGGCGGTGATTCTATCGCCACTTTTGCTGCGCTAAAGTGCTGATAACTCGGCAATAAGTCCTTGTGAATATGCCCCTGAAACCACCTACAGGTAGTCTTATCAGCCCAGGAGTTGTGAGCCAAAAACCCATATAATTCCTCCTACAGCTATGCTAGTCTAACAAATATTTTGCTTGATTTGACTCCTTCCCATGAAAAAAGTCGACGTGTTTAGGCCAACATAATTAAAAGTCCTCCTCAGGACTGAGGAAGTCAAGCAAATTGATATTGAATCCTAATACTCTTTGAATTAATTCAAAAGTCATTCCGCTTACTAGAATTTGCACCTCTTCTCCTTACAAGCAGACGCGGTTGGGCAAAATATGACGTGCACGCTCTGTATAGCCAAGTTGGCTCAAGGGCACAAAGTGCTCCTGACAACTTGAATGGCAAAACACAGGCTCAAAATCACCTGAGCATCTGAATAAAAACCTCCTACTCAGCAAGCTCAACAGGATGTGTGTCCCGCGAACATGCACACGCTTGGTCAACTGTATCATAAATCGATTTTATGCTCCCTAGATTTGGGCAAGAAATGCCCCTTTACAATTGGTTTGTAGATTTTTAGATAGGTGACACTAGACCTAACTCTCTACACCAGTGGTTTGAAGTAGTACTTTTTGAGGACATTGAGAAGGATTGATGTGCATGTGATGTTTGATGTAACGACAATGTTGCTAAGACAAGAACAGCTGCAGGAGAGTTTATAATTTCCTTAAAAATTTTAAGCAAGTATGAGTCTGCCAGATATTTTCTCTTCAGCAGGTGGCAATGAGATTTTGGAATTCAGTGTCTTATAGCAAAGGGAAAGCCTTTAAAGACAGCTTCTAAAAGCATTTCAAAAGGCATGTGGCTTGGATGCAACATGAAGTGCCCTAAATATAAAAAACTATATGTTGGTGATGTGATTTATAAAAACGAGCACTTTCTCAGCAAGATGGATATCTAGACCTACAACATTTCTCTGCAACATCGAATGGATGTGAGCAGTAGTTTATCTCTTTAGCTTTCCATATGGTTGCACTGCACATGCTAAGATATTCTAAATAGCTTTGGCTGTCCACCAGATTAAATAATTCCCTCCATTTGCATTCTATGCATCAGTTTGTATCTTTGAGTGCAGTGAACGTCTTGCTGAAGCATTATGTTAATTAGACATACTTAGTGGAGGGGGAATGCCAGTAGACACCCGGATGTGACGATCGTGAGTTGTGGGAAGATATTAAGGATGTCTAATAAAACATTGATAAATCTATTCTTCTATGAATGGACATAGACCTTAAGAAACACTCCTATTTGTATGAATTTACCATGATGGGGCACCGATTTTTTAAGTTATTATCACTCTAAGTTAGAGGTTACTGCTTCGTGACATAATCTTAATCTTCTAAGGCATGTCTAGAAAAGTCAATAGGAACAGGTTAATTGTGAGATTTTTTATTCTAACAAGCTGTCAAAAACAGCTTTCACTACAGTCAAGTCTGGACTTTTAAACGATGCAGATCCTAAATATCAACTCTGCATAGCACTAATTGCTTTTGATACCTTATCTTCAGATATTCCACCTTTCAGGTTTTGCTTTTGTTGTTCTGATAATATTGGTAGCTATATGTTTGATTTAAATATCACTGCTATGTTATCAGTATTTGTATGGTCTGAGTGAGATAAGATGCTATAAAATGTTACAAATAAATGAGTGATCTTTACCAGGTTGGTCATTAACTGTCCACATGCATCTCTAATGGTTGGGATGGCGTGTTTGATTTTAAAGGCCTTAAGATTTAGTGGACCGAGTAAAGGCAGACAGGGTGGCAGATGAGTTTATGTCTGCCACCCTACCTTTACTCCACCTGCCAAATTGAGAGATGTCTGCAGGACCTGGACACCTCTATGCAATGGCAAGAAGCAAGTTAACAGTGGTACCTGTCATCGAAAAGTATGACGGATGGCCCTGTCAAACATGGTGGCCAGATGACAAACTTTTCCAAAGTTAAATTGTTTTCAAAACCAATGCTCCCACCCCCCCCGACCAAGAGTATTTTCTGCCATGTTTGGGGATAATTTCATTATTTTTACTATCTCTCACCGCCAGTTAAAACTTAGCTGGCTCCATCATCAACATACTGTTGGCCCACCCAGTCCTAAATCGGGCAGATGGACTGAGAATTTAATGAAGGGGGTATTCTGTTGCTTTAGCGAGAGGGTATCCTCACTGCCAAACTCTAAATCGGGCTCTACATTTTTAAATTATAAGGCTAGTAATTGTCCTGTTTTTCCCTATTCTCATATTGTTCTTTGTTTTATGTGCATCAAGGCGAGCTCTGCTTTTGCGTTACATAGCATATTGAGGCCCTATTTCACCTCGAGTAGGGTTTATAATGTAGATTAATGTGGTGTATTAATGTAATCGGTTCTTAGCTTAATAATATCTTGTTACATTTGTGATTGCCTTTATTTTGCTCTCTCTTTAACTGAGTATTACAGAGTCCTTAGTTTGCATGCTAGATCCTTGCAAGTTCACCCTGATGGGGCTATAGATCTAGCTGAGAGTAACAGCCCCTGGACCTCTCACTTTGGTCCACCTAAATGAAAGAACTGGAAAGTTCTGCCTTCTAGCCCTCAAGGTCATTCTTTTGTTTACCTCGTTATGTTTTCTGAGATCCAGGTGCAACCAAGCTGATAGATTCTGTAAACTATGCGTTTCTGCTCTTGTTTGTACTATATTAGTGTATACCAGCCATGCCATTACCAAAGATCTTGTAAGGATTCTCTGGCCATTTCAAGGGGATGTATTTGTTAACTCTTCTGCTAAACAAAGCCCCTCAAACTTTTCTCAATTCCAACAGAGAATGTTTTCTTCCATCCAGTGGCAATTTTATGATTTTATTCAGGTCTCCCTGGGGTTTATACAATCAAATGTGCATCTGTGTGATGTTTGCATACATTTCAATGTGAACCCTACTTGATCTAGACCTGGAGCAAGAGGCACATGAATAGCCTAACTGTGAACGAGATGGCCTTACTCGTTTTTCAATGAACATTTTCTGCACAGACATTGCTGCAGACCCAAATCATTCTTGTTCTCCATCAGTGAGGACAAAGAATCAGATCCACTCTAAAGCTCTCCTGGTGAGCCACTATTGCATATTGCATATTCCCAGCGCCAGGATACCTGTGTGCTAATAATGTGCTGTATAATGCTATAAATAAATAGTGTTATATACAGCTGAGAGACTATTATCAAGATCCACTATTCTAAAGGTCCACTACTGTCCACTATTGTAGGAATGTCCTCTCTTATGTTGGTCACTATAGTTTTGGTGCCACTTGAAGGTTTGGCCCCATAATAGTTGGTGTGTAAAAGTTGAATTTGTTCCCCTAATTCTGTAGTTGTTTCATTAGCTCCTTTCCATGTAATTTTCTTGGGAGATGCAGGTTGGAGACAATGCAACCAATAGCTAGAACCTTTTTGAACTGTTGTTCGTGTGTTTAACATAAGGAAACTACTGCCTACCTCAGTGTTTTAGGAAAAGACCTATGAAATATTAATTAATCACAAATATAAGGTATGGGGTTAGACTTGACATAAAATGTTTCATTCAGTGTAAGTTTCTAATGATATGTATGAAGCTTTGGTCAGTAATACTAGACTCAAAAACAGCTCCTCTCTTGCAAAGGATTGATTTAAGCCTGGACAAAAATTGGTTTATGCAGGCGCGGTCGGTGGTAGGAGTGCCGGTCGGGCGGTGACGTGGGGCGGGGGAGGGGCAGGGTGGGGGGTAGTAAACTACGGATTAAGGCCCAATACAGGTACGTAAACATTTAAATAAATAAAACGAATTTCGTTGTGAGCGCTGCATCGCCAAATGCGATGAAGTGCGCCACCCAACCGGCACTCCTACCACCGACCGTGCCTGGGTTTATGCAAACATAATCTCACATAATTTTTGGCATTTCAGGTTAGGCTTTTAATGCGAAATGACAGAGATTACACGATTACGGCATGTTTTGCATAACTTAGATTTCGTTCTAGTAAACGTCCTAATGCTGAAGCATGGGAACAACGCGGTCGAACAGAAAGTAAGAGGCTATTGTTTAAGTCCCGCGATCTCGGACTATGTTTTTAGAGCAAAATGTTGCCTTACGTCGAATTTGAATGTGAGCATGCATTTTGCCCTAAACAATAGCGCAACATGATGGACCAGTATTTGCGTAATAACTAACCCTGGGCAAAGCACTACGCTACGCTCGCGTAGTTTGCGAAGTTTGCGCTACTTCGCACAACGCGAATTGCACGTAGCAGAGTGCAAACACGCGTAGCGTAGTGCAGCGGTCATTTTTTGCTTGCTCGCGGTCCTCAACGTCAAGTTGGCGACCGCGAGCAAGCAAAATGACATCCCGGCGAGACTTTTACCTCGCTCGCGATCAGCAACATCAAGTTGCCGATCGCGAGCGTGGAAAATAAACCTCCTGGCGAGATTCTCAACGCGGGAGGTCAGGTTTCTCATTGCGAGTGGTCGCGTATGCTCGCGACCGCTCGCGATGAGAAACTACCAGTCCGCGTTGAGAAAGCTGCCGCTCGAGTAAAAATCTACTCGAGCGGCAGTAAAGACAGCTCGCACTGTGCAAGATGCCGTTTTCAATGATTGCACAGTGCGGACAAGCATCCGGCACTGTGCAATCATTGCGAACAGTGCACTACGCAGTTCGCGTAGTGCTACGCGTAGCTCGCGTAGTGCGAACTGCACTTTGCGTAGCTTCGCATAGCGCTACTTCGCGAACTACGCCCAGGCTTAGTAATAACACAGAATTTCGCATCATTTGTGGGCAATCTTTTCACTTAGGGGAAATTATAGAAATTTCATCAAGTAATTTAAATAGGCAAGAAGCTTATAAGTGGGGGGTTGGGGGGTGAATGGGCTGGAACAACTTAAATAGAGATAACAAGTTTACTTTTAGAGGGAGAACCCACTGCATTGTAAACTTGCACTGTAGAGCAATAGGGGAGGAAAGGAGTCATGCCAGAAAAACAATTCCTGGAAAGGTGTAGTGGTAATTGTAGTGATGGAAAGTCCTTTGCTTGGCTCCGGAGAGCAGTGTTTCCATTCCCGGACTGCTTTTTCCTGCTGACCCCAACTCCTGTTTTCACTCCGTGAACTCAAGAATCATGCAAGCCCACTGAGGGCATCCAGTGTAATCCTGAGACCCGAAAACTAGGTTAGAAAATGCACTTCAGTTTTAGAGAGTGGAAATTACCTTCTCTATCTGACTTATGAGGAACTTACAATAGCACAATCTCATCATAGAGAAGGGACAGGCCTTTCTATATGTACTCTTCTGTGGAGATGCATACTGACCTCCCCTCTGTAAAGGTCTATTCAGTCTCCCTTAACTATAGTCCTTTATCTCCATCATGTTGGGAAAATGTAAGGAGGTTATATGTACACATGCCCATTTCTGTGGTCAAGTGTGACATTGGTTTGCATACCTATTTGAGAGCATGGTAGAGTCAATCAACTGTACTTGTGGGTGGCATTCAAAATGGCATTTGGCTTTGTGCAAAGGCTGTCCATGTCTCTTGTGATGTTGGAGCTTGCACAATACATTCCTCTCACCGTGTCACCTAATACATTTGTACCTGTGGTTGGGGCATTCGGCCCTACAGTACAAATGAAGTAGCTGTAGGTGTTCTGACAGAACGTTAGACACCAATCACACTATTCCTGATAAGACGAATATGGCCTCATGTCTAGAGCAGGTACACATTCTACATAGAGCCACTTGAACCAGTCCAGGAGAAACTCCAACAGAACATGACCCCTGCATGTATGCCTCAATCAAGCAGGGGTCTCAAGATGAAAAGGTTGCAGATGAACCCTTAGTCACAACTGACCGCAAGTACTTGATTAACTGACCGGTACTTGATTCCATGATTTCTCATTATTCAAGGATAGGGTAAAAACTAACCCTGGGCAAAGCACTATGCTACGCTCGCGTAGTTTGCGAAGTTTGCGCTACTTCGCACTACGCGAATTGCACGTAGCACAGTGCAAACACGCGTAGTGTAGTGCAGCGGTCATTTTTTGCTTGCTCGCGGTCCTCAACGTCAAGTTGGCGACCGCGAGCAAGCAAAATGACATCCCGGCGAGACTTTTTCTTCGTTCGCGATCAGCAACATCAAGTTGCCGATCGCGAGCGTGGAAAATAAACCTCCCGACGAGATTCTCAACGCGGGGAGGTCAGGTTTCTCATTGCGAGTGGTCGAGTATCCTCGCGACCGCTCGCGATGAGAAACTACCAGTCCGCGTTGAGAAAGCTGCCGCTCGAGTAAAAATCTACTCGAGCGGCAGTAAAAGACAGCTCGCACTGTGCAAGATGCCGTTTTCAATGATTGCACAGTGCGGACAAGCATCCGGCACTGTGCAATTATCGCGAACAGCGCACTACGCAGTTCACGTAGTGCTACGCGTAGCTCGCGTAGTGCGAAGTGCACTTTGCGTAGCTTCACGTAGCGCTACTTCGCGAACTACGCCCAGGGTTAGTAAAAACCATTGTAGTAGAGAATGTCTGTGTTCTTCAACAGAGTTGTGATGACTACTAACTATAAACCTATGCAAAGATACTGATCAAATGTTTGACGTGGCTGACCTTCAGTCTAGAAGTGGTAGAAGAAGCTGGAATGTATTTTCCAAACCTCAGAGCCTAGTAGACTATGATGACCTGCGAGATTCTAAATTGGACTGTAGTTCTCTAGTAACTTGACGTTGGTGAAGCAGCTGTTCAGGAGGTGATATGTCATAATCATATACTGCTGCACACAGTCTTTGGTGCCCTAATTAAAGAGTTGTTGCTAGTCTCAAAAGTGAGGGGGATCTTGATTTGTCCAGGTGCCTCTAGAAGTCTTGAGGATTGTTTCAATTTCACTCTTTAGGGTGGGTATTAAAAGAAATAGCTGGAAAAGGTCGTCCTGAAACCAGAACCATTGGCTGCATCATTCTAACCAAAGCTGTTCTAGAGTTATATACATTTGATCCCTCAGTCCATAGCCAGAAGGTATATTACCTCAAGCTTTGTTCTTGTTGTTGGGCAGCATCATTTCTCTCAGACTGGTGGACACCATTGGCACTGGCTTTTCATGACTGCAGCCAGTCTGTGCAACAGCCCCAGAAACCAAGAGTTCAGCGGTGGCTCTTTCAAGGGAGCGTAGAAGCGTTGCCTCCCCCCCCCCACACTGCTGCGCGCGGAAAGCATGAAAAATAAAATGGTAATAAAATAATTTTATTTTTTACTCTCTGCCAGAAAATGGAGTGTGAGGGCAGGGTGGGGCCAGTATGTCACTGCTGCTAATGATTGACAGCAGTGAGAAGTGACCACTTAAGTGTGAAGTGCGCATGTCGGTTTGGCCGACTCCCTTGCTACTGTCAAACAAACATGCACAATTCAAACCTCTCCAACCCAGCTGTCTTGGACAGCCGGGGTGGAGAGCACGCACAGTCCTATAGTGCGTTTTGGTTCGCAGACCCAGCCCGCTCCAGCCAATCATGACGCTTCCCTCATGTTGCTTATCAGCATGAGAACAGTGTCTTGATTGGATGAATGAGTTGGCTGTAGGCTTCGTGCTTGAAGACGTGATGCAGAACATCGAGATCATGCAGCAGTACATCGAGCAGCAATGTAAGGTAAGAATTTTTTTATTATTTGTGAAATATTTTTGTGTGCCTCTCTGATGTAATATGTCACCAATCACCGCTGCAACAGTTTGTCTCTAAAAACGTTGTCCATAGCTAGTTGGACTTCAGTTGCCCACGTCAAAACCATGTGCTTTGGACTTTACTTCTGTACCCCATAGAGAGGTAGTTTCACTTGCAAGGGTGGGTGGGTAGACACTTTGCTCAGGCGTGGTCGGTGGTAGGAGTGCCGATCGGGCGGTGATGTGGGGTGGGGGAGGGGCAGGGTGGGGGGTAGTAAACTACGGATTAAGGCCCAATACAGGTAAGTAAACATTTAAATAAATAAAGCGAATTTCGTTGTGAGCGCTGCATCGCCAAATGCGATGCAGTGCGCGCAACGAAATTCGTTTTTATTTATTTAAATGTTTACTTACCTGTATTGGGCCTTAATCCTTAGTTTACTACCCCCAACCCTGCCCCTCCCCCGCCCCACGTCACCGCCCGACCGGCACTGCTACCACCGACCGCGCCTGACTTTGCTGCTTTTGTAAGGGGCCCCAGGGCAGTTCTTTGGGTCTAGTGTATTTTGTGGTGCATGCATCAAATACTATGAACAATCTTGCATCTGGAATCTAAATCACAGCAGAAAAGTAGCAACAAAAAGACCCTTTCACTTTGAAGTGTATCTTTTATGAGACTGAGATTTGAGCTGTATTTTGCAGTTGCATAATCCTTGAGGAACGCTCAGGGCCTACACAAGCGTGCTCATAAACATATCCTCATTGCACAACAAATGTTTAACAGCCCCTTCCTAAACTTAATTACAGGTCTTAACATGCCTTTTGTGGTGTGATCACCCCATTTGTTTGGGCTGATGCTGCTGGTTTTTTGACTGCTAATCAGGCCCCAGTGCATGTACTCTGAGCCCTAAAAGTGGCTTACTCCTAACTGATATTTCTAACTTTCCTATAAGGCCATGGTATATTGTACATAAATACACCTATTGTAAAAACACCCATGGCATGCAAAGTTAAATGTCACCTGTGGACTACAGCCCTTTTTATGCCATCCACTAGGGAAACATGGCTTCAGGCCTACCAGTGTAGCCTAACTGCTGTAGGTTAATCCTGTAGTCTGACCTATCAAAATAACCCTTTTTGACAGGGACAAGCCTCCCATTTAAATATAAATAAGCTACCCTCTATGTATGCCTTGTAGGCCACAAAATAGTGTGCATGGTATTTAAAAGTGAGACATGTAGAACTTTAATGTTACCATGTCTCTACAGTGACAAAGCCCCAAAAGTTATTTCACTGTTGTAGGCTCTGGATGTCCTCTGAGGAAAACTAGAGTATAGAGTAAAACATTAATTCTGCTATCTTGGGTTAGAGGCCAGCTAGAAAAATTGCTTAGCCACTATTTATCATACTTATTAAAAATTCAAATCAATGGTCAATTTTGATTTTTAATACACATTTAGAGAAAGTAACTTTTAGAATTTAGAAAATTACATGTTCCTTTCTGAAGCTCCTGGAGGCTAATTTACCTTGTCTCTCTAGCAGATGCCCAGCCGGTGGTTCGTCTTAATATGGTGTGAAAACTGCTCCCAGAGCAGAAACAATGACCTCGTAGTGCAGAGATCTTTTTCTACCCCTATCAAGGAGACCAGTTACGGTGGACCGAGCAACTTAATTAACTTGTAAAGGGCCTGTTCTTTCACAAGTAAATGTAAGGTGAGTCATGGGGAAGGCAAACACTCCCGCCCTTGCCCCCCCCCCGAGCCAGGCTGTCTCCAAACCCATTGCAAGGGGAACTACCACCAGAACAGGTTTTTAGTGGCCATAGAGGAGGGAACTGCTAATTTCCCTGGGTGGGCATGCAGGCTCTGCACATGGGGGAGAGGATGTCTCCATCTTTGATTTTAGAAGCAAGGTGCACTGTGGGATTGTTTTTAGTACTGCAAACAGGAACTGTTGAAAACGTTGTTAGGGTTATAGCTGGGAACAGTTACCTCACTGGGTAGGAAGAAGCTAGGAGTCATCCCCTAGTACCAACTATAAATTTAACATCCCAAGACACCCCCTCAGAACACTTTCTGGACCTGTGGAAGAATAGAAGAAGGACTGCACTTGCTGTTTGAGAGGAGACCTGGAGGCCTGGACCTGCTCCCACTTGTACCCAGGATAAAGAAGTACACTCCAAGGGTCAATTGGCTCACCCCATATACAATTATAGAGGCACTACTAGGCGCAAGATGTATTTTCCTGAAGGGCACACCTGAGCAGTTGCAACTGGACCTGGACTGGAGCCTGCTTCAGCTAGAAAGCATCCAATCTAGAGGAACTCATTGTCACATACAGCCTCCATCCTTGCCCCACTGGAGGATTCTCATCTCCAAAAAAGAGACTACGTGCAAACATAGAAATCTTGACTGGGTGAAGGTGCAAAACGTATCTGATTGAAGAGAGGACTTACCTGGGAGCATAATTTGAACTTTTCCTGCTTGGAGATTTTCCCACCACAATTTACGGCTTCAGATAGACGTCATTCAACAGCTTTATGGCTTTGAGAGAACTTCCTCGGACACCCTCTACAAATTTGCCCTTGTGAAGGATTTTGACTTTAATTCAAAGCTAAGGGCCATATTTATGGTAAACTGGTGCAGCACAGCAAGTCACCTTGCTGCACTGTGTCCTTGGGAAAGGACATGAATGCACTGCATTTAGGGCATATGGCAAATTCGTGTCCTTTTCCCCTGTGCTGGCACACAATAGGCTGCCTAGCGCCAACACAGGCACCCATGCACCATGGTGCAAGGGTGCCTGCATTGCATCCAGGATTGTTTTTGTGCAGGAAGGGGCATCTTCCTTCACAAACCAATCCTTAAAGGCATATTCCTTTATCTGTGTGTGCTGCAGAATGCATCACACATAGAAAGAGGAAGTAACAAGAAGAAATAAAGATATTTCTCCTTATTATGCCTCTCCTGGGGAGGCGTATCTTTTTGGCGCATTCCCAGATTAACCAGGTTTGATAAATCTGGAAATGCATCAAAAACCATGGGATGTCCATGTCAACACCCACACAACACCCATCGAATGCCTCCCTTGCGCAGAGTAATGCAAAGCATCGATTTGCGATGTGTTGCGTTACTCCAGATTTTTTAAGTAATTCAAAGCTACACAAAGTGGCTTTGTGTGGCTTCAAAAATCTGACTTAAGGTTTGTGTCTCTTTTGCACCACATTGCGTGGTGCAAGAATGAAGCAAACCGGGTCATTATTATGGCCCTAAGTTCTAAGGTAAAATCTTTAACCAGGATGAAACTGCTTTATGTAGTTGTCCCACATTCTATCGCATTCTACCGCAGTAATGCATACGTCCAAGTCAACCGCTATCATAGACTATCATTGCTGCTTAACTTTTTCTTGGCTTTTTACCTTAAATCTTCTAACATTAATAACTCTGGTTCTCCTTTTTGGATTTTTATTTTTTTGGTGTCAGTTTGCTTATTAAATTTTACTAATTTTACAAATTTTTCTAAAGTGCAGTGGGATTTTTATTGTGTTGCATTTCTTACTTTTTAATTGTTCAGGTACTTTTAAATGTTTTGCACATTTTCTTTAAGAAAATCCTGTGTGCTCTGTGCCACAGCTATCAGGGGTTACACTCAGAATTAAATTACTGAAACATTTGCCTGAAGCTAACAGATTAGTGACTTTATTACTTGTGATTGAGCTTATTTCTGGTTAATGATACCGAATTTGGCTGTTTAGGGTCTACCCTTGGGGTGACATATATGTATTAAAAAGGAAGGTTTAGGTCTGGCAAAAGGTTTATTTTGCCAGGTCAAAATAACTGTTGAAAACTGCACTTACAGTCTGCAATGGAAGGTCTGAGACAAATTTAATTGGCTACATAAGTGAGTGACACAATCAGTACTGCAGGCCCACTAGCAGCTGCAGGTCCACTTGGCAAATGTAGTATCACTTTTCTGGGGACTTCAAAGTAAATTAAATTTTACAATTGGGTGTAAGCCAATTCTACCATGTTTAGAGGAGACAGCACAAGCCTGTTAGTACTGATTAGCAGTTGCAAATCGCACAAAGAACTAAAAGATAACAACAATGTGCTCAGAAAACGGGAAAGTGAAGGCAAAAAGTGTGGGGATGGCCCTGCAGAGAGGGCCAGGTCCAACACAACCCCCCTACAGCCTAAAACTAGGGAAGACTATTCAATACCTGTATGGGCTTACCTGTATAGGCAATATACTTGTCAGTTCTAAGACCTTCTGAATTCAGTTGATCCCTCTGTCTACACTCTCCTGAGCCACTACATGAGGAGCACTTCTCCTCACTTGTGGACCCAATCTGTGCAGCAAAAAACAAACCTTAACTTGCTCACAAATGCATCCCAGTAGGCAGATAGTACCACCATGGCCAACAAAGTGTTGTGCCCTATTCCACCCCCTGGATCAGCCTTCTGCTCTTAGCCCAAGGAAACCTCTGCCCATAAGGACAGAAACAGGCCATTGACAGCTGTCAGTGTCAAGAGCCAGACCCCAGGCCATCTCTGACCTCTGAGGTTTCTCAGAGAGGGGAACAGCTGCCTCGGATCTTTTGCACACTACTTCCACTCTTCTTCCCACCAGTCCAGGGGTGGTAGTCTGGATGGCCATTCAGGTCAGGGCCTGTTACCTGGTGTACCTGGCAAGCCAAGTCTTCCAGAGGGGAACCACTATCCCCCAAGGGTGACACACTCTCTCTGTGTCATGCAGGGGCCTGCCTGGGGCAGGTCTCCAGCCCTCTGTTTCTGTGAATGTGTATTGAGCACCCCTTGGTCAGAAATAGCCTAACCAAGGTCAGTCTTGGGGTGCCCTATCCTCAGAGCCGGCAACCCAACACCAACTGGTCATCCCACTGCAGACTCTTTCCACCTGCTACCCCTCCCCCTGGGCCTCTGTACTCCCCCTGTGGGTGTGGTACTCCCAGAAACCAGAGCTTTGAGGGTGCCCTGGGCGGGTGTCCTTCCCAGGTCTTTCTCTACTGGTGGTAACTAATTTACCAGGATGCAGTCAATGGGCATCTGGGGACTAGCTATGACCTTTCTCTGGTTCAACACCCCATGCAACTCGGGGGGTACTAGACCCATGGGGGGAAAACGTCCTGCCCCAGGGCCTCACTCACGCTACACACCTGTCCGGTGTACTGATCTTGTGAAACCAACCTTTTCACCACAATGGTCTGGCTGGCACCGGTATCACTCAGAGCAATGACTGGGATCCCATTCACCTTGACCTGATGAAAGTGATGACTGCCACCCTCAGGGATCACAGTCTACCCTGTGAGTCTATCTCACAACTAACGGGGACCAGGGCATGTTCTACCACCTACCCCTGACTACTACTTTCCCCTAAGGCCACATTCGCCACTCCTGTAGTTTTCCCACGAGTGGGTGATTGCTTAGTACAGACCAGGATCATTTGGTTGTGGCTCAACTGGAGGCAATGAAAGTACTGGCGTTGGATATGGGGCGCCCTGGACCACAACCCACTAGAACCTCTCCTCCTATCCTTGGAAGGATTTGGAAACCTTTTCCTCCCCCAATATTCTAGGACCTGTCTGGATCACTGTGAACCTCCCACTCACTCTGTTAGGGAGAACATGAACCACCTCCCTCAGGTTCACTTGTAGCTACCTTTGTGCGGACCCTGGAGCTGAGTAAGTGGTTCATTTAGTAAGCAAGTTCCCTGATGTCAGAGAGTTTACTATCTAGAAGGTGCTGGCACAGATCTGTAAAACAAAGACTGAACATGCGCTCTGTAGCATTTGTTATGAAGCCCATTGTAATCACTCACTTCACTGCCCTTCGCCCAACCATCCAGTGCTTTGCAAAAATAATCCACCCAATCCATTCAGTACTGTTTTGAGAGCTTGTGGCTGTCCCTGAACCTTAACAGTACCCCTCAGGGGTCAGCCCAAATTTAGCAACCAGCATGGCTTTCATAGGAACATATTTTGACTGGTTACCCACCTCAAGTGTGAGAAGTGTGGTTTGCCTCCACCGCAGGCATGTACTTCCATAAGCTACTCCCTTAGTACTCCTCTGGGACCTTGTGTACCCTCAGAGCTAGCTCATTGGCAGAAAATCATCTATTTATGTCATCTCCTGCCACTTAATTGGGCACCAGGTTTGGTGGTATGTGGACCCTCACCTCACTAGTGGACACTGGAGTAACACTGACACCATTTCTGCTGGATTCTGAGGCTTGTTACAGCTTTAGCTTTATCTCCAGCTCCTTGAGACTCCTTGAGGCTCAATTCTTGAACCCCCAACAGTTTTTTCTCCTGCAGCACAATTTACTTCTCCTCCTCCGCCTTTTCTGCTCTGGCAGACATTTCCAGCTGGGCCAGCTTAGCTGGCACTTACCTTCAGCTCTCCTGTCCCCCAGGTCCCTGCTTCCTGTACTGGCCCAGTAGTATACCTCACTCCTGTCGATCTCCCCCTTTCTTCTGGTGCTGGGGCCAAGGGGGAAAAAAGTTCCTCTCTTTCCAGCTCTGGAGTTTTTACAAAGTAGTCCCCCTAATTCCTCCTCCTCCTCATCCAGTACATCTTGCTCATCATCCTTCTGTGCTGTAGCTTGCATTCTGGAGACCTCATCCCAGGTTCTAAGGGCTATCTGGTACTCAAACTTTGGAGTGCCCTTAGATGGTCTCAATCCCCTCTTCTTTTTTTTTAACATAGTTTTATATAGCGCAAACTTGACCCGAATCGGGTATCAGAGCGCTTTACATAGCACCAGTTGCGTTACATGAGGACACATTCATTTTTGTTAGGCACGGGGAGATTAAGTGATTTGCCCAGAATCACAGGATGTTCAGCGTCATTGCCGAGACTCGAACCCAGGTCCCCAGATTCGAGGTTGACCGCCCTAGCCATTAGGCCAACTCCTCTCCCCTCTTGCGCAACTTCCTCAGCTCAGCCATTCTGTAGCTTTCAATGGCATCGATAACCAATTCCATCTTCACAGGCAAGAGTCACAGGCACACAAAATGTGAGGCAGGAATCAAATTTGGAAAAAGGAAAAATATGGTCACTCAAGGACAATCGAAAAAGTCAACTCTGGTTTCAAATTATTTGACTGGGATTTTTGTGATACACACACCACTGTATGACACTGCACAAACACAAGTCCTGATCCACACGGCGGAGCACCAATGTGAGAAATTGTGTTGTTTGTTGACAAGGGTGTGAGCCCATGTCAAGAAACAGTCACACTCTTTTGCAAGGTGTACCACAAAAAGTTACAAAATTAACTTGTGCTTAACCCAGGGTAGCTTTGCACAAAAAGCAGTCAGGCTTAACTTAGAGGCAATGTGTGAAGTATTTATCCAGCACACAAACAATAATAAAGTAAAAATACAACACAAGAAAAATCCCACGCCAACTTAGAAAACTAGAGTAAACTTTAATAAATTATATGACACTAAAATGGCAAACATCCAATCAGTAGAACCAGAGTTATGATTTTTAAAAGTTTTTAGTAAAAACCAGCACCTAAATGATCAAACTGCCAAAAGCTGACACCTAATTACGCGAGACCAGGTCAAAGTAAAAAAATATGGCTGACCGTGATGAAGTGCAGGTCAAATACAAAAAGTGGATTGAGCCCCGTCGGGGCTTACCTTCTGACTTAGAAATTATTAAGAAAATGTCTCTGAGAAGGTAGAAGCTCTGCAAGGTAAGGCTGCAGGCGGTTTCCGTGGAGGGAGCATCATCTTCAGGGAACCGGTGGATGAAGTCCAGGTGAAGATTTTTACATTCGTAATTAGTCTCATTTTGTGTAGTTGAAAATCTTCAGCGGGACAAAGCAGGAGGCTGTAGCCAGCGAGAGTTCCAGGAGGTCAAATACTCCTTTGGCGAAGGAACGCTGAACAGGATTTGCTGCTGTGGAGAAGAACATAGCGGGAGCTGCCGCAAAGTCAGCAGGGGCCGCTCCTCCATAATGGCAGAGGAGCGCCGCCCACCTGCTAAAAGAGGAAAAATAAAATGATAATAAAAGCATTTTATTATCATTTTATTTTTGCCTATGGAGCTGAGGGCGCTAGTCTTCAGCAGGGGGCGGGGCCAGGCAATCCTGTTGGACAGGCATGGCAGGGAGAGGAGTGGTGGGCACTTTTAAGTGCACATGTGTGTTTGGCCTGCTGTCCTAGGCTGGCCAAACACTAATGCGCACTTAAGTTTCTCCAGCCCGGCTGTGTTGCACATCCAGGTTGGAAAAACACCCCAGGCTCCAATGCACTGTCTGAGCGGCAAACGAAGCCACTCAGACCAATCCCAGTGCCTCTCTCATGCTGGGAATAGTATTCCCAGCCTGAGAGAAGTGCTGGGATTTTGCATCTAGGAGCCTGCGTGGTCGGGGTGCAGGATTGGAGGAGCAAAAAAGGGAAGGCAGGTAAGTGTTATTTTAATTATTTTTGATGGTGCGTTTGTTTTTTGGTTATATTCCCCCTCCCCCTGCGTCCCACCACTCAGCAAAAATAACAGCCACCACTGAAAGTCAGGTCGACTGGCAATGCACATTGGGCAGAAAGCTGAGCAGGTTTGTCCCAGTCTTCTCTCAGTTCTCAGAGCAGTTTTTGAGAGCAATTTATAGCCAAAATCTTTTCTAACCCCAAGTTTTGGATTTTAGCTGTCTGGACACCTTTAACACCACAATCAAAGGTCCAGGACTCGAGGGTCACCACTTCAGAGTTCAGAAACTCACTCAGGCTGGGTCCAGGTGCTGGTCCAAGATGGTGGAATGCTGTTATGTCCCTGTGACTCTGAACAGGAGGCCTTTGGGCCACTCTGGTAGTCCTGGGTTCAAGTAAAGAAGCAGGGCAGGTTTCTGAGGGTTCAAGGCAGGCTCCAGGCAGCATAGCAGTCCTCCAGAAACAGCAAATCAATCTTGGCCACAGCAGCAGGCAGTCCTCTGAGAGTCCTACCACAGGTCCAGAAAGTGAACTGAAGAGTTGGTCGGAGGACCCTATATTCATACCTGGTGCCTTCTTTGATGTAGGAGAAGTTTTTAGAGGTTTGTCTTTGAAGTGCTTGGAATTTACTGACTCCCCTGCCCTGGCTCCAAGCTGGCTGCAGAGACAATACAGTGGAAATAAACCCCGTTGTGTGGAGGCAGAGCACAGCCTATTCAGTTACAAGTGGGGCTTTGCCCAGCTCCGCCTCCATCCTGCCGGCAGACGGCCTGTTCAGGTACACCTAATCTTTCTTATTTGTGACTGTCTGGGAGGAATTCACAAAGTCTAACTACCAACTACACCCAGTCATGTGACCTAGGACATGCTGGCAGGACCAAATGGCAAAGGACAGGAAAATGCCAACTTCATAAAAATGTTATAACATTTTAATTTTAAATTTGGCTTTACCATTAAATAGGATTTTTAATTGCATTTTCATAGACACCAAATATGAAATGCTCACCTGTTCCCAATCAAAGGTTATCACTTACTAAGTGTAATAAGGCAACCCAATGTTATCCTATGAGGCAGGTAGGCCTCATGGTAGTGAAAAAATAATTTAGGAGTTTTTCACTACCAGGACATGTGAAACTTAAAAGTACATGGCCAACCTTTTAATTATGATGCATCCTGCCCAATGGGCTACCTAGGGCCTACCTTAGGGTTGACTTATATACAATAAAAGGGGGGTTTAAGACTTGGCAAGGGGGTTATATTGCTCGGTAGAGTTGGCAGTTTAAAACTGCATTCAGGCTCCAGTGACAACCCTGGTACATGTTCTAAGGGGCAACTTAATTGAGAGGCACAGTACGAGCTGCAGGTCCACCAGTAGCATTTAATTTACACACCCTGGTTATGTTGTATATCACTCTACAAGGGACTTATAAGTAAATTAAATATACCAATCAGGTGTAAGCCAATTTTACCATGCTTAGGGGCGAGAGCAAAAGCACTTTAGCACTACTTAGCAGTGGAAAAGTGCACAGAGTCCTAAGGCCAACAAAACAAATTTAGTAAAAAGTGAAGGATAAAGGCAAAATGTTTTGGGGTGACCCTGCAGATAGGTACAGGTCCAACAAGGAGAAAACTAAAAGTGATGCTGGAACAGTCAGAACAAGACATTTGCATACCACAATACTTCAAAAATAAGTGGAAAAGCATCATTTTTGTAGGCTGACTTCCTGTTTTGTGAAGGGAACAAAAGTTGGGCCAGAGAAGACAAACTGTCTTTGAAGATAAAATTATTTATGTTTTCTTTCCACTCACCCTAATAACCTGGAGTACCAGGATGCATTCTTACTCTTCTACAAACAGAAGCTAGTTTTCAGTTTGGACATTTAGTAAATGTTAGAAGCTGGTGGATGCTTGAATTTCTTAACCAGCAGTAGGGACAAACACGCTTTAAACCTAAACATTGCTCTACACAACAGTAAACCTTCCTTAGGTGTAACCATCCCCATACGTGATCACAAGTAATTCAACTACTCAAAACCATATGAGGATAAGTTCAGAGAGTTAACAAGTGTCGCGGAGCTCGGCGTTAGACACCTTGGCTAAATGCTGCACTTCCCCACTTCCAAAACGAAGGGCTGCACCGTATTTACAAGGATACGGTGCACCCCTGCATTTTCCCCTTCTCTGGTGCTATTTTTAGCTTCCTAGTGCCAATGCAGACACCCTTGCACTCTAGTGCAAGGGTGGCTGTGTTGTAGGGGAAGGTTGCTTATGTGCAGGAAGGTGTCCCTTCATCCACATAAACAATCTGAAATGGTATTTTGAAACTTCTATGTGTGCTGCTTAATGCAGCACACATAGAAGTTGCAAAACATTTTTTAATTGATTGTTTATGTGCAGGAAGGGTCACCTTCCTACACATAAACAATCAATGGTCTTTTGCTGTTTCTATGTGTGCTGCATTGTGCAGCACACATAGAAACAGTAAAAAATTAGGAGAAATAAATCATTTCTCCTTGTGAGCCTATTTAAGGCCAGGTTTTCCCTGGTCTTAATTTTGGCGCTGCTCCATATGTACGCTGCCCTTGTAAATATGGGGCAACATCAAAATCAATGGGTGTTGCGGTGGAACGCCCACCACAACACCCATTGCCCGCCCCTTTCACGCTAAGTATAGTGTGAAAAGGGGCCTTATTTACAAGACAGTGTTAAGCCACGTTAAGTGGCTTAACGGTGCCTTGTAAATAAGGTGGAGCCCATTTCACCACAGGAACGTAACTAGAAGTCACTTTCCTGTGGCAATAGGGGCTTGTAAATATGCCCCTTAGTGTGGACATTGTGAGGGCATGGGGTTGAGAAGAGTATTTAACCCCTTCGATGCGCGTGACGAGCTCAGCTCGTCATGCTGCACGGTAGCGCTGTGCGCATGACGAGCTGAGCTCGTCACGACCACACCCGCGATCAGAATGTCCAGCACACGAGCGGAATTCCGATCGCGGTCAAGGGGTTAAGAGGAATATTCTAAAAAGAGCATTAAAACACTCTGAAGTTTGATCAGTATAGAAAGTAAACACGAAAGACACCTCGTTTTTACAAGTCCGAATTTTTCACCAAGAAGCATCCACCATATGGAAGTCATGCAAAAGATGTGTAGAACTCCTGATACAAGAAATAGTATGGGAGTAACAATGGGTATTCAAAATCAAGTGGATGCAGGAAGCAAGCAAGTATATGAAGACAGAATGAAGTAGAAAGATGGATTGTAATGACAAAAAAATGAAAGGCACACCAAGACTTTTAAATGTCTAAAGTCATTGATAGGTCATGAAATTCAAATAATGTAGTGGTAAAGGGAGGTTGTGCAATTAAATGCCTCACAGGTTGGGTCTTTATCAGTTGTTGCACATAAAAAAGGGGGAGAGCCACAGCACGTTTTTGTCAAAGAGAATATGTTTCCCTCCCCCATGGGATTATAATTCAGATAGGAGGGAAGATGATTGATAGAGTGGGACACAAGAGTGATGGTCCCTGTGGGGTTGTCAAACAGATTTTGTACAGGCATTATAGAGAGGTGCATACATATTTTGCATTCTTTAGTGATTTACCCTTGAAAAATAGTACTTTCTTGAAAGCAGGATAAGGAATGGGGCTGCAAGCTTTCATTTGTAAGAAATAGGAAGAGTTAATTGGTACTTACTGAGTATGGTGGCATACTTTGTGAGCAAGGCCCATTTTAGCCACCATCCTAGTAGCTAGAAATATAGAAGTACATTGTATAAGAGAAATCGAAAGAGGCCAAATGTATGTTCCCTGGGTAAGGTATGCATAAGATGATATACATGGTCATGATATACAAAGGAAGTGGAAAAAGGCAAAGGTACATGTTGTTCAAGGTAGAAGTAGATTAAAAATCATAATTAAGAAAGACTAAAGGCTAGATAAAGCAATGTGAGTAGCAGTGAAGACAGTGTGTAAGATACAGAACTAGGATCTAGCAATTTGAAAAAGATACCCTGTTAGACCTGTCAGCCTTAGGGTGATTTTCCCCCAAACGTTTGGGCTTTTTCCCTCCACTTTTTGCTGAATTCATTTTTGTTGGCCTTAGGACTCCCAGCACCTTACCCCTGCTAACCAGTGCTACAGTGCGTGTGTTCTCTCCTTAAAACATGGTTTGATTGGCTTACACCTGATTGGCATATCTAATTTACTTGGACATCCCTTGTTGAAGGTTGTACCATATACCCAGGGTATGTAAATTAAATGCTATTGTTGGGCCTGCATCAATTATTGTGCTACCCATTTAAGTAGCACTTTATAACATGTGCCAGGCCTGTCCTGCTGCCTGAATGCAGTGTTAAACTGGCATGTCGACTTGGCATTAAAATCCCCTTGCTAAGCCTTAAATTTCCCTTTATTTACAAGTCACCTCGGTATCCATAGGGCAGGGCAGGGTGCCATGTAATTTAAAGGTTAGACGTGTACTTTTAAGTTTTACATGTCCTGGTAGTTAAAAATTCCTAAATTTGTTTTGCACTACTGTGAGGCCTACCCTTCCGTAGGATAACATTGCCGATTCCATATTACATTTTATAATATGTAACTTCCAGTTGGGAGGTGGTGGCTATCTCATGTTTGGTGTCTTTGGAATAGTGATGAAGAACTCTATTTAATGGTAATGTTGGGTTTTCAATCATAATTATAAAAATGCCACTTTTAGACTGGTGCCATTTTTCAACTCTTCACCCTTTTGTGCCTATAGCCTGGCCTGGGTCACATGACTGGGTATAACTGACAGACTTTGTGAATTCCTCGCAGACTGTCACACACTAGAGAGATTAGGTGTGCCTGAATGGGCAATCTGCTGGCAGGATGGGACAGAGCTGAGCACAGCCCCACTTACAACTGAGTGGCATGTGCTCTGCCTTCCCATAAAGGGGCTAACACCCCTGCATTGTCAATTTAGCCAGCTTGGAGCCAAGGCAATGGAGGCAGGGAAGTCCATACACTTCAAAATCACTGTCTAAAAGCTTCTTCCACCTTCCAGAACCAGGATGTAAAAAGGGGCCTCAGGCACTAACTCTTCAGTACACTTCTGTACCTGTGGATACTCTGCCAAGAAGAATGACTGCTGTCCTGCTACAAGGACTGCCACTCTGCTGGACTGCTGCTCTAAAGGAACTGCTGCCCTGCTGTGCTGACCTGCTGCCTGATGTCCTCTTGCCTGGGGAAGAATAACTGGACCTGCAACTCCATCTTCAACCCAGGACCCCAGAGTGTCTGAAAGGGCTAATCTGTTGGCCTCCTGATCTGAGCCTCAGGGACTTAAAAAGTTATACAAATGGGGTAACCTGTCAGACCACTGGACCCGGGTATAACAATGGTACAAAAGATAGGTCACAGTGGAAAAATGATTTCAAACCAAATATGTAGAACCAAATTCAAACACATGAAATAATTCAAACGTCACTACGAGAAATAGATGAGTTTTTGTGATTTAATTTGCATCACAAAAAGTTGAGTTAATCAAACAAATAGACATGGAATAAATCAACGGTGGTAAAATGTGGTGCTCAGAAAGAGGGAATGGGTGAGTGTTGAGGGAGGGTTGCGTGATGATGTAAGGGAAAGGGAAAGGTAATGTGGTTCAAATACATCCCAACATTGTAGAACCAATCCCGCCTTTTACTTGGCAAATAAATGTAAACAAAAACATAACATGATAGGCACAGATAAACATGTCTCTGTCACCTATGTTCGATATATTTTACAATATGTCGACGTTTCGACCCCTATAGTCATAAAGGTAACTTCTTTGATGCAGACTGGAGCCGTGGGTGGGTTACTAATCAACCTCGTCCGGATACTTAGGTGCACTTGGGGCACCCTTCACTTTCATTCATTGGATTTTGGCTACCTTTCATTTTACAGAGCTTATGGGCCCTCTCCTTTTAAAACATACAGCCGGATTCATCGTGCTGCATTCCATTGGTGCTCCCTCCCCACCTTCACTAATTCCTAGAGTCCTGATGAAGACCCCCCAATAAGGATGAAGTTACCTTTATGACTATAGGGGTGGAAACGTCGACATATTGTAACATATATCGAACATAGGTGACAGAGACATGTTTATCTGTGCCTATCATGTTATGTTTTTGTTTACATTTATTTGCCAAGTAAAAGGAGGGATTGGTTCTACAATGTTGGGATGTATTTGAACCACATTACCTTTCCGTTCCCTTACACCATCACGCAACCCTCCCTCAACACTCACCCCTTCCCTCTTTTCTGAGCACCAAATTTTACCACCGTTGATTTATTCCATGTCTATTTGTTTGATTAACTCAACTTTTGTGATGCAAATTAAATCACAAGAACTCATCTATTTCTCGTAGTGACGTTTGAATTATTTCATGTGTTTGAATTTGGTTCTACATATTTGGTTTGAAATCATTTTTCCACTGTGACCTTTCTTTTGTACCATCAGGGACTTAAAAGGCTTTCCAACCAGCTTCTCAAACCAGATGCAGCAAGTTCCTGACTCCCAAGTGGTGCCTCTCAGGTCCTGGATCCTTAGTGTTCACACGTTTCACAAGTTCTCTTGAAATCAATATTTCGGACTCTTCATGACCGTGAACGAGCCTGTTCGCACCGGAACTGCACCGCTCTCACTGAAGATCAGTCCGAGCGGCTGCCAGCCCGTCTCTTCACACAGCAAGCATTGATCGCCCACGGAGGACCGAAAATGTGAATCTCTAGCTCACCCATCCGTGATGCTTGCCCTGCTCTTCACGCTAACCCAATCACCAAGTGTGACACTCTCCTTTCTCACCGCGATCTGCTCCTATGCAAACAGGACTCTTGGCACGAAACTTGAGAAGGTAAAACCTCAGTGAGACTTATCTGGGACTGTATCTGACCTGTGTTCCATCGTGGTCGGCCTGAACGTTTGACTTTGACCCAGTCTAGGGTGACCAGATAGCCGTAGATGGCGCTTTATGCTTTTAGGCTCTATTTTACCCTTCATTCTTTAAAAATTCAATACTTCGATTCTACTGATTGGATTTTTGTTATTTTGCTCTTGTTTTATTTATTAAATTAAGCTATATTTTGCTAACCTAATGTGGGATCTTTTTGTGTTATGTTTTCACTGTTTTACTTTTTGATGTGTTGCGCAAAAACTTTACATATTGCCTCCAAGTTACGTCTGACTGCTCTGTGCCAAGCTGCCAGAGGGTTGAGCACAGGTTAATTTAGGGTTTGCTTCTGCCTTACCCTGACTAGGATTGTGGTTGCTGCTTGCTTAGGGCTCACACCCCAATCAACCAGTAACCCAATTTCTAATATGTCCAGTGCATAGTTAGATATAGTTGGTCAAAAAGAATTGCAATACATGAACAAAAATAGCCCATGAAATACGTTTAAATCTTTGGAATAGAGTTGTTGCCAATAAATGCCTCTGTCTGGTATAGGAAATCCATAGACTACATACATCCAAACTGGGCAGCTGAGATCAAAGTTACAATAATAAAATATGCTACAGAGTGCATCATTAAATTCTCTTCATTTGGCATTTAACAAACAAGGTGGCCTTCTTGAGAGTTTACAAGTGATCACATTACAAGAATGTTGGCAAATAATATTCATATTTTAAGTACATATTAAAATTACAAGTATGTATTTTTGCTTTTGAAAAGTTGAACAGATCTTCAGGTGTGTTGTTGTAATTCCCTAAATGTCATATAGAGTCGCAAAATTAGTCGCAAATTGCCTTTGCCATTTTCAAAGCTTTATTTAGATTAGGAAGTTCCTTTATGGAACCCATCTATTTCGTGTTCTGTGCTTTGTACCTTGTTATATTTTGTATCTTCTTCTTTATAGCATACAAATTCACATTGCACAATTATATAGATATACATGCTTTTTGGTTGCATTGATTTATTGATTAATTTGTAACTTGACTCAAATTTGTTAAGAAACCTTCATGGTTTGAACGCCCTCCTTTCTGTCATTTTTGTGAAGCCACATGGGTTTCACTGTAAATTAAATGTGTTGCTGATGCTAGCTCCTTTCATACCCTTGCAATAGACAACTAAAGGTCCATACGATCAGTCAAGGATGCAATACGATGATTATACTATAGTATTTAGATACAGGGAGATCTGCTAGATCAACTGTATTGTGTAACCTTGATTCCCCATTACCTAAGTTCAGTGGCGGCTCGCCGAGAAAGTGGTGCAGGGTGGTGATGCGGGGCGGGGGAGGGGTAGGGTGGGAGGGTAGTGGACTCAGACTTACGACGGACAGAACTCCCTCTGAGTTCTGTCTGAGTTTACTCCCCCCCCACCCTGCCCCTCCCCCACCCCACCGCCCACACCACTCCCTTGGCGAGCCGCCACTGCCTAAGTTTGTCCTTAAACCCATTGCCTGCCTTGGCAAGTTTACTTTTAGTCTTATTTCATGATTATAATGTTACCACCTATATCTGCTTCGTTTATCACTAAGGATGTATCTGTTGTTAGTCCTAGATATGCCTTTCTCTCTGGGCCAGCAATATTAGAATAGTTTCTCCTCGTGTTACTATACCTATCCTCAAATGTATTTGTCAGGTAGTACTACTTTTTTAATACATATGAGCCTATTGACAGTGTAGAAGTGAATTTAGATGGAGGTGCCAAGCCACTGTGACCCACCAAGTCATATATAATATCTAGCTGCCATGAGCTCATTAAACAAGGACTGTCTTTATACTCATATGGATAGACATTAAGATGTTTAAGTCCCTAATGTCTTGTAGTGTATGCTTACTTGTTGATATCCAAGTAACTGCAGGTTTTTTTAATCCTGTCTTTCTCATTAAATAATTTGGTGAGTTTTAATTTTCTAATGAATTTGAATACATCAATTTCTCAAGTTGGCAAGAGATACATTGGAATTAGTAGCTGTATCTCATCTCCATTTATCACTCTGCACTGTGCTTATTGCTTTGTTTTTAATGAGGTTGCCTATCTGAAATTGTTGGTCTCCCTCCCATCAGTGTTGGTTTTAAAGCCTTCTATTTTGCCTTCTTGTGTTTTTTCTTGCCCCTCCTGACATTCCCTTGTATTGATGGGTTTTCTTGGCTGTGATTTTGTTTCCAATGCAGAATCACTGCAGATCTTTGAGGTTACTGAGTGAGCCTCTGCTTTATTTTTGCCACTATCTCCTTCAGTAATACTTGAAATGTTTGAAGTACTGCTGTCACTCTCTTACCTTCCTGTCTTACAATCTTCTAATCTTCTAGAAGGTACTCAAGGTTGGACTGGGACAAACATTCAGCATGGGCACTAAAGTAAAAGAGGCCCCATTTAGTGAAACAGATCGAGCGGTCCACACTTGCAAATCAGGCCAGTTTTTAAATTGTACAGACATGCTGTTTTATGCAAGGTATGAGAGGCTGCATACATTTGTGTGTACTCATGCAATATTTGTGGTAAACTCAGAGAAATCAACACTGAAAACCAGCGTACCTAGCCAAAAATAGGCCCACAAGCTCCTAAAAAACCGGCCCACACACTGATCTGTCAAACTAGTCCATCGTGCACTGCCTGACTGCCCTATAAGCCTGTACGAACCCTGGAGGTAAGTGTTTCTCTTTTACAACTTGACCTCTCCCTTCTTTTCATTTACCATTTGGAAAATGTCCTCTACTCCCCTTTCTTTTGGGTTGTGGCTCACCCCCTTTTCAGGCATAACAATTGATGGATTCAAACTGTGAAGCATTTAATTGCCCTTTGCAGCATATTATGGCTATTTCATGATCTATCTGTGATTTTGTACAACAAAACATTGTGGTATGACTTTTATATTTCAGTCACTATATTCTATCTTTTAATTCATTCTGTCGTTTTATACTTGCCCGCTTCCTACACACCCTTGATTTTCAAATAACCATTTTGACTCCTGGACTATTTCTCCTATCAAGGATTCTACACAAATTTTATGTTTATATGGCTTTCGCATAGTGATTCAAGCTTCTTCTGGAAAAAAAGTCTTGCTGAAATGTAGTGACTTTTGTGGTTACTTTCTGTACTCGTTACACTGCAGAGTGCTTTATTGCTCCTTTCGGAATACCTCTTTTAGACAGCCTTCTCTTTTCCAGGCCCTCAAAATCTCTGATCCCATCAACATGTGGTTTTGCATTGAGGGATTCCTTGTATTAAATTATGGGAATTGTTGTGTCTTATGTGTGCAATAGCGGCAGACACTGGATATTAGTGGAAAATACCATTTTATTTCCACGTTCCTATGAGAGCTCAACCTGTACCTTCCCTGCACTTCTCACCACTGATCTCCTTTCCACCCACCTGGCTCCTCCCTTTTCCGTTCCTCCCACTGCTCACCTACTCTCAACAATTCTCTAAGCTGCAGGGTCCTAGTGCCCCGCCCGGACATTGTAATGCAGCTATGATATCACATCTCCACCCCTTTGCAAATGAATTCTCAGTGAGATATGTCTTACAGTTCTTCAATAAGACGAGTGAGATGCTGATGTGTTCGCTGTGATTGGCGTAGTGGGCTTGGTTCCGTCACCTTCCTCACATCCGAAGAGACGTGCCATCTATCACTGCTGGTAGGTTCATGTGCACTTTGCAAGCGTCATTTTCTGAATCATCCACCAGCTCCCTGAATTCAGGATCCCACTTCGTGAAGTGAGAGTCGTTTTGCATGACTCTCTTATCATCAGAAGCAGCTGTGACCATTGTCCCTTAAAGGCTAGTTACTTGTAGTGGATATTTATAGTACCAACTGTCTGTCTTTTTCTTTTGTTCTTGTCTGACTAACCCCGAGTCTCCTTCCTGGACAGGAGACATTCTTGCTTTCTGGCATGGATCCACATAATCCTGTCATCTTTGCTTTCTTGTTTCTGTCTAACTTCGCCAGTTCTACATGATCAGACAGCTGATGAACAGTGCGGGCTAAATTTTTCATAGTGGGAATTCTCGTACGCAGTGTGCGACCTAACATCAAGGTGACTGAACATTTTTCAGTGGTGCTATGAGACGTGGACCAATAAACTCACAGCAATTCATTCAGAGCCATTTTAACATCTCACTTGTTGGTTCTGCTTTTTATATGGTTTTCTTTAACATGGCCTTAAACCTCTTTATCATCCTGTTGGCTTGAGGCTACATGGGAGTGATCTTTCTGTGTTTGAAATTGAGGTGATGGGCAAATTCAGCAAATTCCGGTCCATTAAATGGAGGACTATTGTCGGTTTTGACCGTTTTGGGAATGCCCTAAGCTGCAAATGCCTCATCTAGTATTGGTATGATGATGGCTGCTCTAGTTGATGACACTTGTTGTGCAATGACCACTTTGGGAATGCCCCAAGCTGTAAATGCCTCATCTAGTACTGGTATGATGATGGCTGCTCTAGTTGGCGGAACTTGTTGTGCAATGGGGAACCTTGAGTAGTCATCCAATATGATGATGATATATTTACCAGACTGTCGGGGACCAAAGAAGTAAATCATCACATGTTGCCATACGTTGTCTGGCAAGTCAGACATGTGTAGTGCCGAAGGTGGTGCTTCTCGACCAACCAGTTGATACTGAGGTCAATCTTGGAGTGTGGCTTCAACCATCAGGTCAAGAGAGCGGAACCAGACTCATTCCTGTTCCGCCATTTTTATGGCCACCATGCCCCTGTGCTCTTCATTTGCTAGGTTGCCTAGTCCCTGACACAGTTTTTTTGGTATGACAATCCGTTTATCTCAGATTAGTAGGCCGTTGTCAGCGATCATTAGTTCATCTTTGACATATCGAAAAGAAGCCCGCTCATGGGTATCAATCCTCTTATCATTCTCGTGATCATTGAGATGTCTCCACAAGCTTGTTCTAAGGCGATGTACTACATCTTGGATAGTGACATCTTCTGCAGTAGCCTCAGTGATAGCTTCCAGGAGGAGAGCAGGAGGTCTGGCTTGATCAATGACAAAATGGATTCATTCTTCAGCCAAAGAGTGTTTTGTCATTGATGTCTCAACATGTAATCAGTTGAGCTTGCTGCCTTTCCTGACTTGTGGACAATTGTGTGTGTATATTCCTGTAGGCGGATTCCCCATCGCTCAATTCTGGGTGGCATTTTTGCACGGGGTTTCCAAATATTGTTGTAAGGGCCTGGTGATCCGTTATGAGTATGAAGTGTTTTCCATAGAAGAAAATGTGGAAGTGCTCGCAGGCCCAGATGATGGCCAGGCTTTCTTTCTCTGGCTGTGAGTATACCATTTCGGTGTCAGTTAAGCTGCTGCTGGCATGGACCACTATGTGTCATTGGTCACTTTCTTTGTCATACTGAGTTAAAATGACTCTGAGTCGCACAGAACTGGCATCCACAGTGATGTCAGTCTTCTTGAGAGTGTTGAAGTTGGCCAGATTGGTGGCTGACCCCACAGCTGTTTTGACTTTCTTAAGTACATGATCACAGCTTGCAGACCATTTGAACGGTTTACTTTGCGAGTTAACGTAAAGGATAATTGATGGTGGCATAATACTTGACATATCGGGCACAATAGCTGGCCATTCCCAGGAAAGATCGAACATCGCCGACATCACGTGGACAGGGAGTGTCATTTAGCGCAGTGACCTTTTTGGGATTAGGCCTCATCCCTTCACTTGAGAAATGTGACCAGAGAATTATAATGTGGATTTGTGATATTCACATTTGTCTTGATTTAGAGTCAAACTGGATTCCAAGAGCGCGTGACACACCCGGTCCATTGCTTTGTCATGGTCCTTGATGGTGGCACTAAACACAAGGATGTGGTCACTATAATTAAAGGTGTTGGGAATGTGATGTATGGCTCTTATCACAGCTTCTTGAAACATTTCAGCGGCTGATGAAATGCCAAAACTGAGGTGTTTGAATCTAAAGAGGCCTTCATAAGTTGAAAATGAAGTGATATAGCATGAACTCTCGTGGAGTTCGAGCTGCTGATAGCCCTTGTTGAGGTCAAATTTAGAGAACATTTTTGCCCCATTCAACAGGGTGATCATATCACTAATATGTGGCCCTGGGTGCCTCTCTCTTTCAATTGCAGTGTTTGGTGCACTCATGTCAGCACATAGGCGCACCTTGCCATCTGATCCACGTTTAGGAATTACCACCACTAGGGACACCCAGGGGTTTGATCCTGTTGATCTCTCGATGATGTCTGCCCTAAGTAAATCTCGTAGTTCATCCTCCACAGCTTTTTTGAAAGTGGAATGGCACTTTTTGATGATGTTGCGCCACAGGTGTTACTTGTTCAATGATGTGTAAATAAACCTTAAAGTAAGCCATTTTTCCAAGTCCTGAGAACAATTCTGGGAATTTGCTCATAATGTCTGGTTCATCGTCCACCCGATACAGTATTTTGACTAGTTTCAGGCGCTCTGCAGTGGGTAGACTAGGAAGAGAGTCTGCTGCTTCAGGCCAATTAATGACATGAATGTGAGCTTGCACTGTTCAGTCATTTTATATGCAAGAGATGTTTGAAATTGCCCCAGGCACGGCAATGATCCTTTAGACATCCAGGTATATACCCTCATAGTAGCTTTGCACAACTTAGGTTTTGAGTTCATTTTGTTGTACTCTGTGACACATTTGTAATTGAAGGATGCTCCACAGTCTAGTACAAATTTTGTCAGGTGGCTTCCCATTTGAATATGTAGTTTCTGGTATTTCTGTTGTCTGTCAGGATCAGCCACCATGCAGGCATATTCATCACTGTCTTGAGATATCGGGGTGAGAGATTTTGACTCACGAGACATAAAGTGGTGAAATCTGTATGTAGCATGCATTTGTATGCTCAATCTCATCAAGCTGGTGGAGCGTTCGTGTCTGTCGCATACTGCCTTCACATGATGGCATGACCTGGATTCCTAAGAGGATTTCTGTAGATCCTTTTGAGCTGGTCTGCACACTTTTTCAAAATGATTGTCCTTTACACAAGGCCTACATCTTTGCCCCATGGCAGGGCAGTACACTATATGTGGGTATTCTTGCCCACAGCGATAACATTCTAGCTGTTGCTCTCTGGCATTTCCACTTTGTTTAGGGCTGCGATGACGATCCGTAAGTCTGGGAGCCTGCCGACGCTCAGACAGGTATCGATCTTTCTGGAGCGTGGAATCTGGTGGGAAGACATGTATTACCAGTAAAGGGCCAACAATGTGATAATATGGTGCCACCTTGTGCACTGGATGAAGTAAAGAAGTAAGTGCGACCCTTTATGCCCAGTGACATTTGCAACAGAGATGGTCACTGACGGCCCGGACACACATGCGCCTGGGGCAAATAGCAGAGTAAAGTCCATTACACTGAATTACAGCCAGTGTGCACAGCAATTGCAGCAAGAGGATGGCTCAAGTTGCTTAGTGATTGTCCTTTCTCCTATTTGTTGTGTTGCTTTAATTTAAATTTATTTCGTTGTTTTTTTTTTGAGGATCAAAGCAAAACTGGTTCACCAGATCAAGGAATGTTGCCAAAGGCAGGCATGCAGCTAACGAGTACTGTTCATAGTTTATGTATTGGGCCAACGATTCTAGTACAGGCTGCAGTTTTCAGGGACATCTGTCTTCAAGATTGCCACTGAGAGAGCAGCAAAGTAAAATTGGGCTAGCCGCTTTACCTCAAATGGTGGTCAAGAAGAGGCAGGGTCTTCGTCTAATGCAGGCAGGCAGTGTGAAACGGCCTGCATCAGGATTCAGAATGGCAGCATATGAGGACACTGCTTACCCAGGTGCGGAAAGGGTAAAGCGATGTACGGTGGTGAGACACCCGATTGGGGTGGGCTCCCAATGGCACATGGCAGGCACTTCCTTCAGTAGAGGCGGGGTGGGCTCCCATCGCCGCGTTAAGCGTGATGATGGCAATGCAGACAGGCAGGTGCTTTCAGCAGAATAAACTCTTGCAGACGTGGCACAGTGAAGGCCGGCATCTTGCTCGGGGTGAGCTCCCATACTCACGTAGCTTTGAAGTATTGTGGCATGAGCGGAGTGGGCTCCAGATGCTGCGTCATTGTGGAGATGCAGGACGTGCAGAGGCCGTGAGGGGTGTCGCAAACACCTTGTCGCCAGTTATGTGTCTTATGTGCGCAGTAACAACAGACACTGGATATTGGAGGAAAATATATTTTTATTTCCACGCTCACATGGAGCTCAACCTGAACCTTCTTCATACTACTCGCCACTGATCTCCTTTCCGCCCACCTGGCTCATCCCTTTCCCTTTTCCTCTCGCTGCTCTCAACAATTCTCTTGCCCGGTCATTATAATACAGCTGCGATATCACAGAAATAGTTACCCTCAGGGAGAGCTTATGGAAGTACTAATTGTTACTGTGTCAGAGTACTGGCATACTGTAATTATTTGCACTGCAACCTTGAAAGAGTTCGGGGCATATTATCAAGCCGGCGATAAAAAATTATCGCCGCTTTAGCGTCTGTTTCCGGACGTAAAGCGGCGATAATTTTATCGCTGTATTAGCAAGGTCACGCTATCGCGTGAATCCTTGCCCTATCGCCCTTTTCCATAACGCCCACCTTAGCATCTCTAATGAGATGCAAAGTGGGCATTCCGTCCCAAAATAACTGGAGAAATGTCGTTAACCGACATTTCTCCAATTATCAAGGGAATCGCTAACAAGCATAGCGATAAGAAAAGTAGCGCTAACCTTGGTTAACGCTACTTTCCTAACGCATGCTTTTAGTTCGACTTAGCCATGATATCCAATGGAAGGTGGATATCACGGTTAAGTATGCCCAGCCCTATCCACAAGCTATCGCCAAATGTCGTGCGATTATCGCTGGATTTCCAGCGATAATCGGACATTTGGCAGCTTGCGCCAGGAATTTTATCGAGTCTGAGATAAGCGTTGCTAATAGCACGCTATCTCAGCGATAAAATTCATCGATAGCCGGCGATAAATATCCTAGCGCTAAGTGCGCTTAGCAATATTTATCGCCGGTTGTTGATAATATGGCCCTTCATTTTTTATAAAAACTGAGCAGCTGCTCGGAGAGATGCATGAGAGGCTGTCATAAGAGAAGTGTGGCCGAAATGTTTGGAATAAAATATTGTTCACAATTTTGTAACAGATACCCAAAAAGCATTATTTGTTTACTTACTTTAGTAGGATAGTAAGCAATTACTTATTTTTATGTGCTACCTAAAAAATACAATTCTTGAATCTTGTGTGGAAAGAACCTCTGTGAACTTTATTTGCCTCTGCCAGACCAAGAGAGCTAAAGCAGCAGCAACAAACATTTACAAACTCTTCGCCAAAACACCCTGCTGCGACCTGTCAAATGCCGATTGGTAGGCGATGTGAACGTGGGGACACAGTTTAATATGTGTGCATCAATGGCTCAGGTCTGGAAGGGCAAGCGAATGCTGAGCAGATTTTCATGTGTTCTCGGAAGAATTGATATCAGTAAATTAACACTCTAAGCCGAAAGGAGCTCTAGTGTATAAGCATGTGCGGACAGAGTGGTGGTATGAGAGACGGATACATTTTTTTTTTTTGTGGAATCCTTTATTGCACTCTAAGATGCACTCATTACCCCCTCATGGGTCCTCCCCGTCCCAGTCCTTACTACGTGAGGCAGTCCTGCCTCCACCCAGCCAATCACAACGCCAGTATTTGAATACTACATAAGCCCCGCCCACCTACCGCCATGCCTGGTTTTTTTCTGCTCCGACGGCGGTCGGAACGCTGGTGCTTCCGGTTCCTGTTTCCTGGTCTGGATTTTCTTTAGGACGGTGCCGTGAGTGTTTGAAGTTGCAGTTTTATGTTCTGCATTGTTTTCCTTGTTGTTTTATCGGCGCGGCCGCTCCGGTATTCCGGTCGACCGCGCTCCTGTTCTGGGGTCAGGGACGCTCCCCGTTCATGTGCTGGGCTGGGGCGGGGAGTTTTGTGGTTTCCTGGCCCCGGGTCGTTCCGGCGCTGGGGCTCTCGTGCAGCGTCCGGCCCCCGCAGCCATTATCCTTTGATCTATGGCTGTGGGTGGAGACTACAGGGCTGCCCTTTTTTATTTCATTCGCCTGTCTCACCTTTGCGTGATTGAGTGATTGGGGGCAGTATTTATTGGAGGTTGCTGGGCACTTCCTTTGATTGTGTGGTGAGTTCCTGTTCGTTTGACACTGGATTTCTCACCATGAGTGAAGGGGCTTCTTCACCTGTGCCTGCTAAGGCGATTTCAAAGCAGCATAATGTTCAGGATCTGCAGGAGGATGACGTCTTGCAGATTTCTAGGGTGGATTTACAGGACTTGATTAATTCTGCGGTCCAGTCTGCGCTGCTGGAGCCTGCAGCTAAGCGGGCTAAGGATGATGAGGAAGACATGGACAATTCCCCTAAGGGAAAGTACGTCCAGGGCAAGGTTTTTTCTGACATGCTGGTCCATATTCGAGAGGTGCTTGGGTTTGACCCTAAATCCCTGGCTGAGGAGGGATTTTACGCTCAGTATAGTTCTTCTGTGGTGGATGACCTCCCCTTCCATGATGTCCTGAAGGATATCCTCACAAAGGAGTGGCTTGAGGTGGATAAGCAGGGTATTCCGCGATTCCTGGGGAAGCGGTATCGCTTGGCGGACTTTGATTCCCAGTTCCCTGCGATTCCGAAGGTTAATTCTCTTTTGTCCTCTATGGCTTCCGCCTCTTCTTCCTCTTTGTCCTCGGTGGAGGCTTCCCTGTCAGATCCGGTGGAGCGTAAGGTGGAGTCCGCTCTCAAGCGTTCTTACGCCGCTTCTCACTTTGGGGTACGTGCTAGCACTTATGCGGCCTATGCTTCGCAGGTCCTGCTTAAGGATTTCGAGAAACTGTTTGACTGTCTTCAGGATCAGGGGGACCCTAATCCTGTGTTGGCTCAAATGGAGGTCTTGGCACAATTCCTCTCGGATGTCACTTTTGATTCCTTGTGGGCTTTCTCCTCGGCTGCTGGGGCGGCGGTGGCTGGACGGAGGTCTCTGTGGACAAAACCTTGGCGTCTTGAGGCTGCACAGAAGGCCTTGGTCCATAAACTGCCTTTTGAGGGTCCCCGTCTTTTTGGGGATGCTTTGAATACGATGGTGCAGCGCTCTGCGGAGGAAAAGAAGTTGTTAAAGCCTTTTCAGCCTGCTCCTAAGAAAAGGTCTTTCTTCCAGAAGCAGGGGTTTCAAGGGGTTTTGTCATCTCAGCCCTTTCGTGGTCGGGCCCGTGGTCGGGGGGCCGCGTTCCATTATAAATCCCGGCCTCAGCAACAGCAGCAGCAGCAACAACAGCCTCCCTCTGGTGCAGGACAGAAGTGACTATGCCGCTGTGGGGGCTCGTCTCCGTTTGTTTCTGGACCGTTGGTCAGCTCTGATTTCCGACCAGTGGGTCTTGTCTGTCATCAGATGGGGTTACCAGATTCCCTTCCGGGGCCCTCCCCCTCTGGATTGTTTTCTGGTTACCCCGTTGTCAAGAGACCCCGTGCGGCGGTCTGCCATGTTGTCCGGCGTCGGCATGTTGTTACGGAAAGGGGCTGTGGTGCCGGTTCCAGTGGAGGAAGTGGGCCTGGGGTTCTATTCCCATCTGTTTCTGGTTCCAAAGCCCGATGGTTCCTTCCGCCCCATATTGAATCTCCGTTCCCTGAACAAATTGGTGAGGTTGGATCATTTTCGGATGGTCACGTTACAGTCCGTCATTCCCCTCATCCAGGAGGGCGATTTTTTGGCTTCCCTGGACTTAGAGGACGCTTATTTTCACGTTCCGGTCCATCCTGCCAGTCAGCGGTTCCTGAGGTTTGCTATTCAGGGGAGGCATTTCCAGTTTCAGGTTCTGCCGTTCGGCCTCTCCACTGCTCCCAGGACTTTTACCAAGGTATTGGCTCCTGCTGTGGGGGTTTTGCAACGTCGGGGTTTCTCCGTGTTTCCCTATATTGATGATTGTTTGGTCTCTGCTTCCTCCTTTCCTAAGGCTCTTCTGGCGGTGGAGGCTACGCTGACCCTGTTCCAGGAGCTGGGGTTCAAGGTGAATCTGGCCAAGTCTCATCTGGATCCTGTTCAGAGGCTGCAGTTCATCGGGGGTCTGTTCGACACGTCTCTGGGGGCGGTGTTTCTCCCTCCTGTTCGGATCCTTTCCTTACAGACTCGGTTGCGGGATCTATTGAGCCGTCCCTCTGCCCCGGCTCGTGTTTGGTTGCGGGTCCAGCGATTGATGGCTGCAACCACTGCTGTGGTTCCTTGGGCTCGCCTCCATCTCAAGCCCTTGGTGACTCATCTGTTGGCTCGGTGGGACCCTTCCCGGGCGGATTACGAGACTCTGGTTCCTCTCTCTCCTGCTCTGGTTCTGGACTTGGACTGGTGGCTTTGCACTCCCAATCTGGAGAAGGGGGTGCGGTTTTGTCTTCCCCCTCCCCTTCTGTTGACTACGGATGCCAGTCTTTGGGGTTGGGGGGCCACTTTGGGGTCCTTGGAAGCGAAGGGTCGGTGGTCTCGGGGGGACAGTGCCCGTTCCTCGAACTGGCGGGAGTTGGCGGCCGTCTGGGAGGCGGTGCAGTTCTTTCAGGTTCATCTCCACGGGTTGAATCTGTTGGTTCGTACCGACAATCAGGTGGCTCGTTGTTACTTGAACCGTCAGGGGGGACGAGGTGTGCGTCTCTGAACCTGTTGGCCTCCTTGATTTGTGCTTGGGCGGAATCTCATCTGTTGGCCTTGAGGGCGGTGTACATTCTGGGACATTTGAATTTTCATGCGGACGCTTTGAGCTGCAACCTTCCATCCTCTGTTCTGTACCATCTCTCTCTTCCTCTGTTTCAGTCCCTTTGTCTTTGGTTCAGGACTCCCTGGATCGATCTCTTTGCCTCTCCTCACAACGCTCTTCTACCCCGGTTTTGTTCGGAGGTGCTGTGTCCTCAGGCTTGGGCGGTGGATGCTCTATCAATTCCCTGGCCTTCGGGCCTTCTGTATGCATTCCCTCCTATTCCCCTCCTCCCGAGGGTGCTGCAGAAGATTCGGGGGGAGAAGGTTTCGGTCCTGTTGATTGCTCCATTCTGGCCTCGCCGCATTTGGTTTCCTCTCCTGTGGCGGCTGGCGGAGGGTCGGTTCGTCCGGCTTCCTTTGTGCCCGGCTCCTCTTCAGTTTCCGCTCCTGTCTCTGCCTTGTCTTCGTCGTTTGCAGCTGACGGCTTGGCTCTTGAGCGGTTGACGTTGGAGTCTTTGGCCTGTTCCTCTGTGGTGGCTCGTGACATTCAGTTGTCGCGGCGCCCTTTGACCCTTAAGTGCTATGGTCGACATTGGGGTTCTTTTGTCTCTTGGTGTTCTTCCCATGGGGTGGATCCTGTGCTGGGGGATCCTGCTTCTGTGTTGGATTTTCTCAGGGATGGTTTTTTGTTGGGCCTTTCCCCTTCCACTTTGTCTGCTCAGTGGGCGGCGGTCCGTGCTTGTAGGGGTCCTGGGGCCTCGTTGGAGGTTCTTGCCCCATTGGTCAGTCGGCTTCTTCGGAGTTTTCGGCTTCGTCGGCCGGTCTCTCCTGTTCTCGTTCCTTCTTGGGATTTGCCTACTGTTTTGCGGGGTCTGCAGTTGCCCCCTTTTGAGCCTTTGCTGGAGGCGGATTTGTTGTGGCTGTCCGCTAAGGTGGCTTTTTTGCTGGCCATAACCTCCGCTCGCAGGTTGGGTGAGTTGGGTGCCTTGCTCATTTCGTTTCCTTATTTGCAGTTCCTGCAGGATCGGGTCGTTTTGAGGCTTGATCCGGCTTTCCTACCTAAGGTTTCTTCCAAATTTCATTTGCAACAGGAGGTGATTCTTCCTGATTTGCCTACTGTGGGGGATTCCCTTGTTCCCCCTTCCTTGGATGTTCGCAGGGCTCTCCAGATTTACCTCCAACGTTCCCTGGGGTTTCGGGTTTCTCCTGCCCTGTTTGTCTCCTGTGGGGGTGTGGCTAAGGGAAAGAAGGTTTCCACTTCCACGATCAGTCGGTGGGTGCGTTTGGCGGTCTGCCAATCTTATAAGTCTTTGGATCTGCCTCCTCCATCTCAGGTGCAGGGCCGTTCGACGCGTTCTGTGTCTGCTTCCTGGGCTGAGGCGGCGGGGGTCTCTATCCAGGAGATTTGCAGGGCAGCCACCTGGCAGTCCCATCACACTTTTGTGCGGCATTATCGGCTTGATGTTTTACATGCCTCTGCTCACAGTTTTTCTGTTGGCGTCTTGAACGGTGCTGTTCGTTGATCCTTTCTTGATTAAAGTTTTGTACTTTGCATGGATCCCTGGTGTCCTGCGTTTTTTTGTTAGTTCTCTGCTTGTGAGTTCCTCACGTAGTAAGGACTGGGACGGGGAGGACCCATGAGGGAGTAATGTCTTGTTACTTACCAGTAATCTTCATTACCCCGATTAGGGTCCTCCCCGTCCCAGTCCTCTTCCCTCCCTCCCTCCCTCCCGCTGTGTTTGTGTTGGAGTCTTGTTGATAACAGGCATGGCGGTAGGTGGGCGGGGCTTATGTAGTATTCAAATACTGGCGTTGTGATTGGCTGGGTGGAGGCAGGACTGCCTCACGTAGTAAGGACTGGGACGGGGAGGACCCTAATCGGGGTAATGAAGATTACCGGTAAGTAACAAGACATTCTTCACTTATGTATGAGAAAAACACGGCAGAAGAGGAGGAAATTATCATAAAATATAATTTATGAATAATATACCTATTCCGTGTGCAGCTATATAAATTATCTGATCTACCCGGCTCGTAAATATTTTACCAATGTTAACGTGAATTATGTGTTTAATGTCCTGTTGATTGCTCCATTCTGGCCTCGCCGCATTTGGTTTCCTCTCCTGTGGCGGCTGGCGGAGGGTCGGTTCGTCCGGCTTCCTTTGTGCCCGGCTCCTCTTCAGTTTCCGCTCCTGTCTCTGCCTTGTCTTCGTCGTTTGCAGCTGACGGCTTGGCTCTTGAGCGGTTGACGTTGGAGTCTTTGGGCTGTTCCTCTGTGGTGGCTCGTGACATTCAGTTGTCGTGGCGCCCTTTGACCCTTAAGTGCTATGGTCGACATTGGGGTTCTTTTGTCTCTTGGTGTTCTTCCCATGGGATGGATCCTGTGCTGGGGGATCCTGCTTCTGTGTTGGATTTTCTCAGGGATGGTTTTTTGTTGGGCCTTTCCCCTTCCACTTTGTCTGCTCAGTGGGCGGCGGTCTGTGCTTGTAGGGGTCCTGGGGCCTCGTTGGAGGTTCTTGCCCCATTGGTCAGTCGGCTTCTTCGGAGTTTTCGGCTTCGTCGGCCGGTCTCTCCTGTTCTCGTTCCTTCTTGGGATTTGCCTACTGTTTTGCGGGGTCTGCAGTTGCCCCCTTTTGAGCCTTTGCTGGAGGCGGATTTGTTGTGGCTGTCCGCTAAGGTGGCTTTTTTGCTGGCCATAACCTCCGCTCGCAGGTTGGGTGAGTTGGGTGCCTTGCTCATTTCGTTTCCTTATTTGCAGTTTCTGCAGGATCGGGTCGTTTTGCGGCTTGATCCGGCTTTCCTACCTAAGGTTTCTTCCAAATTTCATTTGCAACAAGAGATGATTCTTCCTGATTTGCCTACTGTGGGGGATTCCCTTGTTCCCCCTTCCTTGGATGTTCGCAGGGCTCTCCAGATTTACCTCCAACGTTCCCTGGGGTTTCGGGTTTCTCCTGCCCTGTTTGTCTCCTGTGGGGGTGTGGCTAAGGGAAAGAAGGTTTCCACTTCCACGATCAGTCGGTGGGTGCGTTTGGCGGTCTGCCAATCTTATAAGTCTTTGGATCTGCCTCCTCCGTCTCAGGTGCAGGGCCGTTCGACGCGTTCTGTGTCTGCTTCCTGGGCTGAGGCGGCGGGGGTCTCTATCCAGGAGATTTGTAGGGCAGCCACCTGGCAGTCCCATCACACTTTTGTGCGGCATTATCGGCTTGATGTTTTACATGCCTCTGCTGACAGTTTTTCTGTTGGCGTCTTGAACGGTGCTGTTCGTTGATCATTTCTTGATTAAAGTTTTGTACTTTGCATGGATCCCTGGTGTCCTGTGTTTTTTTGTTAGTTCTCTGCTTGTGAGTTCCTCACGTACTAAGGACTGGGACGGGGAGGACCCATGAGGGGTAATGTCTTGTTACTTATCGGTAATCTTCATTACCCCGATTAGGGTCCTCCCCGTCCCAGTCCTCTTCCCTCCCTCCCTCCCGCTGTGTTTGTGTCGGAGTCTTGTTGATAACAGGCATGGCGGTAGGTGGGCGGGGCTTATGTAGTATTCAAATACTGGCGTTGTGATTGGCTGGGTGGAGTCAGGACTGCCTCACGTAGTAAGGACTGGGACTGGGAGGACCCTAATCGGGGTAATGAAGATTACCGGTAAATAACAAGACATTCTTCACTTATGTATGAGAAAAACATGGCAGAAGAGGAGGAAATTATCATAAAATATCATTTATGAATAATATACCTATTCTGTGTGCAGCTATATAAATTATCTGATCTACCCGGCTCGTAAATATTTTACCAATGTTAAATTGACATCCTATTTGGGGATCTGTAACGTGAATTATGTGTTTAATGCCGAGCTTGCCTCATTTCACAAAAAGATGAAATATTGTAAAATAAAAAGGAGATACAAATATAACACGGCATCTCAGGCAGCACTGTTAAGTATTTTCAAAAGCGCATAAAGCAATAACAGGAGTCTAGACAGGGCCAGAAGATGTATGTGTCTGTTTTGTCACTTAATTGTAAAAGCCCTGTGTGTATGTTTGGAGCAATCTAAGGGAGGCAGCCACACATTAAGCTCTCTCTCTACAGGGTCTGTGAATGATACGATTATATTCATTATGGCGGCCTGCTCCATATTTTGAAGCTGACATGCTGGAAAGTCTTCTTGATATGATGTCAGAAGGTCTGTCATCCCATCGAAGTACCACGTTCTTCCATCTACTGCTGGTTAACACTTCACATTCCATTTATCCTATGGATGTTCTGCAGAAAGAGAACCAATACCCCACGGTGCCACTTGTGAATTTATGCAAACTAAAAAAGGAGAAGTAAAGCCCCACTTGGAGATAATCAGGGTATTATTATGGCATGTGTTTGCCATCGGAATAAAGAATAGGTATTCTGTATATTTAAATTGTTTTTTTCTTTTTAACTAGGGTTGACTTATTATTGTATAAGCTATCCCATTGTAAGCAGGCATTTTGCCTCAAAGATGAACAGATTGAAAAAAATATTTTTGATATCTGTATGATTATCTGTAAAATATCCCAGCATCTCTTTCTCTCTCTTAAACATGTATGCGTGTATATAACACTGGGTCAGCAGTCAAGGTTCAAACATGGGTCCGTACAAAAACCCCATTTGTATTCCTGTCAACTAATCTGTCCCAAAAAGTACACTGCCCTGGATTGTGGAAATTTGGTAAAGATCCATCGGGGAGAGGGTGCAGAGTTTTAAGTGATGGCGATTACAAATAACTGTTTTGCAAGGTATCAGATGTGTGCCTTTTTGGAGACAATGCATAAAAGCGAATTCGCACATGTTGGGGCAGATTCACAACAGCAATTATGAGTATGTGAAATAGTACTACATACCCGAAATGGCTCGAAATCTCAAACTACATGTTAGCAAATGTGCAAAGAGGACACAGTCATTTCTATTTGTACTAATTGTATGTGACTATTCCCTGAATATTCCCGTTAGTTCAAATTTTAGACATTTTGGGACCAATTTAGAAAGGCATGTAAAAGTATGTGGAGTAGACCTACAGGGGGACTACTTCATTTACTCATATATGCTGTTGCATATTGGCACATTATATCGATATCCCTTCGATGATCATGATAATTGGAGAAATTTAGAAACAGAAATCTGTCACAAACACCTTCAGGAATTTATTAGGAACAGTGTGAACAGGCAACAACATGTGCTGTGACACCCTCTCACACATCTCTTCAGTGTAATGATTTCTCACTGATGTGCATACAATTGCGATCGCTCTCTTCAACGTGATTTTACCATACTACATACATTTAACCCCTTGCATCAGGGATTTGGGTAAATATCTTTTATTTAAAGAAGTACACACAAAAAGAGCCATGGCATTAGCATTATATGGAGATATGCAGAGTATAATATGCTATCTGTTACTATTGTTGAGGGAGAGTAGGGACATCATGATCCACTCAAGGCTTCGTCTATCATCAGTCATGGCCTTTCCCTTAGGGAAAATATTTCAATATTCTTCTTGATCGGTTTAGTTCTTTCTTCCCTATAAAGCAACAACTATGATGCTGGAAGAAAGACCTATCCAATCACAAGACTATAGTAGCTTCTTCTAGAATGCCATTGGGGTACGTAAAAAATGAAAAGAACTATATAATTTGGCCACCATTGAAAGACTGTTCAACCTCTGTTACTGCAGATGTCTCACACAGGGTACGCAAAATAACTATGTGATATATAACTTCGCTCCGCGTGCCACCGGAATCAGCTCCAAACACGGACACGGACCCAGGATGTCAGTTTCTTTATTTTATTATTGCTGTGCCGCCATATATATATATATATCCAAACAATACTTTCGATGAGAAAAGAAGGCGGCACACCAATATCACACCAGGGAGGTTTTAATGTGCAAGAAAAGAACAACGCGTTTCAGCCTGTCGGCCTTTGTCAACTTGACGAAGGCCGACAGGCTGAAACGCGTTGTTCTTTTCTTGCACATTAAAACCTCCCTGGTGTGATATTGGTGTGCCGCCTTCTTTTCTCATCGAAAGGATTGTTTGGATTTTCGTGGTTTTTGCCACCACGGCAGGCACTCGCAGTTACAGGCAGGCGTACGGCATTGGGCAAAACTCTTTGAACACACATATATATATTTATATATAGTAAAGAACTCAGAAATCTTTATGTTTGATTTGTTTTGTCAGTAGACGTGTTTTTTTTGGTTTTACAGTGAAATGGATATTACGTAGTAAACGCTGAAAAGAAGGCAATAACATTCACAGTATTGCCTTATTTATTTTACTTAAGTATTGGAGCAGCGTGAACCTAGCCACACATAAAGTGAAGTGCTTTACAGATAACAATATAATACATACAGTTTATATATGAAATCGACAGCAGACACAACAATTTAGAACATGCATCAACTTTTTTTGCTCTATTTATTCCCAATAACTTCCAAATGTAAATAGATAATATACTGTGTGTTCTGTTCCATTGGATGATGCAAACAACACAGTGTAACATTTCAAATATATTGTTAACAAGTGATGTTTATACATTAGATTAACAGTTATGATTTTGTAAAGGGAAAATGTCAAAAAGTGTGAAGAATTAAAAACACACCAATGCCAGTGACCAAGGGTGACTGGATCTTGTGTATATTTTAAGGATGAATGCAATGAAGCAATGGCTGGGTAAATATAGAATGTCACGCCATTATATTTAGCCTTGAAAGTGGTAATCATAAAACTCTGGTGTTGCAAGGCTAATCAATATGCTGTCAAAAACCCAACAAGGTCGAATACAATGAACTTGGAATCTCACTGATACCTTTAATTTTGACACAAAAGTGTTGTGTAGGACGAGATGAAGAATGTAGAGACTCAAGTTGTTTTGCCACTCAGATCACCTTGCCACTCGTTTCTGCTGACTTCTGTCAAACAATGAACTTGCCTTTTTTATGGAGCTCAAAATTTCCTGAGTGATTCGAGGAAGAATATTGCAGCCAATGAGGGCTCGAAGAGGCTAGCTCAATCTTTTTCTGGGAACCGCTGAAGCCGTGCATTTTGCCATCCAAAGCTCCATGCAGGACAAACTTGAAAACCCTAGTCTTTTTATTGCCAGGATATTTTTGTCACCTTTGCCCACTCATGCTCTCTTCGTTAGACTTTGTTAATTTCCTGGAGCTTCAAACGTTCCAATAAGACAAGGCTGAGAGCAATAGCCATGCAGAGCAAAACAAGGCCAGAAAACAGGGTTTGACGCCCTGTTGAAGCTTTGATCTCTTTCATAGAAAGCTCCAACTTGGGTAAACCAGGAAAGTTTGCCTGGGAACATGACACTTTTATAAGATAGCCTTGCACCTGGGGCTAGGGGCTAGTCATCACGGGACAGAATATTTTGTCTGTCTCAACTTCTTTTCTAAAAACATTCTTCCTAGTCACTCCCTAGGCCCCCCCCAAATTTCAAGTGACATCCTCCAGGACACCAGGGCACAGGTATCAGTTGGCGCCAAATTCAGTCAGGTTTCTTCAGCAAGGGTACAAAGTCTAGCACACTTTTCTCCAGTTTCCTCTGCAAATGTGACATTCACGTTTTTATACCCCTTGGCCCAACCCGTCACATAGGCAGACACAGATAGTATATTACTCGCTTCTGTTCCTCTACAAGATTATATTATGTTATGAAGTCTCTAGAGTAGGGACATTTCTTAAAGTAGTCATTGGCTATTGATTGGTGATTGGGGCAAAGCATATCAATTGATAATTCTCGTGCATCATTTCATTCATATTTTGCTGTCCTGCCTCTACTTTACTGCACCACCATCCCAAACACTACTCTTCTGGGGTTTCAAATTTGTAGGTGCTTTTTGAGGGTCTATAAACCCTCTCAGAAACTAACAGATTAAAACGTAATTTCCCCTTCCCCACCAGCAATAAATCCATTAAGACTACTCTTGTCAAAGGGCACCTCCTGTGGTAATAGAGGTCAGCATGGCTATGAGAATGCCCATATTTAAAATCAAGCTCAAACCTTTCTCCTGTTTAGTTTAAATATGTACATTTTGGGGATCCTGTCTGTCCTTTATAAGTCTCCTGTGTTTCCCCTTCCTTCAAATTCTAGATAACTAATGTGCTTTAATCGAGTAATTGACCTCTTGCCAGAAATGTGCAAGCAGTTCAACAGCTCCCAAAGGGCCTTTGTTCCTTGATGAGAGCCACTTCATATCTTCCAGCTTAGCTTGGGAAACTTAGAACTGCCACTGTAGAAAGGGAGCCTGTCACCCATTTTTGTAAAAAAAAAAAAAGAAATTGGATTATTTTTACCAAAATCCATGTTTATCAATTGGTTATATTTTAGGTTTTTGATAAATATCACAATGCCAAAGCCACAAAGATGATTTCTCTAGCTCTCTCCCAAGTCAACTTATGAAAAAATGACTTTTAAAACTGAATCAGGTATTTACCTTGGGGAAAGGCTGCTCCACTTCAAACAGTAACAATGGACTTTTGAATCATATTGCTATATTGTGCTGCAACCTCCTTTAGTGAGCCTCAACTGCACACAATATGCACCCATGTCTTGTGGGATCAAATAAACTACCTATATATAAATTAACTAATATGAACAGTAGGCTTTTCAAGAGATCAATAGGGATGTACTTTTGCAGCTTTTGGCTACAGTATTACAGGGCTGTCATGTCAGTCCTAAAGCCGCAGCAACCGCCGCAATGTCAAATATGCAGAATGCGACCGCCAGGGTGGCGGTCTCATCCTTATCAGCGGTGCGAGACCGCTGCACGTCTGGCGGCCGGTCCCTGCACCGCGAGGATGGCGGGCGGACTAAAGTCCGCCCGCCATCCTAATGGGGCCCCTAGTGTTTATGTCCAGTGTTTTGTTCTGTATTTTTACAAAAAAATTTAAACCAAATGCTCTGGTTGTCATTTTATGTGATTTCTGTTATGTTTGGGGTTTTGCCCTAAATGTAATCTTTGATATGTGTCATTTTTCACACTTTGTGTCATTGTACATTTATATGTTTATTTATGTTATAATTTTTCAGCCCTGACAAAGCTCAATCTGTTGAACGAAACGCGTTGGCTGGAGCTCATGTGTTTTTTCTGGAAATCTGAAATAAAGAATTGATTTATACGAAGGAACTGACTAGTTTCTGTCATTGGTAAAGACACGTCTGGTAGTGCACCGCTCCAATTCTTCACAGTACCCCTGGCAAGGCGTTGAAGCACTATTCTGCAAGCAGCACGCTACTCCAGATCCCAAAGTGGATTAGTGGTGGATTAGCAGAAGGAAATACAAGTTGTTATTGGGAGTGGTGGACATGTGAGCCTGTTAGTTGGATGAATAGAATAAAGGATGGGTAGAGGAGGGAAGAGATTAGAAAAGGTTATTTGGGAGTTCATAGTAGTAAAAGAGGTTTCAGGTGGGGCAGAGAGCCTGTTAGTTGGAGGAATGGGATAAAGGATGAATAGAGGACTTTGGCAAGGGTTGATGGGGAGTTCATAGTAGTAAAAATGGTTTGGGATGAGTCAGAGAGTTGAGGTAAGGTTTATTTTGAAAGAGGAATAGGATGCGTCATAGAGTATTGGTTTACGGAGGTTTGGGGAGAACATGTAATTCTTTATTTTTGCTCTGCAATGGGAGTAACATATATAGATATGTAGCTACATAACCACACATAAAAGGTTTACATACATATACATTTTAACATGATACGCATATGCAAAATAATCAGGAGATATAAAAGTGTGCTAGTTGAAGTCCCATGTGTGAATGCATGGATGAATATATACAAACTCAGGTTTTCCATTTTTGCTGTAAAATGTTTTTAATTCATTTTTTTATTTTATAATCGTTTTTAAAAATGTATATTTGTCCCCCAATATTTCAATAGTGAAGCACTTATAGATACAATTGCTAAAATCATATTGACAGATCTGGTATTATATGGAAATAAACCCATAAGCATATGCTCATCAACTTATATTTTATTCTTTTATTGATCTACCTATATATCAATATATTGATGAAGTTATACATATATACTGTTTTTTGTTCAATTATTTGTTTATTTATGTATTTTTTAAATGTATTTATTTATTTTTCAGGATGAAAATATATATAGAGAGAAACATACCCACGTTATTTTGTTTTGTTTTTATTGTTTCTATTAATGTTTTCTTTTTATTTTATTATTGAATTATTTAAGATTTATGAATTTAAGTAATAAGTGTATTGAATAGTTGCATTTACACATATTATCTGTATACTCATGTTTGCATATTGTGATATGTATGATCATAATAAATCAAGACTGATAAGCAGGTTGTCAAATACATTTATGCCATCTATGTAATGACCTATATACATGTTAAGCATAAATATAATGAGTGTATATATTTTAATCATAAGTAATATATACATTTGTACATTTGTTAAGCATACATATAAGAAATTATATATATTTTTTATTCATAAGTAGTATATGCATTTGCACAAAGAAATGCACATATCTGAATACATACATATAACAAGGTATACATGATTACAAACACAGATATATGCACCATTGATGCCTTGTGCATACTATTGCTGTACATTTGTATTTGAATATGGTTGTCATGTAGAGAAGAGCCAGCTTTTGAGTAATCTTCTGAAAATAAGATTACTGTCTGTGGAAGTTATGTTTAGGGGTAATGAATTCCACAGTTTGGCTGCTTGAACAGATAAAGAAATTCCACCCATGTTTTTTTTCTTATATGCTGGGATTTTGAGGCAGGTGCCAATCTGGAGTGGAGGTTTCTTTGTTATATGTATTTTGTTCTATTATTCCTGATGAAAAGTGGTCCTGTTCCATGTATTGCTTTGTGGGCGATACAAAGCAGCTTGAAGGTTGATCTTCTGGCAACAGACAACCAATGTAGGGTCCTTACGGCAGGGGAGATGTGGGCTTGTGGGTTTATATGTAGGAGTAGTCTGGCAGCAGAGTTTTGAATTCATTGTAGTCTTTGCATCGTTGATAGAGGTGATCCATGGTTGAGGCCATTGGCGTAATCAAGTTTAGACATTTCAAGAGAGATAGTAGCATACACCTTGTGTGGAAATCCTAGGTGTGGGAAGATGCATTGCAGAGTTTTCATAGTATTGAAGCTCAATCTTGCTAACTTATCCACTTGGGCATTCATTGATAACGTATAGTCCGTGGTAATTATGAGTTTTCTTACTTCCTTGGGTACTTTAGGAGGTGGTCCCAAATCATCAGGCCAGGCAGAGAGTGGGTCATAATTTTTCCAATCGCCACAGTTTTGGACGCATTCAATTTGAGATAGCTCTGTGTCATCCACTGATCAACGGTTCAGAGGCAACTGAAGATTTTTGAGTTTCTAGTATCTTTGGGGCTTTCCAGTTCAAGAAGTATTTGTATGTTATCTGTGTAGTTATAGCAGGTGAGCTGAAATTCATTGATCATTTCCGGTAATGACCCTATGTAGATGTTGAAAAACATGGTTGAGATGCTGTGAGCCTTGAGTGACCCCTACTTTTGTGATGTAAGGTTGGATGAAAAAGGAGGAGCATGGGTGATATTTGTTCTGTTTTGAAGGTAGGATGTGCTCCAGTCAAGAGTAGTCCCCTCTATGCCAGCTACGCAGAGCCTTTGGATTAGAGTGTCGTGATCAACTGTGTCGAAGGCAGCAGAAAGGTCCAAGAGAACTAGTGCAGCAATCCTGTTGTGGTCTACTGTGTTTACAACAGATTCTGTCTGGACGCAATCTTGTTTGGAGTTCGGAAAGTATGGAGTTATCTTCAAAGAATGAAAACATCTGTGTGAATGCTGTTCTAGATTGCTGAGGAATGGTTCATTTGCAATAGGTCTGCAACAGTTTGGGTTTTGAGGGTCCAGGTTTGTTTTCTTTAGTAATGGGCATATGTATGTCTTTTTTAAAATCTTCAGATGCTAGGTTAACCTACCTTTGGGGAGGATGATTGGAAAAAGGCTGGTGCTGGTAGTTTTCTTTTGGTTTAAATAGGTGTCCAACATGTCTGCTTTAGTTGTGTAGTGATTTGCCAGTTTGCAAGCAAAATCTTGAACATTTGGATAGTTTCCTTTGGTGCATTTAGATTAACGAAATTTAGTGAACATTTTTGTAAAGTTTTATAAAAGTCTTTATTTAAACATTTTGCATTCTGACTTCTGTTGAATAGCTTTTTTTTTTAGCTTTTTTGCTAGATGACTCGTATGTTCTTTTGTGTTTGTATAGGCGAAGTTTGTCTAGAGTGTTGTTTGTTTTGAGCCAGTTGCGTTGGAACCTTGCAGTTTGTTGTTTTATCTTTTTGAGCTCTGTATTCATCCAAGGTGCTTGTTTCTTTTGGCATATATTGTTCTTTTCAGTGGAATGAAAATATCAAAAGCTTTCAGGAGCCACTCATAGAATTTTTGAACTGAATTTATTGTGTCCAGATCTGTGAATAATGTTAGTGGTGCTTCTAGGTCCTCAAAATTCAGTTTGTACCAAGGTCGTTGTGTACTTGTTGGTAAGTTGGTCCTAGGCATAGAGAGTTGTGTGTCAAAGCTACCAGATGCTGGTCTGACCACATGACTGGAGTTATCCTTTGGAAAGTGACTAGTTTTGGATTGGCAAAGATGACATCTAGGATGTGTCCATTAATGTGTGTGGCTTTGTGGATGATCAGATATATGTTTAGTGCAATACAAACTTATGGAGAATCATTAAAAATCATAACAATAAGAATGTTTCCCCATTTATAAAAACCAACATCATTGTTCAAACAAAAGCAATACAATCGACTCATTAAAGTTTGTCCCATATATAATACAAACACCATATTCCAAGGCAGGTAGGGCCTTTCATCTTATATGCCAAATTTGTCCCAAATATTTAGGGACAGTACATACATACAGTGGGCAAGTATCAGATCTTAGAATTCTAAGAGCGATACGTTAGTTGCGTACACCCAATTGTTTACACAGGGACAAGTCTGTCGAGGACCAGCACATGCCAGACAACCAAATAGGACATGAGCAGTGGTTTCGTCAGCATTGTTGCGGGCTGGGCACAGAGCTGAATCGTTAGGTGCACATTTACCTGTAAAAGATCTGAAAAGGAGCGTACCGACCCTGAATTGTAAATATAACTTCCTATCCATCAAGACAGATACAATATCCCAATAGGGCTCAAGGACACTAACACATTTAAAGTCTAAAACATTAGTGTGGCCTTGCAGCAGTGTGGGCATTGATCTGCATTAACCAATTCCAGTATTGCTTTTTCAGCAGCTCTTTTGATGGTATGGAATGGTAAGATGGAGTCTCCAAAAGTTCTCTCATGCCCAGTGAAAGCAAAAACTTTTTAATTTGTGAAAAACAGGCCAATTTTGTTGAACCTATCTGCATACAGTGGCGGCCAGCACAGGTAAGAGTAGTGAGGCGAGGCGGGGGAGAGGCGGGGTGGGGGTCGGGGAACTCGACATACGACAGAATGAGTTAACGTAAAATAAAAAAGAAATAAAACCACTTACCTTGCGCTTGCAGCATCGCCGCAACAGCGATGCTGCGAGCGCAAGGTAAGTGTTTTTTTTATTTTATGTTAACCCAACCCGTCGTATATCGAGTTCCCCGAACCACACCCGCCCCGCCCCACCACCTCACCGCTCTTACCTGTGGCAGCCGCCACTGTCTGCATGCATAACATCCTGCAGGGCAGTGGCGTAATGAGTGATTTCTGGAGTAGACCATAACCTCCTACAGAATAACAAAGGCCACAATCCAACTTTTTAAACTATTACCCTCTTACCCACGTCAAGCAACAAGGGATAAAGTGGAGTATTGGGTGGAGGGTGGCCAGGCTCCTTAAAAATGCATTTTCTGATTTTGTTAAGCCACAACAATTGGTGTGTCCCCGGGGTTCAGGACCGTAAAGAGCAGATCCCGCAGCCTTTGCTTCATATATCTGAAGGGCAGGGGCTATTGGTTTGTTAAAGGATGCACAATGATCTTTACAGATTACACCTGTGATCTGCCTCTGCTTTAATATCATTTTTTCCACTTGGTGCTTCCAGGACAAATTCGTAGACAGGTTAATGCTCAAATAGTTGAATAAGTCCATCCTCTCTAATGTTATGCTCCCTAAGACCAGTTTCCCTTTGAAGGACTTATGCTGATTAAAGGTTTAGTGTGTCTAGGTTAGTGATGATAGTTCTGGGATGGGCATTTTAGGTTTATCAAACCATATGTTTAAGTCACCAAGCGTGCATAGGTTGGAGTGTAGTGTCAGAAGGTTTGAAACTGTGTCAAGGAATGTGTCTGGGTATGTTCCATTGCTAGGTGGAAAGGTCCTCAACTTTAGTAAGATTTATTGTTTCCTTGAATATAACAGCTAGTCTGCCCTTTCTTTTGCTTGTGTGATTTTGTGTGATAGTGTGATAGCCCGGAGGAACAGCTTTGTGCAATACTGGAGCCATGCCACCCCCCAAACATGATTTGGTTATGAAGAGCAAGTCAGGTTGTGTGTCTGTGAGTAGATGTGGTGCTTGTTTTTTAGAACCGGATAGTGCATTTATTAGAAGGCACTTTCAAGACTGTGTTTTGGTGGTGGTGTGAATTTGTTTTCTGGAAGAGTGAGTGGTATCCTTTGAGCTTGTAGTAGGTGGACTATTGGTAATGTTGTTAGAGTAGCCATAGTGTTTGTCTATATCGTCATCCTCATCCAACAGGTTTAGAAGGCCTTTTGTTGTATCTGTGTGTGCAGGTGGTGGTTGAGAGTGAGGTGGTGGGCTGTGCAGTTTTTTTTGTGGTGTAGTCTTGGGAAATAGATAAGGAGATGCAAAGTTGTGAACAGCAGTGTATTGTTTATGTCGTTTGCGTATGTTGTGGTTGGACGGTGTTTGTGTTGGGATGGTGGTGGAGCATGTTGGTTCTGTTTAAAAGCTTTAAATTTTGCAATGGATGAAAGGCGAGTGGATGAGTATTGTTGTGTATTGAGGGAGTTTGTGTTTGGTGTTATTAATGTTTGAAAATATGGGTGAAAAGTTAGTTTATGATGCATATTATTAGTGTAGACACGAGGGTGGGAGTGGGTGTCTGTAGTTTGTGATGGAAAGTAAGTAATTTTGTGTGGTTTTTCTTTTGTTTTATTTTTGTGGAGTAGTGATATGTGTGTAGTGAGTTTGTGTGGAGAATTTGGATCTAAAGGGCTGGTGGGGAGTGGATGTTAAAGGGGAAAGGGGGTAGTAAAGTGCATTTGAGGACAGTGTATGTGGTGTGTGTGAGGGTCTACCGTCCGATCTAGCTACTTCCATTACCTGCCAAGATTTTTGAGAGACACCTGAATGGCCATCTGAGGGAGTCTGTGGAAGAGCTGGGGTGGCTGGACAGATCTCAGTTCTGTTTTTGGAAAAATAATTGAACCGAAACTGCACTGGTTTCCGCCACGGACGGTATTAGGTAGCTAGTGGATGAGGCGCAGCTCTGATCCTTTTAGATCTCTCCTTGGCCTTTGAAACCATACCCCCTCTCTGCTTATTGAACGCCTTCAAGCTATGGGCATAACAGATCGGCCATTGGCACTGTTGTCCTCCTTCCTCAATGACCGCTCTCAGAGGGTGTTGCTAAATCAATACCATTCAAACGTTTTTTTTCTTGCAGTGTGGAGTACCGCAGGGCTTATCTTTGAGCCCTACACTATTTAACCTTTATGTTTCTCCACTTGCCACAATAATTAGCTCTTATGAGCTGTATGCAATATCATATGCCGACGAAACCCAGACTATTGTGTCGATCCTTAAGAACTCAGCAGCTACTGCAGTTAATTGCTCTCAGTGTATGTCCGCGGTCGCAGACTGGATGGAAAGGAATTTCCTTAAACTTATTGGTGAGAAAACCGAGTTGTTGCTCTTTGGGATGCAAACCTTGATTTGGAATGGAAATTGGTGGCCGGACTCCTTAGGCACCCTCCCTCCTCCAGCTGGGAAGGCCAAATATCTTGGGGTGATACTAGATAGTGAACTTTCCTTGAATGGTCAGGCCAATTGTATAGTTGAGACCTGCTTCTGACTTATAAGAAAGCTAGAGAAAATCTTCCCCTTCATCCCTATGTCGGCATGGAAGTGGGTCGCCCTGGCATTGGTCATGTCCAGAATTGATTATTGTAATTTTCTCTATCTGGATTCTAATATCAGCACTCAGGCAAAACTGCAGGTAGCGCAGAACGCTCTTGCTAGACTGATCATTGACATTCCTAGGCGCCAATCAGCTACTGTGTGGCTGTGTTAGCTGCACTGGCTCTCCATCAGTAAGCGTATTATGTTTAAGGCTATCTGTACTGTACACAAGACTCCCCATCAAGCAAGTCCAGCTGGGATTAGGGATATGCTCCACCAATACACTCCAGGTAGAAATCTTCGTTCTGTCCATTGCAATTTGGTAATCTTGCCTAGAGTTCTGAGGATGAGACGGAGGGCAGAGTCTTTTCAATTGCTGCTGCCAGACTCTGGAACTCACTTCCTCAGTTTTTGACTGCAAATATTGGGCATCTGCCTTTCAGAAAGGCACTTAAGACCTGGTTGCATATTATCTAGGCCACTAATGTGTGTTGGATTGCCATGACTACCGTGCCTTGATGCCTACGGATACGGGGGGTTGTAGTGGTTGTTGATTAATTGAAATGTAGATAGAGTTTATTTGTTGTGAATAAGTAGTGTGTATTTTGAATGAGGCTGTGTTTGTATGTTTGAGTATGTGAATGGCTCAAGGTGGTGACTGGTAAATGGAAAAAAGGACAGCATTTTTGGCCCTAGGCCTGACTCGGCCTAAACAGGCAACTCCCTTCTCCTCTTTGCCGTTAGCAGAGATGATTAAGCTGAGGAGAGGTCAGCTGACCCTTAGCCTCTCAGGCACACCTCCAGGCCCAGCCAAGTGGTTGCCTAGCAATAGGCAATTAGTTGCACCTTTATTTAAAATGATTTTTATAAATTTTTGACAAAATGACATCATTAGCATCTGCACGATAACATAATCTAACATTGACATTAAGTTAGCAATAAATGGAGTTGCTTAGGCGGGATGCCAGGAGAATCCAGTTCAATGAGAAAGAAAGTACACTTTGTCATCTGTGCCGCCTCACAAGTCCGTGACATATTACCAGTGGTGGCTCGCATAGGGCGTGTTGCGGGGCGGAGGAGGGGCAGGGTGGGGGTAGTAAACTCAGACATATTGCAGAACGGAGGATCGTAATAATTACTTTCCTCCGTTCCGTCGTATGTCCGAGTTTACTACCCCCCACCCCGCCTCACCGCCCCGCAGCACGCCCTATGCGAGCCGCTGCTGCATATTACATTTATCAACAGTTACACGAGTCATAACAACAAAAGGAGAACCCGTCATTATTACACAGATTAATTCCACCATTGATTCATATGTAGGCAACAAAGTGAAATAACATTAAAGGAGGAACGAAAGGTCGATCTCTATGTGTAGACACAGGCCAAAGCGTGCATGCAGGTGAAGTACGGCAGTGGCATCGCGTGTATAGCTAAATGGTTGCAGTGGCCCATCAGGTGGGGATGGGCCAGGGGGGAGGGCGGCGGGAGGGGGGAGAAGGAAGCCATTCAAGAAGGGGAGGAGAGGCAGGAGGGGGGAGGCCCTGCATATCTGGCAGCCAGGGACATATATTCATATATATATATGTGTGTGTATAGGGAGGTGCGTCCGAGGATCAAGGCCCCATGTCAATGTCCAGGGTTAAGGGGGAGGGTGCGCCTTGGCCAGCCTGGCCTGGATCAGTGTCAAGTAGTCCTGCCATTGGATGGGGTTCGGTCGCAGAGGCGCTGACGCTCGTGCAGCCATCGCCAGCTGATTTGTATGTTCCGACACCAATGCCCTGCGAAGGTCAAGCAGCCACAAGTGTATGTTGGGGCCCAGATGCGCCTTCCACGCCATTGCTATTTTACATTTGGCGAGGCCCAGGGCTAGATCTAGGAACTTGTTCAAACCCTTACGAGAGGCGGTACTCCTCGTGATGCGCAATAGGAAATGGGTGGGCTGCACCTCTAGCTGGGTGGCAGCTGCCTCCGTGAGGATAGAGTCCACCTTGGTCCAGTACGTTTGAATATCTGCACAGGTCCATAACATATGTATAAATGTGGCTCCTGAGTCTCGGCACTTGGGGCAGCTGTCTACTGTTGTTGGGTACATGCGTGCTAGCCTATGTGGTGTGAGGTACGTATGATGCAAGTAATTAAATTAAATTAAATTGGGTATACCGCAGCCGGGCATTAGTCGAAATAATTTTTGGGTGGCTGGTGCATTGCACCCATTGTTTGTCAGTAACGGAAGTGACCAATTCGGCGTCCCAGTACACACGTAGTGATGTCAGTGCGGGGGGATCATCCAATCGGAGAGAGGTATAAATAGCCGTTACGGTGTGTCTGCCCCGTCCATGTGTCAACAACGTTTGGAAGAGGTGCGATGTGGGGGGCTCGGAGCGATCGTTATCCCACGTTTGTAGGAAATGGCGTGTAAGCAGTGCGTGTAACAGGAGTGAGCCCTGCGGCACCTCGCAAGTGTCCACTAACTCCTCAAATGTTTGCAGTTGTGAGTCTGCATACAAGCCCCCCATGTGTCCAAGCCCCTCTCCTTCCAAGGCCCAAGCTCCCTGCGCCCGTGGCAAACGAACGTGCCCGGAAGTACCTCTAGTGGCAGGCCAGGGGCATATGGAGTGGTCCGACCCTTGGGTAGCACGTATCTGGACCAGTGACATCTGGCCATTGCCATTAGGATATTGCCGCAATGTTTCTGGGTCAAAGTAGTGGTGCCCGACAACCACTCCAGTAGTACCAGTTGATCCCAAGATATGGCTGCCGTGACCAACTCGGAGAGGTTGCTTTTAGCTAGCCATCGCATTGGCCATTGCAGTTGTGTTGCGGCGTAGTAGCGCTCATAATTCGGGGCGCCAAGGCCACCATCTGACAGTGGCAGATATAACTTATGGAGAGCCACCCTGGCCCTAGAATTCCCCCATATTAAGGAAACCAAAAAGGATTCCAGATCCTTAAAGAGTTTCCGTGGCAGGTGGTAGGGAAGTGTATAGAAGAAGTACAGAAGGCGTGGGAGGACTAGCATCTTGGAGATGGCCTCCCGCCCCATGGGGGACAACGGAAGGCCCAGCCAGAATGGGAGAGTCGATCGGTCTCTGGCAATGGCTCGCTCCAGGTTGCCATCCATGATATCCATCCCTGAGTGATAGACCTGGACCCCGAGGTACTTAAAAGTGTCAAACGCCCATTCCAACGGCATGGGCGGTGCAGCGTGACTCTGGGCCGGTGACATAGGTGTCATTGGAAACACCACCGATTTAGACCAGTTGACCCATAATCCGGAGACCCGTGCATGCTCATTTAAGAGGTCCATTATCGACTGTAGTACTTCAGTCCGACCGTGCAGATAAATTAATGCGTCGTCCGCATACGACACTATGTGCCACTGCCGATCTGCATGCAGGCCCCATTCCATTACTCGTTGTCTTAGTCGACATGCCAGTGGCTCCATGGCCAAGGCAAAAAGTATCGGCGACAGGGGGCAACCTTGGTGTGAGCCTCGCGCTATCGCAAAGAGCAAGGAGAAAGTGCGACCCGTCTTCACCCTGGCCTGAGGTTTGTGATACAGCAACCGTATCCACTGTAGGAAGTTGGGGCCGACGCCAAACCGGGATAACACCGCCAGCAGATAGTCCCAGCACAGTGTATCGAACGCCTTTTCGATATCTAAAGATGCTATCCAGGACAACTCCGCTTCCCCCTTCGCCCACTCGAGCAGTGCAAATAGGCGGCTTAAATTCAGGCCAGTGTTTCTCCCCGGTATAAAACCGTTCTGGTCCTAATGGACCAGCAGAGGGACAGCCGCGACCAACCGATTCGCTAGTAGTTTACCAAGGATTTTGTAGTCGATGTTCAGCATCGACAAAGGGTGGTATGCGGCCATTTGAAGAGGGTCTTGGCCTGGTTCTGGCAGGACCACTATTGCCGCCTCTCTCAGGTGGAGTGGGAGTTCACCCTTCTCGAAGGCTTCGTTATACATGCTGGCCAACCGAGACGTTAACTGTTCGGAATAGGTGGAGTAAAACTCTGACGGCCAGCCATCTGTTCCCGGCGTTTTACCAGTGGCCAGCTGCCCGATCGCTTCCGTAATCTCATCTATTGTGATGGGGTCTTCTAGGGAGTCATAGTGTGCTGGTGTGAGTTGTGGAAGTTGAATCTCTGCAAGGAAGTCCAGTATGGAGGAAGGGTCGTGGACGACGAGGGTCGCATACAGTACTGTGTAGTATTCATAAAAGGACTGATTAATGGCCTCCTGTGTGTTCACAAGAGTCCCAGTGGAGTTATATATGGTAGTTATGGAGTGGTTGTGAAGTGTCAGACTTCAGTAGCCATGCTAGCAGCTTGCCCGCTTTATCTCCCTCCTTATGCATGTGTGTCAAATATGTCTTATAGTCCAGCACGCAGAGGTCGTCCATTGCACCCTTTTACGCCAAGCAGGCCTGGGCCAGATAGGGACCGACTCGAGGGTCGTTAGGGATGAGTTGCTCACATCTCCGTATTTCCCATTTATGAGTCTGGAGCACATCCGTCAACGACTTTCAGGCACCATACGTTGTCTTGATAGCATGGTCCCAGAGGACCGCCTTAAAGGCGTCCCACTCCACCCCCACAGATGAAACAGTGCCAGCATTCGTCGTGAAGTATGAGTCAATAGAACGCGAGAGGGTGGCGCGGTATGATGAGTCAGTGAGCGCGGCGCTCGGCAAGTGCCAGGTCGAGATCCCAGACCATCTCGCGCCCCAGGAAAAATGTAATTGTAGTGGGCTATGGTCAGAGAACACTCATGGTAAATAGTCTGCCTGTGATATGCTATGTAGGGCGTTATCCGAGCAGTATATAATATCTATCCGGGTGTTGAGGTCTTGTAGCACCGAGTAGTGCAAGTATGTGCGTGTCAAGGGATGTCTGCCGCGCCAAGCCTCGTGGACCTGCATGTTGGAAACCCTTTCATGTGTTGCGCCAGCTTGATGGACTGTGCCCCTGGAAGAGGGGGGCGGGAGTGGTAAAACTAAGATCGTGAACCCCGTTAAAGTCCCCACACCAACACATGGGGACCGTGGGATCCGCAAGTAAGGACGGCGTGAGCGATTGCAGGAATGAGGTTTGGCCTGAGTTCGGGGCGTAGAGGGATACCAACGCCAGTGAGGATCCATTAAGCAGGCCCTCCATAGTGACAAAACGGCCTTGTGTGTCCACTCTAGAGTGTGTGACCTGCAGCGGGGTCCCTGGTGCCAGCCAAATGAGCGCGCCCCTGGCGTATCCCGAGTATGTGGTGCCCAGGATCGTGCCTCTCCAGCATTTACGGAGTGAAGCAAGTGTTTGCACAGTGAGGTGTGTCTCCTGTAATAGTGCAAACGTGATTCCGTGACTGCATAAATACTGATACCCTTTGTGTCACTTAGCACATCCTGCCAAACCCCTCACGGTCCAGGTCAACAAGACATATTCTCCAGCCGCCATATAAACAATTGCGAGGAGGCTGCCTGACACAGAACAGGCGACAAGTATCTTGTCACCCCCCCACCTCGCCTCACCCCTCCGCACCCCACCCCTGCACATGTTACTAGAAGTATAGAAACAGCCCACACTCCCTGCATTACGCAAATAAGTAAAGAGATCGACAATTTAAAATAGATTCCCCAACATCCCACCCCAGGCCGGTTTGCCAACGGGCAATTGGTCATTCGCACTGAAATGCAATTCGAATAGGCCAAAAAAGGAAATAACATAAAACAAATATTGACAATATTGGTGCTATATCAGCTACTTTTCACTCGTTTGAGGGGGCGCAGCAGGGCTAGATGTCATTGCCGGCGTGCTGCCTCTCGTGACTCGGCCTGGTGACATGCATGTGTGTACATAACGTATAGTCCATGCGATGAGAGCCCCAATAAGTCCTGAAGTGTTCAGCCCAGGGCGTCTGCGGGGTGAGGGCCGGTCTGCCCCCCGACAATGCCTCAAGTTGTGAGGCCGTGAGAAGCAGTGTTTGATCCATTGCTGTGTCCGAGTCTGAGTCCAACCTCGGGGAGGATGTGGGGCTACCTATGTGTTCCGCTGTCTTGATGGCTTGTGCACACTCCTGGGCCAGTTGAGCTTTTGTTGGTCTGTGAATCCATCCTCTACCGCGGCCTCTGCAAGGTTCCACTAATTTCCAGGCCTGGTGAGAGTCTGTCGGTGATGTGGGTGGCCCGTGCGCTAGGCCCTGCTGATCGATCCATGCCCACGCCTCCTCAGGTGTGTTGCAGAATACCGTACCCTCCTTATGACGGATGCGCAGGCGCACCGTGTATTGGAGTGAGTACTGGATGTCGTGGTCTCTCAGGCATTTCTTAACCTCCAAGTATGAGGAGCAACGGCACTGCACCGACAGAGTGTAGTCCGGATATATTTGGACCGTGGAGTTGTCAACTTGCCTTGGGCTCTGAGCCCGGGTGACCTGCAATATATGGTCCCTGTCGCAGTAATTAAACAGTCTCGCCACTACCGGTCTGGGGAAAGCTCCTGGACATGGGGGGCCCCCCAGCATCCTATGTGCACATTCTATGGAGAAGAATTTTGAGATCTTGCCTTGCAGGATGTCTCGTGAGAACCATTCCTCCAGGTAGAGTTCCATGTTGGGGCCCCCCGCTCGTTCGGGGAGACCCACGATGCGCACGTTGTTCCGGCATGAGCGCCCCTCCTGGTCCTCCACACGTGCTCTCAGGTAGTCCACCACCTGTTGGAGGGACTGCAGCTGGGTGGTCGTCACGGTCACTGTGGGGCACAGTGACTCCTCCACCCTGCCCTTCAATTTCTTGTGATCTTCCCGAAGATAACCCATGTCTATACTCAGGGAATCGATCTTCATGCCAAGGGTGGTTTTGATGGCAAGGATTGCCGCCAGCAGCTTGTCAAATCTATGTGAGTGGTCATGACTGTCTGCAAGGGTGGAGGGCCCCGGGTGCTCCGCAGTCTTCGCACACGGAGGTACCGGTTCCACCTCCGGGGGCTGTGCCTGGGACTTCTCCGTTTTAGGTTTACCCAACTTGGCACTGTCAGGAGGCTGGGGCCCAGGTGTGAAGGGCCGACAGCGGCAGAGGGTGCAGTGCAAGAGTCCAGGCAATGAGTTTGTGAGCCTCCAACGGTGCATCTGAAATTGCCGGGCCTCAGTGCAAGCCCGCATGGGAGGAGCACGCCCCCGCCGGCTCCTGTGAGGGGGAGGAGGTGCAAAGGTAGAATGCCGCAATAAGCAGGGTTGTGGGTGCGCCTTTGGTACTGTGGGCTTGCCAGGGGGTCACTCTCTCAGTCAGCGTCGGCGGCAGGCCCAGAGCCACGAGGCCTTATGAAGCAGTAGGCGAACGGACCAGTGCCCTGTCTCTACCACTGGGGGTCCGTATGTAGCCCAGGTGTGCATCGCACCAGCACCGTTAATGTTCCTGGGGAGGTGTGGGCTAGAGGTCCATTGATGGCAGTTGAAAGGGCCAAGGAAAGCAGATGTGCGCAGCTACTATTTGCTGGAGGCCAGGTCCAGGCCACACTGTGCAGTGAAAAGGAAGGGAGGACCGAAGGGACGGAGACGAGGTCTTCACACTGCCCCCCCTACCACTACGGGGGGTCCCAGTGCCTCTCCACTCATGCGCTGCTCCAGTGTCTCAGCCGTCACAAGGCTGCCTGTCTATCTCGGCGCTAGGCCGCATGGCCCAGCGTACCTGTGGTGACGCGGAGCTCTGGGGCAGGGTCCGCAGGGATACAGCGCTCCCCAGCAACAGGATCGTGTACAGCAGTGTCCGGGCTCCCGGCGGTTCAGAAGCAGGGCCGGGAGCTGTCGCGGCCGCCGGGCTCCAGCGCAGGCCACGATATATGGGCGGGTCGAGTAGACCTCGGCCGATTCCCTGCGTCCCAGGCCGGGGTCTCAGGCTTCGCAGGCTCCGTGCCGGTTCTCTCTATGTTCGGGTCTCCAGCAGTCCCGCAGGTTGCTCACCAGCACCGCGAGTGCAGAGAGTGGTTCGGAGACACCTCCGCCGCCAAGACTACAGGGCTTGCTCCGCCAGGGCAGGTGATAGCAGGATTTTTCCAGCAGGCTCGAAGTGGAGCTTAACACAGCGCGACCGCTCTCGCTGCCATCTTGGCCACGCCCCCTAGTTGCACCTTGAGGAGGAACTTGTGCTACTCTCTAAACCAAAAGCTTTGTCTGGAGAGCAGGTAGAAAGAAGGGAACTGCAACAGGGGAGGTGGGAATCTGGCTTTTTAAGCAGTAAAGTTGTGTTAATGGGGGCAGAATTGCACAAAAACCACAAACATTTACAATGCTACTTTTAGAAATCAACATGAGCACAGTTTAAATACAAAATGCTAAATTATAGCTCTAAACAAGCACATGGAGTACACAGCTATTGAGCTGATAGGTAGGCTCAGGGAGTCAGCAGGGCTCTGTGAGTGGAGAGTCAGGGGCCAGAGATAGCAGGCAGGAGACAGGCAAAGACAGAGGCTGCAAAGAGGTAAAGCATAGCAAACAAAGGGGAGCAAAACCCCCAAAATGGAAGGGGGGGTCTGAGGTGCAGAGTGGAGGATTAAGAGAGGAAGACAAAGGCTGCAAAGAGGTAAAGGAAGTGGAATTTTACAGGCTTTAACACACAAACAAAATGTTTTTCGTTATGCAATAGGACAATAGGACAATGCAGTGACATGTAAACAGGTGTACTAAAATCACAGATGAGCAGATATTATGCTATGCTATATCTGCAAACAGTCAGATCTGGATGATTAAGATCGATTAAGAGAAGGAGCGTTGTCCCTCCTCTTACCTGCAAGTATGTCTGTCTCTCAAGGGGTCACAAGCTCAGCGGAAAACACAGCACTACCGGGTATATCTCCTTCTGGTGCCAAAATATCACTAACAATGGTTTCACTGCACCCAACATGTGGAGTGAGAAAAAATAATCTTATGTGCTCGTCCCATCCAGTGAATCATCCCATAGGCCTATTATAACTAGAGATGGATCAAAAGGCATGGGAACCCCAATACACCCATAATATGGCATGGCCTAGAATCTTCTTTTACATTGTGTGTATAACACAGCATGACCAACAGATGTACATCAGGGTTCCTTTCTCTTCTGAACATCTCTAGCATATGTTTGGTGTTAAGGCAAAGATGTGGTGAAGGTGTGCAGTGCTTGCATGCCATTATACCTTCGGTTTCTAAGGGACTTCCAAGTTGTAAATCCTTTTGTATGTTTTAGGAATGTGTGTTCAGAATGTTTGCCATACCCTTTCTGAGATCTCTTCTCCCAGGTCCCTTTCCTATCCTCACTGATAGGTCCCCTTCTGTACTTTGCTATATGTCTGTACATTCTATTCTAGATCAAACATCCTCTAACTTGTGTATATCCTCACTAGTTTCTCCAAAGCTGGGAGCGAACTGTTGGACACTTGTGTATTAGCTGGATAAAGGGCCAAATACCTGAGCAGAAAGTATTTTAATCGATTGGTCTCTCTCAGGGCATAGTACTATTTACAACATTTGATTTCCCCTTGGTGAAAAAGATCTGCTAGGATTCTACATTCTCCCTCATTCCAGTTTCAGATGTTTTTCCCCTTAAGGCTGGGATGAATTCAAGGTTACAGTGAATGAGTTTGTAGGGTGATGGGAATACAGTCATACTCATGAATACCCAGTACCACACCTATAGCTAGAGGTGTGTGAAAATTCGTATAATTTGCTTTCACATAATTACATGAAATGGTGGCAAAATTATTCAAAATTACGTCCAATTATGCAAAATGCAAATACGTAATTTAGTGCTATATTTTAATGTGAAATATGTCCTCACATCAATTTTTGATGCAACAATGCCTTTCACTCTAAAAAAAGTGAAAAAAAACAAAGGCACAGCAAACAACAGCCACTTGCGTTCTGTTGTTCCCATGCTTTCACGGTAAATTGTTACAGTGAATGACGATTAGTTATGCAATCTGGAATAAGGGCAACAGTTTGGAACTTTTGTGTAACGTAAGTTATGCAAAATTCCTCAAATTATGCAAACTTTGCCAGCATAATTTACATTTTGCCCAGGCCTACCTACAGCAATGTTTTCACAGGAGTTGGAAGGTAGGCATTATGTAGGTGAGCTGTTTTGAAATGCATGCCTGGTTGCAAAAGGGGCCACCCCACATTTATCTGGTCTATGAAGAGTAATTTTTTTCTCCCTTTCTAGCACCCATCTCTCTTGCATGATTTGCAGGTGTGCCCTTCTAAAATATTGCAGGAGATTGAAACCGGCCAGCAGTCTCATATCTCTAGGGTCCATCAGCATCTGTTGGGTCGATGGGTTGTCTTCTGACACCACACACAGTCTCTGTCAGCTCCCTCTGAAGGTCAACGATGTCCTGTGTTGGGGTATCCACTGGGAGCACTTCTAACACATAGAGGGCCATGGGCAGGATGTTTTAATAACATTGATGCTATCTGCCAATGATCTACATAGTGGCCTCCAATGCCTCAAGTCCTCCTACTGAAAATGACCATCCTTTGTGTGGTATTCCCTCCTATTTTTCAGATTTTTTGCTTTCTCTTCCCTATTTTTGCTGAACACATTCTTGTTGGCCTAAGGACTTAGTGCATTTTACTCTTGCAAATCAGTGGTAAAGTGCTTGTGCTGTCCCTTTTAAACATGGTAAAATTAGCATTCACTTAATTGGCACATTTAATTTACTTCAATCAATCAATATTTACTTTATTCGAATTTATAAAATAAAATCATACAAGTGACATGGAATAAAAAGGTCCAACATGATTATACATAAAAGAAATATGAAAAAATGACATAACTAGTATAGAGGACGTCAAAAGCCAGTAAACCCCCAAATCATTCTCTAATGTGCAGCACTATAAACCCCATAAGAAACTTTGACAAACTTTATGTGTAGCTAAAAATTGTAGATATAAAACGGCAGGTCTGGCCTGATAAAAGTCCAAAGTTAAGAAAAAAAAGAGGTTTTAAGAACTTATGCTGTAGAGATTTGTAAAGAGGACACATCAATACAATGGGCAAAATATCGCATTTGTAAAGAAGGCACATCAATACAATGTGCAAAGTATCGTATTAAGAGAACAAGTCACACATACATTTGAGTGGTTCAGAATACTTAAACCAGGTGTCCTCATACAGATCAACTGATAGAACAAACCCAACCTAAAATAGGTCAGCAAACAACGCTGGTGAATAGGCATTTAAAGGAGAAGGTATGGCTCCATCCCAGGAACTATTTTACCATTGCATATTTTCAAAATGATGGCTTAACCGGAGCTGAGGCTTCCCTCTCAACAGCCACTCCATGGTGAAATGCCTCTCTTAACCAAGCAACGTCTTGTTTGATCATTCCCATAGGGTTTAAAAATAGCTCTGGTCTCCCAAGGGCTTTAAAATTCTCTTTAACGTAGACCGGCCAGGGAACTTTGAACTTATTATCCAACTGCATGCATAGTATATGTACTTAGGGCCTGTAAATAAATGCTATGAGTGGGCTGCAGCAAACTTTGGGGCATATTCTCACGGACTCATCGCCGATTTAGCGGCACTTTTCCGCCACGAAAGTGGCGATAGATTTATCGCCCTATTCACAAGCCTGCGCTAACAGCCGACATCGTCAGTTTACCTGCGATAGCTGCTGCTAAAAACATCACCATGGCTGACAGCGACAACTAACGCTAATCATATGCAGAGTAGGCGTTCCCGTGCAAAAACTCACGATAACACCAATTCGCGATATTCTTCACGACCAGCCAGATCGGCGATGCGGTCCAAAAACAGGCGATAAGGCACGTCAGCAGCAGGGACTTAAGACCTGCTTTTTTCTGGTCTTAAGTAGGACGAAAACCTGCAGTATAAAGGGAGCCCAGCCCAGAGCCACATCTGAAGACCAACAGATGCCATGGAGCTACTAATCATGCAGCTTGGAGACCCAAGAGGGCCACAACACCCACCGCAACCACCCCCAGGACCACCCCCACCCCCAGGACCACCCCCCCCGGACTACCACCGAGGCAGCGCAGAACAAGACAGCGGACCTTCCGAAAACGCACCAGCCTCAGAGACTTAATGCCAGAGGATGTCATTGCCCACTACAGGCTCAAAAGGACAACCATCCTTCGCATCCTGACCCACATTGCCCACAGGCTGACTGTACCAACACAGCGGACAACCAACATCCCTCCACAGACAAAGCTGCTGGCTGTGCTGCACTTGTTGGCCTCTGGTACCTTCCAACCAACATCTGCCAGAGTAGGAGGAGTCTCACAGCCAGCCCTATCAAAGTTCCTCACACCTGTCTTGGATGCCATCATCAGCTTGATACCCCAGCACCTTCACTTCCCCCACACTGCGCAGGAACAGCTGGAGACCAAGCAAGGCTTCTACGCCATAGCTGGCTTCCCGCACGTGTTGGGGGCAATTGACTGCACACATGTCCTACTTGTGCCCCCTGCTGACACTGGACACAATTACCGCAACAGAAAGCACACGCATTCGATCAATGTGCCGGCAATAGTGGACCACCGGGGACTGTTCACCAATGTCGTCGCCAACTTCCCAGGCAGTGTGCATGATTCCTACATCTTCCAACAGTCCATCATCAACCAGCGCTTTCAGGATAGCACCTATGGAAATGGACTGCTTGTTGGTAAGTACCAACGGAGCACACCACACACCTCAACTCCACAATCATACAACTCACAACTGTTGGAATGCACACGTAACAAAATCACATACAACATTCCAACAAACATGGCCACCTACCAGACACGACAACACAAGTAACTGTGGTAACAGGGGCCAGACATGTAGACAAACCATCCACAAAGCCATAGCCCCTCTGCCACACAATTGCAGAATGTGGGGAGAGGTGGGAACCAAGAATGTGCGAAGCAGGCAAGTGACCCATGAATAAGAATGTACACAATGCCAAGTGTGGCGGTGATGTGCAGGACAGTCTTGAGTATGCAGAGCACAGACATGTCCATTTGGACATATACTGCTGGTGTTTGTAGTGTTGTGGACAGTGGACGCAACCATGTTACCGCAGGCAGTGGGGAAGACCTTGGACATGTAGCTATGTCGCCCCCCCTGTAAGCGTAAGCATAGTGGGCTGGGCCGGCGTACGCCAGCCAGCGTAGGAGTGGGAATAAATAGCCCGGGGCTCTGGGCGTAGTTCACTTCCGGGATGGCCACCAAATTAACTACTGCGTGTGTCTCTGTGTCCGCCATATCCTGACCATAGACCTACACACAGGTGGCGACCACCTTCAACGGCCAAATTTACACCGGCGACGAGGTGGCTACGTCACACGCCACCTGGCGCACGTCTCGTCATCACCTGCAGGGGCGTGTCTGCCAGGGCGGTGCCCCTCACCCTGCCACGAGGCCGCCGCCGTGACCCGTGGTGCCTGCGCAATCCTGTGCGCATGCTGCACCCCAGCCCGCTGGTCCCCAGACCCGTCCGGTGTCCAGCGGTGATTGCCCGCCCCTGCGCACCCAGGCCTCACTGCTCACCTGCCGCCACCGGCGTGTCTCCAATAGGGCCCACCACGTGCCGGTGCAATCTTCAAGCCCGAGGCTCGCAAGCTTGGCAGCCTCCTCAGCCGATCGCTGGCTTCCGCGCAACTGGCCCCCAGCGCATCCTGCGGCATCCTGCGGAGTTCTGTGTGTGCTGACTGCTCCCTCCGGCCTACACTGCGGTCCAGCAGGTCTCACACAAATCAAATCCAGTCCGGACCGCCAGGCGTACTGCATCATCGCAGGCTGAACACCCGCTCAGCTCTTTAGGTGGGCCTACCTCAGTGCACCGCAAGTCATCGCCACGTGGCAGTAGGCCCGTGCCGGACGCAGTGCCTCAGGTGCCACTACCTCTGTGCACCACAAGTCATCGTCCCATGGGGCTACCCCACAAGTCCGCCTCCAGCAGCCAACAGCATGTCCTCGGTAACACCACTGGAGCCCCTCACAGTCACAGGGCCACCCCCGTCCCAGGCAGGCCGCTGGAAAGCCTGGGTGGAACGTCTGGAGACGTACTCCGAAGCGCACAACATCCCAGCGCCGCAGCGGCGGCGCACGCGTAGGCATGTGAGGACTGTGAAGAAATGGCCCGGGGCTCTGGGCGTGGTTCAGTTCTAGGCTCTGGGCGTGGTTCAGTTCCGGGCTGGCCACAAAAGTAACTATGGCGTGTGTCTCTGTTGTAGTGTCGGCGCCACCTGGCCCTTAATCGACAATGTTGCAATGTAGCATGCACCCGGAGGGCGGGCTCGCCCGAATGGATAAATAAAGGAGCACAAGACCGCTCGGGGTCTTGGCTCATACATGCCAACTGTTGTGTGTGTATCTTCATTGCCGCAGCATAAGCCAAAGGCCTAGCCTCAATCGCAGCGCGAGTTCAGCCATGCCTGAACTCTACATCTGTGTCCGCCCTATCCCTACCATAGGCCTACACACACGTGGCCGCCCACCTTCAACGGCCAACATTACAGTGTTGTTGTCAGGCTTGCGGACATGCGCAGACAGGCATGACAATGGTGTTGCGTAGGAGTGCAAGTGATGCAACTGCGCAGTGCACACAAGTAAATAGGCTCGGGGGAGGGAGGAGTAGCTTTGAGGCTACGTAATACACATTGATCCCGCACATTTGCCAGAAGCAATACATGGCAAACATGAATCCCAAAGTCGCACAAATCACACACCACAAAACTTGTAAGTCTACCAACACAGCATGCAAAACCACCAATTTACACTAATCTCACTTACCTCTCACAGGTGATCAAGGATATGCACTCTGCCCGTGGATGATGACACCCCCCGAGCCCTGAACACCCCGGCCCAGAGGCAGTACAATGTGGGCCACAAACGCACCAGGGGCATTGTTGAGCGCACATTTGGCGTGTTAAAGTCACGTTTCAGGTCCTGGACATCACAGGTGGAAGACTCCTGTACAGCCCAGAAATAGTGTGCAAGATGATCATTGCATGTTGTGTATTGCAGAACATATGTGTATGCACCAATGCCCCATGGATCCAAGTGCCAGATGCACCGGATGATGATGAGGAAGATGAGGCAGGTGGACCACACCCCACTGCAGCTGCAGCAGGAATAGCCCGAAGGAACACAATCATTAACAATTTCTTCGCATGAGCACGTCACATTGTGACTGTCCTTAGCAATTATGGAACAGTACAAAATGACCACATGAACAGCATGTGCAAATAAATTCATTGCAACACACATTCCCTGTGTGCATGTCAGTCCTCTGCATTAGTACGTCACTCTGACAAGTGTAAGCGCAACATTAAGTGCTAACAATCTCACAAATAGCAAATAGATGGTGGGTATGTCACCTCTGTACAGAGAGACTGTTTAGGGTGTCACGTATTCGAAATGCCATTTCAGGGTGTCAAATGTAGTACGTAATCCCACTCATCAGCGTATCACATGTGTACAAAAACATGACATGAAGGCTGTCATTGGTGTTCATAAAAAGACAACAGGGTGTTATTTGGGGTCAAATATGACATTTCGGGTGTCTTTTGGGGTCAAATATGAAATTGCGGGTGTCATTTGGGGTCAAATATGAACCATCCTGATGCAGAGATGCACCCTGTGACTCAAGTCCCACAACATGAGCAACATGGACGTAAGGGGGATGGGGGCACAGTGAACACCTCAGCAAAATGGGAGATGCACACCAGCCAAAAAGCCAGCAGGAATACCTTGCGTGGAACACACCAAGGTGTCCCCTGGACATATGTGCCATGTACAGATCACATGTGTACATGGACGTCATCCATCAATAGTAGTGAACAGTGTCAGCTAATAGGTGCAAGGTGAGAAGTCACGCGCCTCCTCACAGCTACCTGTACCCATCACTGTCAGACTGCAGCAAAACACCACTGCTACATCAGAGCATGCAAAATTGACCATGAGGGCACGTACATGGCTGGTAAGGGTTCAACCGTGCCGGAAGGCAAAGCAGTGACATCCCCCCCAAAAATCCACATCACATTTCCAGAATGCAAGCAGATGACAAACTAACATTAGGGATGAAAGCTCCTTTGTCTGAACTAGAAGGCGGTAGCACATCTGCACCTCCGACCTTGGAATTGCATGCGCCCGGCACCCCCTGAGAGATACCATAGCAGCTGATGACGGCTCCCACACTACGCACAGCACTGACCAAAGACCAACGTATACACACCCCACACACAGAAGTCCTTGCTCGCAGTTCTCTTGCATGGAATGACCTTCACACTTACGCACTGACCATCCCAGGAGTCCAACCGCTGCACACTCAAACAAATCTTGCGCATTGATATCAGTTCCCAGGGAGTACCTTTTTTTGGAATCACTGCCCCTACATTCATCCATACTTTCATACTTGGTTGATCATAGACATGACACATCTGTGTGAATTAGAATGTTTTAATCACATTCGGTGGAGTGTTGAAGCTGGACCAGTACATGGCCATGCAAACCCCACTTTACATTGATGCCCCGTGGAGGGCCAGCCAGAGTCCTTTAGGGATTGACAAGTTCATTGGAAGAGAAAGAGTTCAGTCCGCAGTCTGATTGCTGTGTCATTGGTAACCAAACCAAATATGGCAGCCCATGTCGAGGGCCAAGGTGAGTGTCGCAGAGTGTATTGGGGGACAGTGGAAGGTGTTATTCCAGGGCATGATGCAGAGGGCAGAACCAAGCTGAAACAGGCCATATGGCAGAGATGAATGCTACAGCTTCCTTCTTACCACAAAGGCAGAATCATCCACATCATCGTCCTCTGATGTGTGATGTGCCTCACAGGTGGGTGGTGGTGTTTTGTCTGCAGCACTGTGTGGCACTGACACATCAGGGGCCGGAGGTGGAATGTCTGCCACACTGTGTGGCAGTGACACATCAGGGGCCGGAGGTGGATTGTCTGCCGCACTGTGAGGCACTGACACATCAGGGGGCGGAGATGTGGATGGAATAGTAGCAGCAGCATTCATCTGTGCCAGGCCTTGTGGCAGCAATGCCATGATGAGGATCTGCAGGGCATGGAAGATCCCAGCTACATCTCGCTGGTGTGCAGTCGTGGCAGCCATTTTTTCCACCTGCATCCGCTCCATGTTCTCCATGATCCTCCGCATGTTTCCCAACTCCCGGCTGACATGGCTGGAGCCACTCTGACAAGACAGTTGTTCTTGTCTCAGAGTCATGACTCCAGCGATGTCAGCCATGGTTTGTTGGAGAGCATGGAGCGGACTGTGGGTGTCCGTTAGGGACTGTAAGTGGTCCCTGATGGTACTTAGACACCCACATATGGCAACTAGTTTGGCTGCCATGAGGTCGAACCCCACCCACACCTGATCAGCCATCTCCTTCTGGCCCTCTAACAGACGGCGTTGGAATGCGTTGTGTTGGTCGTGGGGGTCCTGGGAGACAGCCGTGGTGGTGGTTGCTTCCTGCTGTGTGGTCTGTGCAGGGAGTGGGGTCTCCTCGATGCAGCTGGGCTTCCCTGCTCCTGGGGGTGGGGTGCTGAGGGTGTCCATGAGCTGTTGGAGTGCATCGGTGTCGATGGTGTGGAGGTCCTCTTCATCATCAGTGAAGAGATGTACGGTCTGCTCTGCAGGAGGTGTTGATTCTCCCTCTGCAATGTAAAGGGGAGATGCAGTTTAACAGTGTGTTCCATGTATGTTCACGCATTGGACAAGTTTACAAACAGACTGCATGACAATGTACATTGTGACTGTTTGGGAGGAGATGCCTATTTGATGCGGGACAGTGGACATTTCTACACCATCAGGGATGTGGGGTTGTACTTGTACATTATCATCTTACAGTTTCCTGCTATGCCAAATGTGATTGGCCAGTTTCTACACACAAGCGGCAGCAGTTGTGTCCTCTGTTCTGTTGTGAAAGTGTTGCAGTTTGTACCACATTGTTGTCAATGTTGATGTGCTCTGATTCTTATGTGTGTGTGCTGCATTTTGGGAGAGTCGCCCCGGCAGTTCTGATTTTGCTGGCCCTTATCCCTTTCAGGCGGTGTGCCTTTCACTTCTGTGCTTATACAGTGCTGAGATGTTGCAGACTTGGGTGAATTGGGCTCTTGGTGGGAGTTGGGACTCTTGGGCATGGTTTGTTCACAGATGTCTTGTGGACGTCAGGGGTTGTTTGTGCACGTGGATGTGTCAGAGTGTGACCTGCTCTTTTATGGATGTGGTCCACACTCAGCCACCTCAGTGTCGTGGCATGCACCATGTCATGATAATTGGACTGCAGCCATGCTAATCGTCATGCAGTGTCACTTGCATTGTCAGTGTGGCTCACGGACCCGCTGCTTTGCTGGGTTCAGCACATGTGCATGGGTTTGTTTTGAGATTAGTGATGTGTGGGGAGGGCCCCCTCTTGGGACATTGTCGACGGGGGCCTACTTGCTGTTTCTATGTGTGCTGTAGTATGCCAAGGAGATCAGGGACATGATCCAGAGTCATTGTGGGTGTGCACTGTGCTATACTTAATTGTGCATGTGTGCCATTGTGCCCAATCCCCCCCGTCCCCTCAGTCCGTGGTCGTTACTCACCCTGTTGCTGTTGGGTCAGGTCATGTTGAGCAGTGTCCGGTCCCCCAACTCCTGCCACCGTCTTCCCACTGTTGACTGTGGACACCATTTCCTCCATCTCATCCAGCTCCTGCTGTGGCGCTGGACTCCCACCTCCAGTCTGCATTGCTGCTTTCCAGTTGTTAGCGAGTTTCAGCTTAGTTTTGCGCTTCACATCATTCCAGCACTTCTTGCAGTCGTCCACTTCCCTTCTCTTCACTCCGACTGCATTCACCTTGGCCAAGATGGACTGCCATATTGCATTTTTAGTTGCCAATGATGCAGTGGAGGTGATGAACAGTTGTTGTTGGTGTTCTATCATCTCCGTAATCAGGATCTTGTTTTCTTGCGGACTGAATCGTGGGTTCCTCTTCTTCTTCTCCTTGCCCTTCTCCTTCCCCGAGGTCCCTGGCTGGTCCTCCAGGGGGTTTGTGGGGTTCTGGTTGGCCTCTGTAGTTGCTTCAGCTTCCTCCATGGTGCTTCTCAGTTGTTTGGGTTTTGTTTTTATTTTTTTCAGCTTTTATGGTGATTTTTCCCGCCTGACGTGGGAATAGCAAGCCTGGCGCTGCTTATCGCTGATATTTTTATCGCTGTTGGGCCCATCGCCACTTTTTTCACGTTCAGGTTTCCTTTTTATCGGTGTCCCGGTAATTTTAACGCAGACATTTGACGCGTTATCGGGAAACTATTGCCTGTTGCCTGTGTGTTAAGAATACGCCGTTAACACAGCGTTAGTTTCCCGCGATAGACGGTGTTATGTAAAATTGCGTTATCCTAGGTTGGCGATAATTATCGCCCGTTCTTGAGAATATCCCCCATTGTGTCATCAACTGAAGTAACACAGAAAAACATGTCAGAGGCCTGCCATTTCAGCCTGTAGTGAAGTTTTAAAGTCCCATTTCAACCAAGCAAAATAAACCTTTTGCCAAGCCTATATCTTCCTTTTTAATACGTCTAAGTCAAGCCTAGGTAGGCCCTAAATGGCCACTGGGCAGGGTGCATGGTATTTAAAAAGTAGGGTATGGGTACTTAAGTTTTACATGTCCTGGCAGTGAAAAACCTCAACATTCGTTTTTCACTGTAGCAAGGCTGACTCTCCCATAGAAAAGCACTGGGTTATATTATAACTCTAAATAATGTACAACTTCAAGTACAACTTCAGTTTGGGACTAGCTAGACAAATGATTTAAAGACTCAATTTAATCAAAATTTAAAATCCAGCCTAACTGTCAGGTCAGATTCTAAATTACAAATTTGAAAATGCCATCTTTAGAAAGTTGCAAAAAGAGCAATTGTTGAATGTAATGCTGAACAATATCAAACATTCACCCCCAGTACAGATATCTGGGCCTAAATCCATCACTGTTTTGCTCAGCATGCCATTCCAAATTGGACCCAGCCATACACAAATCAGTCTTGATCCTGCTCCCCATGGAAACAGTCCATCCCGAAGTGCCAGGCCAGAAAAAAGCATCCTAGGACCGGTTTCAGGGTATCACCCCTCATCAGCCAGGATAGCTTGACTTTAGTGGCATGGTGAACATGGGACCCATGTCTGGACATACCCATCCCACTTAGGGCAACAAATGCAAAAAGAACAATTGCTGAACTAAAAACTGAAGCTGAACTATATATATATATGTTCTGGAGCGACGCGCTAGCCAGCATAAAATAACGTTATTGTGTAAGACATGCGCGTTGTCCCCCTGGCGGATAGAGCACTTTGGCAGTAACATCACCGCATTGAATATTATTTTAATACTAAAAGGTACTTTGCTTGATGGCAAGATTAACCACAACACCTGTGTGACAGCTGCAGAGAAGGTCGTTCAGTCCGCGGGCCAACAATGTTTGGGGCACCAATGTGTGCACGGATGCCGCATTACTTAATGGGCTTTCGCTGCGGACAGTGACAATCTGACGCAGCGTGGCTTGGTGAGAGGCAAATGGTGAAGCCTGTGTTTGAGATACTATACCTTTAATACAGAGGTGAGGCTAGAACTATGCTCCAATGGGAGTAATGACTTCTGCATTTAAACATTCCTCCGGTGTGATGACCCCCACTGTTGAAACCGGCACTGAAGAAAGCTAATCACTGAAACGCGTCTGCCTTGGCGTTTCACAGCTCACTGTTTTTATGCTTCAGAAATGCACTAAAACAACTTTGCATCGTACCTTTGTTGTGTCGGGCCCATTCTTACCAGGAGTGGAGTACTGGATTTGATATATATATATATATATATATATATATATATATATATATATATATATATATATATATTCACTGAAAAAACCATAGGTTTCAGGGACGTTATAGTTACAAATTAGCATTTAAAAAACCTTTGAAATTCACTGAAAAAACGATAGGTTTTAGGGACAGTTATAGTTAGTTGGACATTGCACTCGTACAAAACCCGTGAAATTCCCCCGTTATAGTTAGTCCAGCTAACTATAACTCGCGCCCCCGCAATGCACTGCTGATTACATCACTCATGACATGGTCAGTGACATCACTGATGACATCACTGATGACATCTCAAATGACATCACTGATGACATCACTGATGACATCATCCAGTGACTGTGTGTTTCTGTAAAGTTTAAATATTTTTAATATATATAGGAAAAGACGTATTGAAGAATGAGTGGGTGTGTAAGTGTCTGTATGGATGATTTAGTAGGTGCGTGACTGACTGTATAAGTGAGTGATTTAACATATCTTACTGAATGCATGGGTTAGTGACTAAACTGGGTGAATGTCTGTATCCGTCTGTCTGTTGCTGTGTAAGTGGCTGCATGTGTTTGAGAATAGCTACATGAGTGTCTATATGAGTTATTGAATGCTTGTGTGAGTATCTGTATGGGTGCCTGAGTGTTTGTGTGGGAGGGGTGTGTGCGACTCTGTGCATAGATGTGTGAGTGGGTGATTCACTGGGTGGATGGTTTCAAGAGTGCATCTGTGATAGACTGTATGGGTGGGTAAGTGTGTGTAAGAGTGTGTTAGTGAGTGAATGTATGTCCCAGTGGTACATGTGTGAGTAACTACATATGTGAAAGGCAGTATATATGTGTGTTGGAGTATATAAATAGCTATAAGCAAGAGTGACTGATTGTGATAGTGGCTGTATGGATGAGTGTGTGCTTGTATCAGTGATTGTATAAGAGCGTAAGAATGTGCTAGTATTTGTATGAGTAAGTGAGCTGGTGTGTGTATAACTGTATAGGTGAGTAAATGGTAGTGTGTTTAATTATTTGCATGACTGACTAGGTGTGTGAGTACCTCTATGGATGAGTGGCGGTGTTTGAGTGTCTATATAGGAGTATGAGTGCATATGATAGTCCTGTACTGAGTGACCGTAAATATGAGTGACTGTTCGGGTGAGTGAGTGGATGTGTGCGTAGACCTAAGAATCAGTGAGTGGGTATGTAGTTATTGGTGTTGGAGTGTCTATGGTTTTGCGAATGGCAGTCTGTACTTTAGAGTGGGTGTATCAAAGGTTATATTAGGGTGTGAGAAGATGCATGAAATTATCACATGGATGATGTCATCAGTGATGTCATCAGTGATGTCATTTGAGATGTCATCAGTGATGTCATCAGTGATGTCACTGACCATGTCATGAGTGATGTAATATGTGACGTCATCAGCAGTGCATTGCGGGCGCGAGTTATAGTTAGCTGGACTAACTATAACGGGGAATTTCACGGGTTTTGTATGAGTGCAATGTCCAACTAACTATAACTGTCCCTAAAACCTATGGTTTTTTCAGTGAATTTCAAAGGTTTTTTAAATGCTAATTTGTAACTATAACGTCCCTGAAACCTATGGTTTTTTCAGTGAATTTCAAAGGTTTTTTAAATGCTAATTTGTAACTATAACATGTCTGAAACCTACGGTTTTTTCAGTGAATTTCAAAGGTTTTGTAAATGACAATTTTTAAATGTATTAATTGTTATATAAATTTTTTAAAATACTGATTTACTACATTTTTAGAAACATTTTTTTTTACATATTTTATTATTTAAATTACATTGTAATTACATTATACATTACATTACAAAAAATACTTTCTCTTAATGAATTACTTTAGTTTAAATACTTTGCAGATAGGCAATAGACTTTTAAGTACAGTAGTTACAGTTGTTGCAATGGGCAACACATTTTCAAACACAATGCAACATTCAGCTCAATGTGAATTTCTAGTTAAATGCAATTAGTTACTTTATGGATTACTTTTCTAACCACAGGACTGGATCCTAGATTCAGTCCTGGGACATCTCCTGTAAACAGTTGAGTAAAAGCGTTTTGGTTACAGTCGTGATTTTTAAGGAATATTATTGTATTTTAAAAGTTGACACTTTGAAACTTTTTCTCATAGAATCACCAATGTTATCCTATTGAAGGAAATTCACTTAGCAGGTAAAAACTGTTATCGTTACTTTTTCTTACTCAGTGTTGGATCCTGGATCCAGCACTGGTGCATCTCCTGTAAACAGTTGAAAGAATGCGTTTAAGTCATACTGTCGATTTTTAAGGAATATTTGTAGTTTGTGAAAATCAACACTTTGAAACTTTTTTGCTGAAAACCAGTCAATGTTAGCCTATGAAGGAAATTCAAGTTACCGGTAAGTACGGTTAAAATTACTTTTGAGGATCAGTACTGGGCTGAAACATGCAGCACTGAGGTCTCTTCTGATAACAGGTGAGTAAATCGGAAATTCGTATTTCGGCTGATTTTAGAGGAATATTTTAAAGTTCCAAAACTCCACACTTAGAAGAATTTCCAAGTGAAACCAGTCAATGTTAGCCTATGGAAGGAAATTCAAGTTACTGGTAAGTACGGTTAAAATTACTTTTCAGGACCAGTACTGGGCTGAAAGATGCAGCACTGAGGTCTCTCCTGATAACAGGTGAGTAAATCAGAATTCGGATTTCGGCTGATTTTAGAGGAATATTTGTATGTTTCAAAAATCAACACTTAGAAGAATTTCCAAGTGAAACCAGTCAATGTTAGCCTATGAAGGAAATTCAAGTTACCGGTAAGTACGGTTAAAATTACTTTTCAGGATCAGTACTGGGCTGAAAGATGCAGCACTGAGGTCTCTCCTGATAACAGGTGAGTAAATCGGAATTCGTATTTCGGCTGATTTTAGAGGAATATTTTAAAGTTCCAAAACTCCACACTTAGAAGAATTTCCAAGTGAAACCAGTCAATGTTAGCCTATGAAGGAAATTCAAGTTACCGGTAAGTACGGTTAAAATTACTTTTCAGGATCAGTACTGGGCTGAAAGATGCAGCACTGAGGTCTCTCCTGATAACAGGTGAGTAAATCGGAATTCGTATTTCGGCTGATTTTAGAGGAATATTTTAAAGTTCCAAAACTCCACACTTAGAAGAATTTCCAAGTGAAACCAGTCAATGTTAGCCTATGAAGGAAATTCAAGTTACCGGTAAGTACGGTTAAAATTACTTTTCAGGATCAGTACTGGGCTGAAAGATGCAGCACTGAGGTCTCTCCTGATAACAGGTGAGTAAATCGGAATTCGTATTTCGGCTGATTTTAGAGGAATATTTTAAAGTTCCAAAACTCCACACTTAGAAGAATTTCCAAGTGAAACCAGTCAATGTTAGCCTATGAAGGAAATTCAAGTTACCGGTAAGTACGGTTAAAATTACTTTTCAGGACCAGTACTGGGCTGAAAGATGCAGCACTGAGGTCTCTCCTGATAACAGGTGAGTAAATCGGAATTCCTATTTCGGCTGATTTTAGAGGAATATTTGCACAATGGTGAAGGGAGGGGCGGGGCCTGAGGTGACATCTTTGCAAACGCGCCCGTGGCGCGTTTTAAGTTGGGGGATTAAGTCCCCTTGAATCCTGAAGGTCCCTAGGGGCCAACTAGACCACCAGGAACCTCCAATATGCGCCAGAGGCTGCGTTGCAGAGACGTGTAGAGAGGCCACACCCTTTTTACACCTCTCTGCAACGCAGCTCTGTGGCGCATTCTGGATGTACCTGTTGGGCTAGTTGGCCCCCAGGGACCCTCAGGATTGAAGGGGATTTAATTCCCCATCTTAAAACGCGCCACGGGGCCTGTTTGCACACATGTCACCTGAAGCCCCGCCCCCTCCTTCACCACTGTGCAAACGCGCCCCGTGGCGCGTTTTAAGTTGGGGGATTAAGTCCCCTTGAATCCTGAGGGTCCCCGGAGTCCAACTAGCCCACCATATACCTCCAAAAGCGCCACAGAGCTGCGTTGCAGAGAGGTGTAAAAGGGGCGTGGCCTCTGTACACCTCTCTGCAAGGCAGCCCCTGGCGCATACTGGAGGTACCTGGTGGGCTAGTTGGCCCCAGGGACCCCCAGTATTCAAGGGGAATTGTTCCCCTCTGCAAACACGCCAGGGGCGCGTTTGCAGAGTGGTGAAGGAAGGGGCGGGGCCTGCGGGCCCGATCGTTTTTTTTTTTTTTTCTCCCTGAAGGGGGCTGTGTAGCCCCCTTCCTTTTCTTTTTTGGGCCCTGGGGACCCCATCCCCCAGGGCCTTACCCCTTTTTCTAAATTACCTTAAAAAAAAAACGGGAAGGGGCCGCGTGGCCCCCTTCCCTGGGCCTGTATTGGCCCCGGGACCCCATCCCCGGGGCATGGCCTCTATATTTATTTTTTTGAGGGGGGCAGCGTGGCCCCCTCCTCTGGCCATTTTAAGGCCCCGGGGACCCCATCTCCCAGGGCCGGCCTTTCCATTTTTTTTTTTTTTAATTTTTTCTCTTTTTTGGGGAGGGGGGCCACGTGGCCCCCCTCCCGGGCCACTACTTGCCCCGGGGACCCCATCCCCGGGGCTGGCCCTCTCCGTTGGGGACTGTGGGGGTCCCCAATCCCCCCACAGTCCCGCCGGCTCCCCACGTCCCTTGGGAGCCGGCATTGCTATTCCACATGGGGAGCAGCTGACATGCTGCTCCCCATGTGGAAAAGCAATCGCTTTGGATATTGGAAGAGAGAGCAGGTTTCCCTGCTCTCTCTTCCAATATCCAAAGCAGTCTGCTATGGCAGGACGGGAGCCGCGAGGCTCCCGTCCTGCCATAGAAAACTACAGTGTCCCGGGGGTAGGCACCCCGGGACACTGCAGGAGCCGGCCCTGGGGGGTGGTGGTCCCCAGGGCCATCAAGGGCTCCAGGAGGGAGGCCGCGCGGCCCCCTCCCATTCAATACACAGCCCCGGGAGGTGGTGGTCCCCGGGCTCTGGGGTCCGTAACGGACCCCCATATTAAAATGTTTAGTGCCCCGGGAGGTGGTGGTCCCCGGGGCATGTGAGGGGCTGGAGCCCCCCACACAGGTTTAATAATGTATTTAAAAAAAGCCCCGGGGAGGTGGTGGTCCCCCCACCATGCCCCCGGGACTTGGGCCACCCGGGGGCCAATTAACATCGAAGCGCGGGAGACCGCGCTTCAATTTTTTGTTTTTCGGCAGGATTCGTGCACCCTGAGCGCATCCTGCCAATTTTTTAAAAAATTTTTAATTTTTTTTTTGCCCAGGGGGTCCTTGTGGGACCCCCTGAGCAAACCTAGGGGGTCTGGGTGTTTCTACCCTGCCCCCTTTGTGCGCTTTGCGCACTTGTTTCTGTCCCTCGGTTCTACCGAGGGACAAAATGGCTGCCAACATTTCCTGAATCGGAATGTTGACAGCCAGCTGACAGCCAATTAACATGCAGCTCGTGATCGGGAGGGTACGCGGACCCTACTCGGCCATAGATATCACTAACTTTTTACTTTTCATTTTCTCAGCAACTACTGAACGGATTTACACCATTTAACAAAAGGGTTCTTTCTGAACCAAGAACTACCTCTTTGCCAAATTTGGTGTAATTCCGTTCAGCAGTTCGAGCTGTAGCCGTGTCTAAAGTTTCCTATGGGAAAATGCATGGGGAAAACACGTTTTGGGACCCCCTTTTTCTCGGCCCCGCTTGACGAATCCCCCGAGACTTTCAGGGTAGGAGCGGACCGGAGCGGGCCACAAAGTTTGAAAATTTCGCGAAGATACGTCAACCGGCAAGAGAGTTATTTCAAATAGAATGTCGCGGATTTCCTATGGATAATAGGTTGTAACTATAACTATCTACTGGCGACCGCCAGTAGATAATATATATATATATATATATATATATATCAATGCTCAAATCTCCTTCCCAAATAATCCGAAGAGAACAGCACTCACGGGAGAAGTTTCAAGTTTCTTTAATGCGCGACAAACAAACGCGTTTCGGAAGATTCCTTCTTCAGTGTAAACACTGAAGAAGGAATCTTCAGCAACGCGTTTGTTTGTCGCGCATTAAAGAAACTTGAAACTCTCCCGTGAGTGCTGTTCTCTTTCGGATTATTTGGGAAGGAGATTTGGAGCATTGATATTGGCGTTGGGGCACCACCACGCATAAAGCACCCGTCCACGAGTGATCCGGTTTTTGGTGCACAGGAGCAGTGATATATATATATATATATATATATATATACATATTCACTGGAAAAAACACTGGTTTCAGGGACATTATAGTTAGTTGGACATTTCACTCATACAAAACCAGAGAAATTCGGCCGTTATAGTTAGTTCAGCTAACTATAACTCGCGCCCCGCAATGCACTGCTGATGACGTCACATATTACATCATTCATGACATGGTCAGTGACATCACTGATGACATCACTGATGACATCTCAAATTACATCCCTGATGACATCACTGATGACATCATCCAGTGACTGTGTGTTTCTGTAAAGTTTAAATATGTTTTATATATATATAGACCAAGGTGTATTGAAGAATGAGTGGGTGTATAAGTGTCTGAATGGATGATTTAGTAGGTGCGTGACTGACTGTATAAGTGAGTGATTAAATGTGTTTTACTGAATGCATGGGTTAGTGACTGATGCAGACATTCACACAGTTTAGTTTGTCAGTTGGTGTGTAAGCGGTTGCATGGGTTGGTGAGTAGCTAAATGAGGGTCTATATGGGTTATTGATTGGTAGTCTGAGTATCTGTATGGGTGCCTGAGTGTCTGTGTGGGTGGGTGGGTGTAGGGGTGTGACTCTGGCCATAGATGTGTGAGTGGGTGATTCACTGGGTGTATGGGTTCAAGAGTGCATCTGTGAAGGGCTGTATGGGTGGGTGAGTGTGTGTATGTGTGTGTTGGTGAGTGAATGGATGCCTCAGTGGTACATGTGTGAGTAACTGCATATGTGAAAGGCAGTATATGTGAGTGTTGCAGTATATAAATGACTATATGTGAGAGTGAGTGATTGTGAGAGTGGCTGTATAGATGAGTGTGTGCTTGTATTAGTTATTGTATAAGAGTGTAAGTATGTGTTAGTATATGTTTGAATAAGTGAGGTGGAGTGTGTATAACTGTATAGGTGAGTAAATGGGAGTGTGATTGATGCTTTGCGTGACTGACTAGGTGTGTGAGTAACTCTATGGATGAGTGGCGGTGTGTGAGTGTCTGTATAGATATGTGAGTGCATATGATAGTGCCGTATTGATGGTTGACTGCATGTATGAGTGACTGTATGGGTGAATGAGTGAATGTGTGTGTAGACCTAGGAATTAGTGAGTGGGTATGTACTAACTGGTATTGGTGTGTGTGAGAAGTTGGCCTGGTATATGCTGTTCACTAATTAAAGTGGACACCTTGCACCAGGGCAAATCGACTCTTATGGTAGATAGGTTTAAGACAACCTTTTAAAGAAAGCTATCCTAGTGGTAGCTGTGGAGAGCAGCCTTCAGGCTAAGTCTCGGAGGAATGTAAAGCAGCTTGTTTTACCATATAATCTCTTGAATCACCAAATGAAAAGACACCACACAGGTATATATATCAAATATATATGTATTTATTTCTAAATAACTCTCTACTAATCTCTTTATGAGATTAGAAGACAAACATATGCACAAATCAACGTTTCACAATAAGTTAAGCACAAAATATGGCTGGGGCCCTAGGGGCGTACCAGACCATATACTAAGTAAGAGACTTAGAAACAACGACTTGCAGGGAGACAAGGCCTAGGGCCTTCAGAAGTGCTGGGGCCTCACGAAACCACCCAAGGCAGGTAAGTAAAGGACCCACGGGGGACGCGTGCAGTGTGGATACACAGGCGCGAATCGCCGTTAACTTCAATGGGGCAAGTCGCGGTTGGAAATAAAGAGTTTTAGGATACTTCGGGAGAACCTACAAGCAAGTCACTTACAGGGTAAGTAGTTCTAGGGCCCACACCCACAGGAGCACCGTAGTGCTGGAGTTACCTCACCCAGGGAAGCCGGGTGCACAGGTGTCCTTTGGTGTCGGGTCGCGGCGTCATTTTCAATGGCGAACAAAGAAGACTTGCTGCTTGCGGGAGCTGAAGAAGTGTCCGGTGGAATCCAAGCCTGGATTCTGAAGAAGGATGACCTGAAAGCAGAGGGGACAGTGTTCAAAGTCACTTGGCAGTGACCCGGGGCAAGGAAGATGGATGCCCACCGTCGTCGGTTGATTCAGGTCGGTTGCGGGTGCCTTGACTCTTCAGCCACGTGGTCCAGGAGGTGTCGACGACGACCAGGAGCTGGATTCGGTGTGTCCCTCGACGTCTGCAGCTGACTGCGGTGTCGGCAACTCGATCGGAGCACGATGGCCTGGGAGAGGTCAGGAAATCCACTTCTTGGGCTGCAGGGACTTCGGACTCCGGCGGGAGCGGCGTAGTTTGCGACCGTCGTTGTCGTTTTTGGTGCCTGCCAAGCAGGGGAGTCACTCCTTGACTCCAAGGGAGATTCTTCTGTCTTCCAAAGGTAGTGGAACGTCGAAGGGCCAGGATTCTTCTGTAGAGCGTCGTCCAGGGGTTATCTGCTTTGCAATGGCAAGGTTCCCCCTCTTATACTAAAAAGAGGGGATGGACTAGCTCTATGACCCCACCTATGGGAGGGTCAAGGGAGGGGTGGCTACACCCACTTCCCTTTGTCCAGTTTCGCGCCAGAGCAGGGGCAGGTAGCCCCTGAGCTGGTTTGAACTGGCATATGCACAGAGGAGCCTTCTGCCCCCCAGTGCAGGACTTCAAAGCACTCTAAGAGTGCACCCACCCAGCCCCAATACACTAAACCCTGTCTGGAAGGTGGTTACACCTCCCTGTGACAGGATGCCTATTGTTGGGCTTCCTCCACTGCGAGTTTCGGTCATCAGCAGGAGGGCAGCCCAGTGTCTGTGACTGGTGGCATCCATTTTGTGATGCCAGGGCTCTTTAGGATTCTACCGCGTTTCCACAGCAGGTACATGTCTTATCCCTCTAGAAGGGTGGAATGCTACCCCCACCGCCAAGATTGGCGGGGGGTAGTATTCCAAGATGTTTGACACCAAACACGACATGTTTTGATGCAGCCATTCCAAAGTTAGCATTTACCGCGAGGATATAATGCACTTAATAGTATATGGTTTAACCGCATCCACAAACAGCACCAGAGAATAGACTCTGAGAGCTGCAGAGGGGCCCTGCTCAGGCAGAGGCACCCCCTCACATAGAAGCCAAGCACCCTGCCCTCAGGATTGATAGGGCCTGCCTTAGGGGTGACTGATAGGTTTATATGTGTGTGCAGGAGAGATATAGGAAACCTATATCTCAGTGAGGGGTGCTAGCACCACCTCACCCAGGCTGCAGTAGCAGGCCTGCGGTGTCAGATTTAGACTGCTTCCCAGGGGTGGCATAATACATGCTGCAGCCCCTGGTAGGCCTGTGAAGTACCTATGCCCTTGGCACCTAAGGTACCATATACTAGGGACTCATAAGGCACCACAGTATCCAATCACTAGTGCACCTAGAGTGCACTCCATGTCGTTTAGAGAGAGCAGATAGACTGGGGCCCTGAATAGCAGGGTCCCAGTCCAACTAAGTCATAAACCAGCAAAACACCAGGAAAAAGTGGGGGCAACCATATAGTCAGATTCCACCTTCCTACATAACCCCCCCAAACGAAAGGAGATAAGGCTAACCTTGACCAGTTGAGCCTTTATTGATTAAGTGGCCATATAAGGAAGCACCTGCACTAGCATGGTTGCCCCCTGTCTTATGGTCCCCTAAGCAATCCCTCACCCTAAGGGTATGAGAGGGTCTCCACCATGGGGAATCACTACCTCTGGTGTGCTTTGGTAAACTACAAGGCTGGTGGGGTGTCTGAGTAGGGAAGTGAGGCCCTAGGAAGGTTGGCCTCAGCTTCCTCAGATCACTGGTCACCATGTATGCCTGTCTTTCCATGACTGAGTTGCACTTTGCTCTAAGGGTCAACCTTTGACTGCCTACAGCTGGGGGTTGGGTCCCTTTGGGTGGAACACTGGAGGGACATGGCATGTTTGGAACCTTTTGGTTCCAGGTTTGCCCTTGCCTAACAGAGTCCTTCTGGGGTGGTCCCTACATAAAGGTATGGGGGATCCCTCAGTGGGTTGAGGAATTTTCACCTGGCTAGGGCTACTAGACTGGGTGCCCCTAATCTGCTGATGGGGGTTCCTCTGGACAGGGGGCCCTGGGGGTCCACTGACCTCCCTGACCTCTGCAGCCCTGGGCTGACTGAGGCAGGGTAGAGAGGGGCAGTTTACCTGCTCCAGACTGGGTACCACCTTGGAAGGGTCCTCTGCCATCAGGGGTGGGGCCAGGCCAGGCCTGACTACCTCTGTGGCAGTTCCTTCACTAGGGGTAGGGTCAGTTCCCTGAGGAGGCTGACCCTTACCTACTGTCTGGAGGGAAGAAGACTTTTCTTCAACCCTTGTGCTCTCTTCTGGGGGAGAGTGGGCCATTCTTCCAGGCTCCATCCCTCCAAAATCTTGGGCTGGGGCTGTGGCCATCACAGCCCCACTAACCTTTACAGGGACACCCAACATCCTCAGATGGGTTTGGTGTTCAATTTCAGCCCAGGCTGAAATTTCCAGATCATTGCCCATCAGGCAATCTACAGGTAAGGTTGGGGACACTGCCACTCTTTTGGGCCTGTGACCCCCTCCCAGCTGAGATTGACTATGGCCATGGGGTGCTCTGTTCTGACACCATCAATGTTGGTCACCTGGTATTTAAACTCAGGTAAAAGCTGGTGAGGGGGACTAGTTTCCCTGCCACCATGGTGACACTAGCCCCTGTGTCCCTAAATGCCACAGCTTTCTGACCATTAATTATTGGCTCCAGTCTGTACCTGCCCAATGCTGTGGGACCCACGGTAAAGGTGGCAAATCCTATACCACCATCAGAATCTGAGGAGTCTGTTGAGGGGGTCCTGTCTGAACTAGGGCCCACCTCTGTTCCTCTTGCAAAAGCACCTAACTTTTTGGGTGCACTACTCCCAACTGGAGGATTACTACTGGTAGTACCAGGAGGGGTGGTAGTAGTTGTTGGAGGAACATTTTCTTTATTGCCAATCCTGGGACAACTGGGATCAGATTTCCAGTGCCCAGGCTTTTTACAGACATGGCAATAGGGTTTCTTTTCAGGAGAGGAAGGAGTTTGGGACCCACCCCCAGAAGAGGACTTTTGGGGCCCTGTAGTGGACTTATCCTTAGATTTATCCCCACCTTTCTCTTGGGACTTGGTAGAATCTTTCTTGTGGTCACCACCCTGATTCTTAGGCCTTACTCTGGTTCTGACCCATTTGTCTGCCTTCTTTCCCAATTCTTGGGGAGAGGTCAGATCAGAGTCCACCAGGTACTGGTGTAAAAGCTGGTTTTGACAATTATTAAGGATCTGTTCTCTCATCATTAGATTATAAAATCCTTTGAAATCAGTAACCCTACTGCCAACCAGCCAACCCTCCAGAGCCTTGGATGCACAATCTACAAAGTCTGTCCAGTCCTGAGTCTGTGCCTTCTGGGTATCTCTGAACTTCAACCTGTACTGCTCAGTGGTTAAGCCAAACCCATCTATCAGTGCACTCTTCAGGACCTCATAATCATCAGCATCCTCCTCTCTAACAGTGAGGAGCTTGTCTCTTCCTTTATCTGAAAAGGAGAGCCACAAGATTGCTGTCCCCTGCTTTTGGGGGACCTGCTGTACTCTACAGGCCCTCTCCATAGCAGTTATCCACTTGTGGATATCATCCCCACTCTGGTAGGGAGGAACAACCTTGCTCAGGTTCCTATGGTCAGGAATATATTCTCTGCCTCTAGGGACACTGTTGCTGCCACCAGGGGGTTCTAACCCCTCTTTTCTAGAAGCTCTCTGGATCTCCAGGGCTTCCCTATCCAGTGCCAACTGCTTGGTTCTGAGGGCCACTCTGGCTTCCTCATACTGGAGCAGTTTGCACCTTCTCTCAGAGGAGGTCTCTCTTAAGGAAAAGTATGAGCTCCTCTGCTGGACAAATTCTCTGCCAGAGTGATAAGAGTGGTCAGATTCCCTGGAAGGGGATCTGTGCCTCTCCTCCTCTCTGTCAGTTCTCTTAGGGAGAATTCCTCTGTCCTTTTCAGGCCCCTTGGAGCCTGGCCCTTCAATCACAGAGTCTTGGTCATTCTGATTTTCATCATCTGACCCAGATACTATGACTGACCCACCCACTGATTCAAACCCTTTAGCTCCTAGAGCCAATCTAAGGTCATCTGCTGTTAGCAGATCTATCAGGTGCAGGGTTGAGGGACTCTGTCCTAGCCTCAGGTGTCTGTCAACACACATGGCTCTCAAGTCAGAGAAAGCCATGTCCTTATACTGAGGCTGAGTGGATCCACTGGGTCCACCCTTTAAGGACATTCTAGTGTTGTGCAGTGTTGTACTACCTACACTAGTTTGTGGCCTACTGATCCTAGCTTGAGCTGTGGAAAGGGTGTGCTATCCCTTGGCACACAGCTCTAAGTTCAGTAGAACTTATTGATACTAAGCTTGACTTTATATGTACCTTGAGTACCTATAATGGTTTTCAGTTAGTAATTCAAATAGAGATTTTCTGGTAAAACAATGGCAAGCTGGAATCCCACACGCTGCCCACCAATGTGAGAAGTTGGCCTGGTATATGCTGTTCACTAATTAAAGTGGACACCTTGCACCAGGGCAAATCGACTCTTATGGTAGATAGGTTTAAGACAACCTTTTAAAGAAAGCTATCCTAGTGGTAGCTGTGGAGAGCAGCCTTCAGGCTAAGTCTCGGAGGAATGTAAAGCAGCTTGTTTTACCATATAATCTCTTGAATCACCAAATGAAAAGACACCACACAGGTATATATATCAAATATATATGTATTTATTTCTAAATAACTCTCTACTAATCTCTTTATGAGATTAGAAGACAAACATATGCACAAATCAACGTTTCACAATAAGTTAAGCACAAAATATGGCTGGGGCCCTAGGGGCGTACCAGACCATATACTAAGTAAGAGACTTAGAAACAACGACTTGCAGGGAGACAAGGCCTAGGGCCTTCAGAAGTGCTGGGGCCTCACGAAACCACCCAAGGCAGGTAAGTAAAGGACCCACGGGGGACGCGTGCAGTGTGGATACACAGGCGCGAATCGCCGTTAACTTCAATGGGGCAAGTCGCGGTTGGAAATAAAGAGTTTTAGGATACTTCGGGAGAACCTACAAGCAAGTCACTTACAGGGTAAGTAGTTCTAGGGCCCACACCCACAGGAGCACCGTAGTGCTGGAGTTACCTCACCCAGGGAAGCCGGGTGCACAGGTGTCCTTTGGTGTCGGGTCGCGGCGTCGTTTTCAATGGCGAACAAAGAAGACTTGCTGCTTGCGGGAGCTGAAGAAGTGTCCGGTGGAATCCAAGCCTGGATTCTGAAGAAGGATGACCTGAAAGCAGAGGGGACAGTGTTCAAAGTCACTTGGCAGTGACCCGGGGCAAGGAAGATGGATGCCCACCGTCGTCGGTTGATTCAGGTCGGTTGTGGGTGCCTTGACTCTTCAGCCACGTGGTCCAGGAGGTGTCGACGACGACCAGGAGCTGGATTCGGTGTGTCCCTGGACGTCTGCAGCTGACTGCGGTGTCGGCAACTCGATCGGAGCCAACAAGCCTTGGCAACTGCAAGTCTCGGGGAGATGAAGAAAAGTCGATGGCGCAGACCAGCAAGGTCTGAGGGACTCACCCAGCGAGGGTAAGTCAGGGCAGGCCTGGAGCAACCAGGAGAGCCCTTTGGTTTCTTTAAGAAGTCTTCTGGGGACCCACAAGCCGGCGGGCAAGGGATCGCGAAGACACCTCGGGCGGAATCACTCAACAGGGGCCCACGGTCACTCGGGACGGTGTAGGCCTCTGATCTTCGGAGGGATTCCTGCTGGAGGTCGGGACCACACGTGGTCCAAAGCACAATTTCGTAGAACGTTGTGAAGGGGTTGCACTCGACAATAGTGCACGGTACCCAGGGGTCGCGGTTCCTCGTTACTCGTGGGGTCCACTTGCCTCAGCTTCGCTGGGGACTCACGATGGCCTGGGAGAGGTCAGGAAATCCACTTCTTGGGCTGCAGGGACTTCGGACTCCGGCGGGAGCGGCGTAGTTTGCAACCGTCGTTGTCGTTTTTGGTGCCTGCCAAGCAGGAGTCACTCCTTGACTCCAAGGGAGATTCTTCTGTCTTCCAAAGGTAGTGGAACGTCGAAGGGCCAGGATTCTTCTGTAGAGCGTCGTCCAGGGGTTATCTGCTTTGCAATGGCAAGGTTCCCCCTCTTATACTAAAAGAGGGGATGGACTAGCTCAATGACCCCACCTATGGGAGGGTCAAGGGAGGGGTGGCTACACCCACTTCCCTTTGTCCAGTTTCGCGCCAGAGCAGGGGCAGGTAGCCCCTGAGCTGGTTTGAACTGGCATATGCACAGAGGAGCCTTCTGCTCCCCCAGTGCAGGACTTCAAAGCACTCTAAGAGTGCACCCACCCAGCCCCAATACACTAAACCCTGTCTGGAAGGTGGTTACACCTCCCTGTGACAGGATGCCTATTGTTGGGCTTCCTCCACTGCGAGTTTCGGTCATCAGCAGGAGGGCAGCCCAGTGTCTGTGACTGGTGGCATCCATTTTGTGATGCCAGGGCTCTTTAGGATTCTACCGCGTTTCCACAGCAGGTACATGTCTTATCCCTCTAGAAGGGTGGAATGCTACCCCCACCGCCAAGATTGGCGGGGGGTAGTATTCCAAGATGTTTGACACCAAACACGACATGTTTTGATGCAGCCATTCCAAAGTTAGCATTTACCGCGAGGATATAATGCACTTAATAGTATATGGTTTAACCGCATCCACAAACAGCACCAGAGAATAGACTCTGAGAGCTGCAGAGGGGCCCTGCTCAGGCAGAGGCACCCCCTCACATAGAAGCCAAGCACCCTGCCCTCAGGATTGATAGGGCCTGCCTTAGGGGTGACTGATAGGTTTATATGTGTGTGTAGGAGAGATATAGGAAACCTATATCTCAGTGAGGAGTGCTAGCACCACCTCACCCAGGCTGCAGTAGCAGGCCTGCAGTGTCAGATTTAGACTGCTTCCCAGGGGTGGCATAATACATGCTGCAGCCCCTGGTAGGCCTGTGAAGTACCTATGCCCTTGGCACCTAAGGTACCATATACTAGGGACTCATAAGGCACCACAGTATCCAATCACTAGTGCACCTAGAGTGCACTCCATGTCGTTTAGAGAGAGCAGATAGACTGGGGCCCTGAATAGCAGGGTCCCAGTCCAACTAAGTCATAAACCAGCAAAACACCAGGAAAAAAGTGGGGGCAACCATATAGTCAGATTCCACCTTCCTACAGTGTGTCTATGGTTTCAAAAATGGTAGTCTGTATTTTAGAGTGGGTGTATCAAAGGTTATATTAGGGTATGAGGAGGTGCATCAGATTATCACGTGGATGATGTCATCAGTGATGTCATTTGAGATGTCATCGGTGATGTCATCAGTGATGTCACTGACCATGTCATGAATGATGTAATATGTGACGTCATCAGCAGTGCATTGCCGGGCGCGAGTTATAGTTAGCTGAACTAACTATAATGGCCGAATTTCTCTGGTTTTGTACGAAATGTCCAACTCACTATAACGTCCCTGAAACCTGTTTTTTTCAGTGAATTTCTAAGGTTTTTAAATGCTAATTTCTTACTATAACATCCCTAAAACCTGTGGTTTTTCAGTGAATTTCAAAGGTTTTTAAATGCTAATTTCTAACTATGCCTACAAAAGTAGGACATGTGCAGAAAGAGGAAGAAAGGCGCAGAAAGAAGCAAGAGAAATGCAGAAAGAGGCAACAGAAGTCCAGAAAGACGAAGAAAGGAGCAGAAAGAAGCAAGAGATGTGCAGAAAGAACCAACAGAGGATCAGAAAGAGGCCTTGTTGATAAGTCATCCTGTGCCCCCAACTTTTTGCTGACGGGTACTGGTGGTAACTGACTCTGACTAACCAGGCCTGGAGCCAGTGCTATGCTGAAAGACACTTAGAATACAGTGAAAACACCTACATACACTAGGGTACACTATGGGTTGGGGAACCCCTGTGATTGGCATGACCTCCCCTGTATGGCCCTAGTACATAATAGGGCAGGGGGATTAAAACTACCTCTAACTAAGAGGTGCAGAAGGAGGCAAGAGAAGTGCATAAAGAAGCAACACAGGTGCCAAAAGAGGCAAGGGAGGTGCAGAAAAAAGCAAGTGACGTGCAGAAAGAGGCAAGTGAGGTGCAGAAAGAAGCAAGAGCAGTGCAGAAAGAACCAACAGAGGTGCAAAAAGAGGCAAAAGGGTTGCAGAAAGGGGTAGGAGAGGTGCAGAAAGAGGCAAAAGAGGTACAGAAAGAGGCAGGAGGGGTGCAGAAAGAAGGAAGAGAAGTGCAGAAAGAGGCAAGAGAATTGCTGAAAGAAGCAACAGAGGTGTAGAAAGAAGCAAGAGAAGTGCAGAAAGAGGCAAGTAAGGTACAGATAGAAGAAAGAGCAGTGCAGAAAAAACCAACAGAGGTGCGGAAAGAGGGAAGAGGGGTGGAGAGAGAGGCAAGAGGGGTGTAGAAAAAGGTAGGATGGGTGCACAAAGAGGCAAGAGAGGTACAGAAAAAGGCAGGAGGGGTGAAAGAAGGAAGAGAAGTGCAGAAAAAGCCAATAAAAGGGCAAAAAGAGGCAAAAGAGGTACATAAAGAGACAACAGGGGTGCAGAAAGAAGAAAGACAGGTGCAGAAAGAAGCATGGAAAGTGCAGAATGAAGCAACATGGGTGTAGAAAGAGGCAAGACAAGTGCAGAAACAGGCAAGGGAAGTGCACAAAGAGGCAAGAGAATTGCTGAAAGAAGCAACAGAGGTGTTGAAAGAAGCAAGAAAAGTGCAGAAAGAGGCAAGTGAGGAGCAAAAACAGGCGGGAAAGGTACAGAAAGAGGGTAGACGAGTGCAGAAAGAGAAAACATGGGTGCAGAAAGAAGCAAATGAGGTGCAGAAAGAGGCAACAGACGTGAAGAAAGATGGAAGAGAGGTGCAGAAAAAGCCAAGAAAAGTGCAGAAAGAGGTACATGAAGAGGCAACAGGGATGCAGAAAGAAGCAAGACAGGTGCAGAAAGAAGCATGGAAAGTGCAGAATGAATCAACAGGGGTGTAGAAAGAGGCAAGGGAAGTGCAGAAAAAGGCAAGAGAAGTGCACAAAGAGGCAAGAGAATTGCTGAAAGAAGCAACACAGGTGTAGAAAGAAGCAAGAAAAGTGCAGAAAGAGGCAAGTGAGATTCAAAAACAGGCAGGAAAGGTACAGAAAGAGGGAAGACGAGTGCAGAAAGAGACAACAGGGGTGCAGAAAGAAGCAAATGAGGTGCAGAAAGAGGCAACAGACGTGCAGAAACAGGGAAGAGAGGTGCAGAAAAAGGCAAGAAAAGTGCAGAAAGAGGCAGAAGAGGTACATAAAGAGACAACAGGGGTGCAGAAAGAAGCAAGACAGGTGCAGAAAGAAGCCTAGCAAGTGCAGAATGAAGCAACATGGGTGCAGAAAGAGGCAAGAGAAGTGTAGAAAGGAGCAAGTGAGGTGCAGAAAGAGCCAACAGAGGTGCAAAAAGAGGCAAGAGAGGTGCAGAAACAGGCAAGAGAAGTGCATACAGAGGCAAGAGAATTGCTGAAAGAAGCAACAGAGGTAAAGAAAGAAGCAAGAAAAGTGCAGAAAGAGGCAAGTGAGATGCAAAAACAGGCAGGAAAGGTACAGAAAGAGGGAAGACGAGTGCAGAAAGAGAAAACAGGGGTGCAGAAAGAAGCAAATGAGGGGTAGAAAGAGGCAACAGATGTGCAGAAAGAGGGAAGAGAGGTGCAGAAAAAGGCAAGAAAAGTGCAGTAAGAGGCCAAAGAGGTACATAAAGAGACAACAGGGGTGCAGAAAGAAGCAAGACAGGTGCAGAAAGAAGCATGGAAAGTGCAGAATGAAGCAACAGGGGTGCAGAAAGAGGCAAGAGAAGTGTAGAAACAGGCAAGAGAAGTGCACAAAGAGGCAAGAGAATTGCTGAAAGAAGCTACAGAGGTGTAGAAAAAAGCAAGAAAAGTGCAGAAAGAGGCAAGTGAGATGCAAAAACAGGCATGAAAGTTATAGAAAGAGGGAAGACGAGTGCAGAAAGAGACAAGAGGGGTGCAGAAAGAAGCAAATGAGGTGCAGAAAGAGGCAACAGACGTGCAGAAACAGGGAAGAGAGGTGCAGAAAAAGGCAAGAAAAGTGCAGAAAGAGGCAGAAGATGTACATAAAGAGACAACAGGGGTGCAGAAAGAAGCAAGACAGGTGCAGAAAGATGCATGGAAAGTGCCGAATGAAGCAACAGGGTTGCAGAAAGAGGCAAGAGATGTATAGAAAGGAGCAAGTGAGGTGCAGAAAGAGCCAACAGAGGTGCAAAAAGAGGCAAGAGAGGTGTAGAAACAGGCAAGAGAAGTGCATACAGAGGCAAGAGAATTGCTGAAAGAAGCAACAGAGGTGTAGAAAGAAGCAAGAAAAGTGCAGAAAGAGGCAAGTGAGATGCAAAAACAGGCAGGAAAGGTACAGAAAGAGGGAAGACGAGTGTAGGAGAGTAGGATCTGCCTCTTATGTTGCCCCCACTTTTTTTCTGATGTTTACACTGGTTTCTGGCTATAGTCTGGCTGGGTCCCTGCTAATCAGGGCCCCAGCCTCTCTGTTCTCTCTAAACAACTTGGAGTGCACTCTAGGTGCACTAGTAATTGGATGCTGTGGTTCCTTATGAGTCCCTAGTATATGGTACCTTAGGTGCTAAGGGCATAGGTACTTCACAGGCCTCACAGGACTCGCACCGGTGCCAGGACACCGCGTCCGTCCCCTGTGGGTCTCCTACAACTACCTGGGGTGGTTCTTGGGGGTCCCTCGATTCTAGATGCCCTAGACCTAGGTCTAGCCAAACTAAGATTGTGATATTCGATTGTGCTAAACTTATTTTGATAACATTTGACTTGTACATATGTTCCTGACTTCTAATCTCATAAAGAGATTAGTAGAGAGTGTTTATTAATAAATACATATATATTTGATATATATACCTGTGTGGTGTCTTTTCATTTGGTGATTCAAGAGATTGTGTGGTAAAACAAGCTGCTTTACATTCCTTCAAGACTTAGCCTGAAGGCTGCTCTCCACAGCTACCACTAGGATAGCTTTCTATAAAGGTTGTCTTAAACCTATCTACCATAAGAGTCGAATTGTTCTGGTGCAAGGTGTCCACTTTAATTAGTGAACAGCATATGCCAGGCCAACTTCTCACATTGGTGGGCAGCGTGTGGGATTCCAGCTTGCTATTGTTTTACCAGAAAATCTCTATTTGAATTACTAACTGAAAACCATTATAGGTACTTAAGGTACATATAAAGTCAAGCTTAGTATCAATAAGTTCTACTGAACTTAGAGCTATGTGCCAAGGGATAGCACACCCTTTCTACAGCTCAAGCTAGTATCAGTAGGCCACAAACTAGTGTAGGTAGTACAACACTGCACAACACTAGAATGTCCTTAAAGGGTGATTCCACCCTTCTAGAGGGATAGACATGTACCTACTGTGGAAACGCGGTAGAATCCTGCAGAGCCCTGGCATCACAAAATGGATGCCACCAGTCACAGACACTGGGCTGCCCTCCTGCTGATGACCAACACTCGCAGTGGAGGAAGCCCAACAATAGATATCCTGTCCCAAGGGGTTGTGACCACCTTCCAGACAGGGTTTAGTGTATTGGGGCTGGGTGGGTGCACTCTTAGAGTGCTTTGAAGTCTTGCACTTGGGGAGCAGAAGGCTCCTCTGTGCATACCCCAGTTCAAACCGGCTCAGGGGCTACCTGCCCCTGCTCTGGCGCGAAACTGGACAAAGGGAAGTGGGTGTAGCCGCCCACTCCCCTGACCCTCCCATAGGTAGGGTCATAGAGCTAGTCCCTCCCTTTCTTTTAGTATAAGAGGGGGAACCTGTGCATTGCACCCTAGATTTCCCTGGACGATGCTCTGAAGAAGAATCCCGGACCTTCAATGTTCCACTACCTTTGGAAGACTGAAGAATCTCCCTTGGAGTCAAGGAGTGACTCCCCTGCTTGGCAGGCACCAAAAACTACAAACGATGGTCGCAAACTACGCCGCTCCCGCCGGAGTCCGAAGGCCCTGCAGCCCAAGAAGTGGATTTCCTGACTTCTCAAAGGCCATCGTGAGTCCCCAGCGAAGCTGAGGCCAGTGGACCCCAAGAGTGACGAGGAACCGTGACCCCTGGGTACCGTGCACTATTGTCAAGTGCAACCCCTTCACAACGTTTCACGAACTTGTGCTTTAGACCGCGTGTGGTCCCAGCCTCCAGCAGGAACCCCTCTGAAGATCAGAGGCCTACCGCATCCCGAGTGACCGTGGGCCCCTGTTGAGCGAATCCTCCCAAGGCGTCTTTGCAATCCCTTGCCAGCCAGCTTGTGGGTCCCCAGAAGTCTTTCTAAAGAAACCAAAGGGCTCCCGTGGTTGCTCCAGGCCTGCCCTGACTTACCCTCGCTGGGTGAGTCCCACAGACCTTGCTGGTCTGTACCATTGCCTCTTCACATTTTCCCCGAGACTTGCTGTTACCAAGGCTTGTTGGCTCTAATTGAGTCGCCGACACTGCAGTAAGCTGCAGACATTGTGGGACACGCCGAATCCAGCTCCTGGTCGTTGTCGACACCTCCTGGACCTCGTGGCTGAAGAGTCAAGGCACTCGTGAATGACCTGAATCTTGCGACGACGGTGGGCATCCATCTTCCTTGCCCCGAGTCACTGCCAAGTGACTTTGAACACTGTCCCCTCTGCTTTCAGGTCTTCCATCTTCTGAATCCAGGCTTGGATTCCTCCGGACACTTCTCCTGTCGCCGCAAGCAGCAAGTCTTCACTGGCTCCCATTGAAAACGACGCAGCGACCCGACACCAAAGAACACCTATGCACCCGGCTCCCTGGGTGAGGTAACTTCAGCACTACGGTGCTCCTGTGGGTGTGGGCCCTAGAACTACTTACCCTGTAAGTGACTTGCTTGTAGCTTCCCTAGAAGTGTCCTAAAATTCCTATTTTCTAAGTGCGACAATTGCGCTGACTCGTACAGAGTTCGCGTCTGTGTTAGACACACCGCGTCCATCTCCTTTGTAACACTATCCAGAACTGTGTCCTTCGACTCGTACTGAGTCCGATCGGTGTTCGCCTCGAACACAAGGGGCCTGTAACATTGAGATCTCCATTGCACTGACTCGCACAAGGTTCGCGTCTGTGTTAGACACAGCGTGTCCATCTCCCTTGCCACTCTATCTGTAACCGCGTCCTTCGACTCGTACAAGGACCGATCGGTGTGTTCGCCTCGAACACGCAAGGGACCTTTAACATTGAAATCTCAATCGCGTCTGTTCGCATAGACTCGCACAGGACTCGCACCGGTGCCAGGACACCGCGTCCATCCCCTGTGGGTCTCCTACAACTACCTGGGGTGGTTCTTGGGGGTCCCTCGATTCTAGATGCCCTAGACCTAGGTCTAGCCAAACTAAGATTGTGATATTCGATTGTGCTAAACTTATTTTGATAACATTTGACTTGTACATATGTTTCTGACTTCTAATCTCATAAAGAGATTAGTAGAGAGTGTTTATTAATAAATACATATATATTTGATATATATACCTGTGTGCTGTCTTTTCATTTGGTGATTCAAGAGATTGTGTGGTAAAACAAGCTGCTTTACATTCCTTCAAGACTTAGCCTGAAGGCTGCTCTCCACAGCTACCACTAGGATAGCTTTCTATAAAGGTTGTCTTAAACCTATCTACCATAAGAGTCGAATTGTTCTGGTGCAAGGTGTCCACTTTAATTAGTGAACAGCATATGCCAGGCCAACTTCTCACAACGAGTGCAGAAAGAGAAAACAGGGGTGCAGAAAGAAGCAAATGAGGGGCAGAAAGAGGCAACAGATGTGCAGAAAGAGGGAAGAGAGGTGCAGAAAAAGGCAAGAAAAGTGCAGAAAGAGGCAAAAGAGGTACATAAAGAGACAACAGGGGTGCAGAAAGAAGCAAGACAGGTGCAGAAAGAAGCATGGAAAGTTCAGAATGAAGCAACAGGGGTGCAAAAAGAGGCAAGAGAAGTGTAGAAACAGGCAAGAGAAGTGCACAAAGAGGCAAGAGAATTGCTGAAAGAAGCAACAGAGGTGTAGAAAGAAGCAAGAAAAGTGCAGAAAGAGGCAAGTGAGATGCAAAAACAGGCAGGAAAGGTACAGAAAGAGGGAAGACGAGTGCAGAAAGAGACAACAGGGGTGCAGAAAGAAGCAACTGAGGTGCAGAAAGAGGCAACAGACGTGCAGAAAGAGGGAAGAGAGGTGCAGAAAAAGCCAAGAAAAGTGCAGAAAGAGGCAAAAGAGGTACATAAAGAGACAACAGGGGTGCAAAAAGAAGCAAGACAGGTGCACAAAGAAACATGGAAAGTGCAGAATGAAGCAACAGGGGTGCAGAAAGTGGCAAGAGAAGTGTACCAAGGAGCAAGTGAGGTGCAGAAAGAGCCAACAGAGGTGCAAAAATAGGCAAGAGAGGTGCAGAAACAGGCAAGAGAAGTGCACAAAGAGGCAAGAGAATTGCTGAAAGAAGCAACAGAGGTGTAGAAAGAAGCAAGAAAAGTGCAGAAAGAGGCATGTGAGATGCAAAAACAGGCAGGAAAGGAACAGAAAGAGGGAAGACGAGTGCAGAAAGAGACAACAGGCATGCAGAAAGAAGCACATGAGGTGCAGAAAGAGGCAACAGACGTGCAGAAAGAGGGAAGAGAGGTGCAGAAAAAGGCAAGAAAAGTGCAGAAAGAGGCAAAAGAGGTGCATAAAGAGACAACAGGGGTGCAGAAAGAAGCAAGACAGGTGCAGAAAGAAGCATGGAAAGTGCAGAATGAAGCAACAGGGGTGCAGAAAGAGGCAAGAGAAGAGCAGAAACAGGCAATAGAAGTGCACAAAGAGGCAAGAGAATTGCTAAAAGAAGCAACAGAGGTGTAGAAAGAAGCAAGAAAAGTGCAGAAAGAGGCAAGTGAGATGCAAAAACAGGCAGGAAAGGTACAGAAAGAGGGAAGACGAGTGCGGAAAGAGACAACAGGGGTGCAGAAAGAAGCAAATGAGGTGCAGAAAGAGGCAACAGACGTGCAGAAAGAGGGAAGAGAGGTGCAGAAAAAGTCAAGAAAAGTGCAGTAAGAGGCAGAAGAGGTACATAAAGAGACAACAGGGGTGCAGAAAGAAGCAAGACATGTGCAGAAAGAAGCTTTGAAAGTGCAGAATGAAGCAACATGGGTGCAGAAAGAGGCAAGAGAAGTGTAGAAAGGAGCAAGTGAGGTGCACAAAGAGGCAAGAGAATTGCTGAAAGAAGCAACAAAGGTGTAGAAAGAAGCAAGAAAAGTGCAGAAAGAGGCAAGTGAGGAGAAAAAACAGGCAGGAAAGGTACAGAAAGAGGGAGGACGAGTGCAGAAAGAGACAACAGGGGTGCAGAAAGAAGCAAATGAGGTGCAGAAAGAGGCAACAGATGTGCAGAAAGAGGGAAGAGAGGTGCAGAAAAAGGCAAGAAAAGTGCAGAAAGAGGCAAAAGAGGTACATAAAGAGACAACAGGGGTGCAGAAAGAAGCAAGACAGGTGCAGAAAGAAGCATGGAAAGTGCAGAATGAATCAACAGGGGTGCAGAAAGAGGCAAGGGAAGTGCAGAAAAAGGCAAGAGAAGTGCACAAAGAGGCAAGAGAATTGCTGAAAGTAGCAACACAGGTGTAGAAAGAAGCAAGAAAAGTGCAGAAAGAGTCAAGTGAGATTCAAAAACAGGCAGGAAAGGTACAGAAAGAGGGAAGACGAGTGCAGAAAGAGACACAGAAGGGTGCAGAAAGAAGCAAATGAGGTGCAGAAAGAGGCAACAGACGTGCACAAACAGGGAAGAGAGGTGCAGAAAAAGGCAAGAAGAGTGCAGAAAGAGGCAGAAGAGGTACATAAAGAGACAACAGGGGTGCAGAAAGAAGCAAGACAGGTGCAGAAAGAAGCATGGAAAGTGCAGAATGAAGCAACAGGGGTGCAGAAAGAGGCAAGAGAAGTGTAGAAAGGAGCAAGTGAGGTGCAGAAAGAGCCAACAGAGGTGCAAAAAGAGGCAAGAGAGGTGCAGAAACAGGCAAGAGAAGTGCATACAGAGGCAAGAGAATTGCTGAAAGAAGCAACAGAGGTATAGAAAGAAGCAAGAAAAGTGCAGAAAGAGGCAAGTGAGATGCAAAAACAGGCAGGAAAGGTACAGAAAGAGGGAAGACGAGTGCAGAAAGAGAAAACAGGGGTGCAGAAAGAAGCAAATGAGGGGCAGAAAGAGGCAACAGATGTGCAGAAAGAGGGAAGAGAGGTGCAGAAAAAGGCAAGAAAAGTGCAGTAAGAGGCAAAAGAGGTACATAAAGAGACAACAGGGGTGCAGAAAGAAGCAAGACAGGTGCAGAAAGAAGCATGGAAAGTGCAGAATGAAGCAACAGGCGTGCAGAAAGAGGCCAGAGAAGTGTAGAAACAGGCAAGAGAAGTGCACAAAGAGGCAAGAGAATTGCTGAAAGAAGCAACAGAGGTGTAGAAAGAAGCAAGAAAAGTGCAGAAAGAGGCAAGTGAGATGCAAAAACAGGCAGGAAAGTTATAGAAAGAGGGAAGACGAGTGCAGAAAGAGACAAGAGGGGTGCAGAAAGAAGCAAATGAGTAACCTTGGGCCAAGCACTACGCTACGCTCGCGTAGTTTGTGAAGTTTGCGCTACTTCGCACAACGCAAATTGCACGTAGCAGAGTGCAAACACGCGTAGCGTAGCGTAGCGTAGTGCAGCGGTCATTTTTGCTTGCTCGCGGTCCTCAACGTCAAGTTGGCGACCGCGAGCAAGCAAAATGACATCCCGGCGAGACTTTTTCTCGTTCGCGATCAGCAACATCAAGTTGCCGATCGCGAGCGTGGAAAATAAACCTCCCGGCGAGATTCTCAACGCGGGGAGGTCAGGTTTCTCATTGCGAGTGGTCGCGTATGCTCGCGACCGCTCGCGATGAGAAACTACCAGTCCGCGTTGAGAAAGCTGCCGCTCGAGTAAAAATCTACTCGAGCGGCAGTAAAAGACAGCTCGCACTGTGCAAGATGCCGTTTTCAATGATTGCACAGTGCGGACAAGCATCCGGCACTGTGCAATCATTGCGTACAGTGCACTACGCAGTTCGCGTAGTGCTACGCGTAGCTCGCGTAGTGCGAACTGCACTTTGCGTAGCTTCGCGTAACGCTACTTCGCGAACTACTCCCAGGCTTACAAATGAGGTGCAGAAAGAGGCAACAGACGTGCAGAAACAGGGAAGAGAGGTGCAGAAAAAACCAAGAAAAGTGCAGAAAGAGGCAAAAGAGGTACATAAAGAGACAACAGGGGTGCAGAAAGAAGCAAGACAGGTGCAGAAAGAAGCATGGAAAGTGCAGAATGAAGCAACAGGGGTGCAAAAAGAGGCAAGAGAAGTGTAGAAACAGGCAAGAGAAGTGCACAAAGAGGCAAGAGAATTGCTGAAAGAAGCAACAGAGGTGTAGAAAGAAGCAAGAAAAGTGCAGAAAGAGGCAAGTGAGATGCAAAAACAGGCAGGAAAGGTACAGAAAGTGGGAAGACGAGTGCAGAAAGAGACAACAGGGGTGCAGAAAGAAGCAAATGAGGTGCAGAAAGAGGCAACAGACGTGCAGAAAGAGGGAAGAGAGGTGCAGAAAAAACCAAGAAAAGTGCAGAAAGAGGCAAAAGAGGTACATAAAGAGACAACAGGGGTGCAGAAAGAAGCAAGACAGGTGCAGATAGAAGCATGGAAAGTGCAGAATGAAGCAACAGGGGTGCAAAAAGAGGCAAGAGAAGTGTAGAAACAGGCAAGAGAAGTGCACAAAGAGGCAAGAGAATTGCTGAAAGAAACAACAGAGGTGTAGAAAGAAGCAAGAAAAGTGCAGAAAGAGGCAAGTGAGATGCAAAAACAGGCAGGAAAGGTACAGAAAGAGGGAAGACGAGTGCAGAAAGAGACAACAGGGGTGCAGAAAGAAGCAAATGAGGTGCAGAAAGAGGCAACAGACGTGCAGAAAGAGGGAAGACAGGTGCAGAAAAAGCCAAGAAAAGTGAAGAAAGAGGCAAAAGAGGTACATAAAGAGACAACAGGGGTGCAGAAAGAAGCAAGACAGGTGCAGAAAGAAGCATGGAAAGTGCAGAATGAAGCAACAGGGGTGCAAAAAGAGGCAAGAGAAGTGTAGAAACAGGCAAGAGAAGTGCACAAAGAGGCAAGAGAATTGCTGAAAGAAGCAAAAGAGGTGTAGAAAGAAGCAAGAAAAGTGCAGAAAGAGGCAAGTGAGATGCAAAAACAGGCAGGAAAGGTACAGAAAGAGGGAAGACGAGTGCAGAAAGAGACAACAGGGGTGCAGAAAGAAGCAAATGAGGTGCAGAAAGAGGCAACAGACGTGCAGAAAGAGGGAAGAGAGGTGCAGAAAAAGCCAAGAAAAGTGAAGAAAGAGGCAAAAGAGGTACATAAAGAGACAACAGGGGTGCAGAAAGAAGCAAGACAGGTGCAGAAAGAAGCATGGAAAGTGCAGAATGAAGCAACAGGGGTGCAAAAAGAGGCAAGAGAAGTGTAGAAACAGGCAAGAGAAGTGCACAAAGAGGCAAGAGAATTGCTGAAAGAAGCAACAGAGGTGTAGAAAGAAGCAAGAAAAGTGCAGAAAGAGGCAAGTGAGATGCAAAAACAGGCAGGAAAGGTACAGAAAGTGGGAAGACGAGTGCAGAAAGAGACAACAGGGGTGCAGAAAGAAGCAAATGAGGTGCAGAAAGAGGCAACAGACGTGCAGAAAGAGGGAAGAGAGGTACAGAAAAAGCCAAGAAAAGTGCAGAAAGAGGCAAAAGAGGTACATAAAGAGACAACAGGGGTGCAGAAAGAAGTAAGACAGGTGCAGATAGAAGCATGGAAAGTGCAGCATGAAGCAACAGGGGTGCAGAAAGAGTCAAGAGAAGTGTAGAAACAGGCAAGAGAAGTGCACAAAGAGGCAAGAGAATTGCTGAAAGAAGCAACAGAGGTGTAGAAAGAAGCAAGAAAAGTGCAGAAAGAGGCAAGTGAGATGCAAAAACAGGCAGGAAAGGTACAGAAAGAGGGAAGACGAGTGCAGAAAGAGACAACAGGGGTGCAGAAAGAAGCAAATGAGGTGCAGAAAGAGGCAACAGACGTGCAGAAAGAGGGAAGACAGGTGCAGAAAAAGCCAAGAAAAGTGAAGAAAGAGGCAAAAGAGGTACATAAAGAGACAACAGGGGTGCAGAAAGAAGCAAGACAGGTGCAGAAAGAAGCATGGAAAGTGCAGAATGAAGCAACAGGGGTGCAAAAAGAGGCAAGAGAAGTGTAGAAACAGGCAAGAGAAGTGCACAAAGAGGCAAGAGAATTGCTGAAAGAAGCAAAAGAGGTGTAGAAAGAAGCAAGAAAAGTGCAGAAAGAGGCAAGTGAGATGCAAAAACAGGCAGGAAAGGTACAGAAAGAGGGAAGACGAGTGCAGAAAGAGACAACAGGGGTGCAGAAAGAAGCAAATGAGGTGCAGAAAGAGGCAACAGACGTGCAGAAAGAGGGAAGAGAGGTGCAGAAAAAGCCAAGAAAAGTGAAGAAAGAGGCAAAAGAGGTACATAAAGAGACAACAGGGGTGCAGAAAGAAGCAAGACAGGTGCAGAAAGAAGCATGGAAAGTGCAGAATGAAGCAACAGGGGTGCAAAAAGAGGCAAGAGAAGTGTAGAAACAGGCAAGAGAAGTGCACAAAGAGGCAAGAGAATTGCTGAAAGAAGCAACAGAGGTGTAGAAAGAAGCAAGAAAAGTGCAGAAAGAGGCAAGTGAGATGCAATATGTAACTGAACGAAGC